>OZ022505.1:1110078-1504368 GCA_963989385.1 Ctena decussata | reverse complement strand
ATAACTCGAAAACTAAAGAACGAGAATTTTTGGCACATATGGTCAATTGAATGTTTATCCCAACCCTCTTATTTGGCACTAGTTTCAGCCCGAATTGTGCAAGTCACCTAAGGTCACGAATCGTCCCGAACGTGTAGCCCAAATTGTGAAAATTTCAAACCGCTACTGCTTGCTTGTATGAGTAGGTAGCCATCTGAAACTTGGCATATATAAAGGTCATTAACATGTCTACATGCATGCACAATCTTATGTCAACTGATTGCATAACTTGCGAACTATAGGCCATCGAAATTTTTGTAAACAAAAGTTTGTGCGACTTTAGCTCCCAAACGGAATAAAAGCTAAAGCTGAAATAGCCTTCATTTTATTTCACTTATTTGTGTCTACACATGTATATGTTTTGCAGAGACTCAAAGCTCTTGAGAATGGAGAAAATGAGGTGTCAATTTTGCATTGGACCCTATGGGAAAATGCATTAAACGCCTACTGCTCCGACGTTCAGCGACCGATAACATCCATCTTTACACTGTAAACGGTAATTACATAGGTACATGCCTGGGGCAAATAACAGCGCAAATAATTGTCCATGTGCAGAGTAATAAAGGAGCAAACTTTTATATATGGGCCTGCAGTGGAAGTTATTCTTAAAAGGTGACTTTCACGAATCGTTCTGAAACTGTGCTAAATTACAGATAATTCCCATATATTTCTTGGGAGAAAATGCCCTGAAATTCTCCTTTCTCCGTTTTCGAGATATTCGAGGGCAAAGTCGTGCAGTTTTCGACTTCCAGGGGCTATAACTCGAAAACTAAAGAACGAGAATTTTTGGCAATATGGTCAATTGAATGTTTATCCCAACCCTCTTATTTGGCACTAGTTTCAGCCCGAATTGTGCAAGTCACCTAAGGTCACGAATCGTCCCGAACGTGTAGCCCAAATTGTGAAAATTTCAAACCGCTACTGCTTGCTTGTATGAGTAGGTAGCCATCTGAAACTTGGCATATATAAAGGTCATTAACATGTCTACATGCATGCACAATCTTATGTCAACTGATTGCATAACTTGCGAACTATAGGCCATCGAAATTTTTGTAAACAAAAGTTTGTGCGACTTTAGCTCCCAAACGGAATAAAAGCTAAAGCTGAAATAGCCTTCATTTTATTTCACTTATTTGTGTCTACACATGTATATGTTTTGCAGAGACTCAAAGCTCTTGAGAATGGAGAAAATGAGGTGTCAATTTTGCATTGGACCCTATGGGAAAATGCATTAAACGCCTACTGCTCCGACGTTCAGCGACCGATAACATCCATCTTTACACTGTAAACGGTAATTACATAGGTACATGCCTGGGGCAAATAACAGCGCAAATAATTGTCCATGTGCAGAGTAATAAAGGAGCAAACTTTTATATATGGGCCTGCAGTGGAAGTTATTCTTAAAAGGTGACTTTCACGAATCGTTCTGAAACTGTGCTAAATTACAGATAATTCCCATATATTTCTTGGGAGAAAATGCCCTGAAATTCTCCTTTCTCCGTTTTCGAGATATTCGAGGGCAAAGTCGTGCAGTTTTCGACTTCCAGGGGCTATAACTCGAAAACTAAAGAACGAGAATTTTTGGCACATATGGTCAATTGAATGTTTATCCCAACCCTCTTATTTGGCACTAGTTTCAGCCCGAATTGTGCAAGTCACCTAAGGTCACGAATCGTCCCGAACGTGTAGCCCAAATTGTGAAAATTTCAAACCGCTACTGCTTGCTTGTATGAGTAGGTAGCCATCTGAAACTTGGCATATATAAAGGTCATTAACATGTCTACATGCATGCACAATCTTATGTCAACTGATTGCATAACTTGCGAACTATAGGCCATCGAAATTTTTGTAAACAAAAGTTTGTGCGACTTTAGCTCCCAAACGGAATAAAAGCTAAAGCTGAAATAGCCTTCATTTTATTTCACTTATTTGTGTCTACACATGTATATGTTTTGCAGAGACTCAAAGCTCTTGAGAATGGAGAAAATGAGGTGTCAATTTTGCATTGGACCCTATGGGAAAATGCATTAAACGCCTACTGCTCCGACGTTCAGCGACCGATAACATCCATCTTTACACTGTAAACGGTAATTACATAGGTACATGCCTGGGGCAAATAACAGCGCAAATAATTGTCCATGTGCAGAGTAATAAAGGAGCAAACTTTTATATATGGGCCTGCAGTGGAAGTTATTCTTAAAAGGTGACTTTCACGAATCGTTCTGAAACTGTGCTAAATTACAGATAATTCCCATATATTTCTTGGGAGAAAATGCCCTGAAATTCTCCTTTCTCCGTTTTCGAGATATTCGAGGGCAAAGTCGTGCAGTTTTCGACTTCCAGGGGCTATAACTCGAAAACTAAAGAACGAGAATTTTTGGCACATATGGTCAATTGAATGTTTATCCCAACCCTCTTATTTGGCACTAGTTTCAGCCCGAATTGTGCAAGTCACCTAAGGTCACGAATCGTCCCGAACGTGTAGCCCAAATTGTGAAAATTTCAAACCGCTACTGCTTGCTTGTATGAGTAGGTAGCCATCTGAAACTTGGCATATATAAAGGTCATTAACATGTCTACATGCATGCACAATCTTATGTCAACTGATTGCATAACTTGCGAACTATAGGCCATCGAAATTTTTGTAAACAAAAGTTTGTGCGACTTTAGCTCCCAAACGGAATAAAAGCTAAAGCTGAAATAGCCTTCATTTTATTTCACTTATTTGTGTCTACACATGTATATGTTTTGCAGAGACTCAAAGCTCTTGAGAATGGAGAAAATGAGGTGTCAATTTTGCATTGGACCCTATGGGAAAATGCATTAAACGCCTACTGCTCCGACGTTCAGCGACCGATAACATCCATCTTTACACTGTAAACGGTAATTACATAGGTACATGCCTGGGGCAAATAACAGCGCAAATAATTGTCCATGTGCAGAGTAATAAAGGAGCAAACTTTTATATATGGGCCTGCAGTGGAAGTTATTCTTAAAAGGTGACTTTCACGAATCGTTCTGAAACTGTGCTAAATTACAGATAATTCCCATATATTTCTTGGGAGAAAATGCCCTGAAATTCTCCTTTCTCCGTTTTCGAGATATTCGAGGGCAAAGTCGTGCAGTTTTCGACTTCCAGGGGCTATAACTCGAAAACTAAAGAACGAGAATTTTTGGCACATATGGTCAATTGAATGTTTATCCCAACCCTCTTATTTGGCACTAGTTTCAGCCCGAATTGTGCAAGTCACCTAAGGTCACGAATCGTCCCGAACGTGTAGCCCAAATTGTGAAAATTTCAAACCGCTACTGCTTGCTTGTATGAGTAGGTAGCCATCTGAAACTTGGCATATATAAAGGTCATTAACATGTCTACATGCATGCACAATCTTATGTCAACTGATTGCATAACTTGCGAACTATAGGCCATCGAAATTTTTGTAAACAAAAGTTTGTGCGACTTTAGCTCCCAAACGGAATAAAAGCTAAAGCTGAAATAGCCTTCATTTTATTTCACTTATTTGTGTCTACACATGTATATGTTTTGCAGAGACTCAAAGCTCTTGAGAATGGAGAAAATGAGGTGTCAATTTTGCATTGGACCCTATGGGAAAATGCATTAAACGCCTACTGCTCCGACGTTCAGCGACCGATAACATCCATCTTTACACTGTAAACGGTAATTACATAGGTACATGCCTGGGGCAAATAACAGCGCAAATAATTGTCCATGTGCAGAGTAATAAAGGAGCAAACTTTTATATATGGGCCTGCAGTGGAAGTTATTCTTAAAAGGTGACTTTCACGAATCGTTCTGAAACTGTGCTAAATTACAGATAATTCCCATATATTTCTTGGGAGAAAATGCCCTGAAATTCTCCTTTCTCCGTTTTCGAGATATTCGAGGGCAAAGTCGTGCAGTTTTCGACTTCCAGGGGCTATAACTCGAAAACTAAAGAACGAGAATTTTTGGCACATATGGTCAATTGAATGTTTATCCCAACCCTCTTATTTGGCACTAGTTTCAGCCCGAATTGTGCAAGTCACCTAAGGTCACGAATCGTCCCGAACGTGTAGCCCAAATTGTGAAAATTTCAAACCGCTACTGCTTGCTTGTATGAGTAGGTAGCCATCTGAAACTTGGCATATATAAAGGTCATTAACATGTCTACATGCATGCACAATCTTATGTCAACTGATTGCATAACTTGCGAACTATAGGCCATCGAAATTTTTGTAAACAAAAGTTTGTGCGACTTTAGCTCCCAAACGGAATAAAAGCTAAAGCTGAAATAGCCTTCATTTTATTTCACTTATTTGTGTCTACACATGTATATGTTTTGCAGAGACTCAAAGCTCTTGAGAATGGAGAAAATGAGGTGTCAATTTTGCATTGGACCCTATGGGAAAATGCATTAAACGCCTACTGCTCCGACGTTCAGCGACCGATAACATCCATCTTTACACTGTAAACGGTAATTACATAGGTACATGCCTGGGGCAAATAACAGCGCAAATAATTGTCCATGTGCAGAGTAATAAAGGAGCAAACTTTTATATATGGGCCTGCAGTGGAAGTTATTCTTAAAAGGTGACTTTCACGAATCGTTCTGAAACTGTGCTAAATTACAGATAATTCCCATATATTTCTTGGGAGAAAATGCCCTGAAATTCTCCTTTCTCCGTTTTCGAGATATTCGAGGGCAAAGTCGTGCAGTTTTCGACTTCCAGGGGCTATAACTCGAAAACTAAAGAACGAGAATTTTTGGCACATATGGTCAATTGAATGTTTATCCCAACCCTCTTATTTGGCACTAGTTTCAGCCCGAATTGTGCAAGTCACCTAAGGTCACGAATCGTCCCGAACGTGTAGCCCAAATTGTGAAAATTTCAAACCGCTACTGCTTGCTTGTATGAGTAGGTAGCCATCTGAAACTTGGCATATATAAAGGTCATTAACATGTCTACATGCATGCACAATCTTATGTCAACTGATTGCATAACTTGCGAACTATAGGCCATCGAAATTTTTGTAAACAAAAGTTTGTGCGACTTTAGCTCCCAAACGGAATAAAAGCTAAAGCTGAAATAGCCTTCATTTTATTTCACTTATTTGTGTCTACACATGTATATGTTTTGCAGAGACTCAAAGCTCTTGAGAATGGAGAAAATGAGGTGTCAATTTTGCATTTTGGACCCTATGGGAAAATGCATTAAACGCCTACTGCTCCGACGTTCAGCGACCGATAACATCCATCTTTACACTGTAAACGGTAATTACATAGGTACATGCCTGGGGCAAATAACAGCGCAAATAATTGTCCATGTGCAGAGTAATAAAGGAGCAAACTTTTATATATGGGCCTGCAGTGGAAGTTATTCTTAAAAGGTGACTTTCACGAATCGTTCTGAAACTGTGCTAAATTACAGATAATTCCCATATATTTCTTGGGAGAAAATGCCCTGAAATTCTCCTTTCTCCGTTTTCGAGATATTCGAGGGCAAAGTCGTGCAGTTTTCGACTTCCAGGGGCTATAACTCGAAAACTAAAGAACGAGAATTTTTGGCACATATGGTCAATTGAATGTTTATCCCAACCCTCTTATTTGGCACTAGTTTCAGCCCGAATTGTGCAAGTCACCTAAGGTCACGAATCGTCCCGAACGTGTAGCCCAAATTGTGAAAATTTCAAACCGCTACTGCTTGCTTGTATGAGTAGGTAGCCATCTGAAACTTGGCATATATAAAGGTCATTAACATGTCTACATGCATGCACAATCTTATGTCAACTGATTGCATAACTTGCGAACTATAGGCCATCGAAATTTTTGTAAACAAAAGTTTGTGCGACTTTAGCTCCCAAACGGAATAAAAGCTAAAGCTGAAATAGCCTTCATTTTATTTCACTTATTTGTGTCTACACATGTATATGTTTTGCAGAGACTCAAAGCTCTTGAGAATGGAGAAAATGAGGTGTCAATTTTGCATTGGACCCTATGGGAAAATGCATTAAACGCCTACTGCTCCGACGTTCAGCGACCGATAACATCCATCTTTACACTGTAAACGGTAATTACATAGGTACATGCCTGGGGCAAATAACAGCGCAAATAATTGTCCATGTGCAGAGTAATAAAGGAGCAAACTTTTATATATGGGCCTGCAGTGGAAGTTATTCTTAAAAGGTGACTTTCACGAATCGTTCTGAAACTGTGCTAAATTACAGATAATTCCCATATATTTCTTGGGAGAAAATGCCCTGAAATTCTCCTTTCTCCGTTTTCGAGATATTCGAGGGCAAAGTCGTGCAGTTTTCGACTTCCAGGGGCTATAACTCGAAAACTAAAGAACGAGAATTTTTGGCACATATGGTCAATTGAATGTTTATCCCAACCCTCTTATTTGGCACTAGTTTCAGCCCGAATTGTGCAAGTCACCTAAGGTCACGAATCGTCCCGAACGTGTAGCCCAAATTGTGAAAATTTCAAACCGCTACTGCTTGCTTGTATGAGTAGGTAGCCATCTGAAACTTGGCATATATAAAGGTCATTAACATGTCTACATGCATGCACAATCTTATGTCAACTGATTGCATAACTTGCGAACTATAGGCCATCGAAATTTTTGTAAACAAA
Organism: Ctena decussata; assembly: GCA_963989385.1. Taxonomy (NCBI): domain Eukaryota; kingdom Metazoa; phylum Mollusca; class Bivalvia; order Lucinida; family Lucinidae; genus Ctena; species Ctena decussata. The sequence continues at coordinate 1,497,694 of OZ022505.1, read as the reverse complement.
AGTTTGTGCGACTTTAGCTCCCAAACGGAATAAAAGCTAAAGCTGAAATAGCCTTCATTTTATTTCACTTATTTGTGTCTACACATGTATATGTTTTGCAGAGACTCAAAGCTCTTGAGAATGGAGAAAATGAGGTGTCAATTTTGCATTGGACCCTATGGGAAAATGCATTAAACGCCTACTGCTCCGACGTTCAGCGACCGATAACATCCATCTTTACACTGTAAACGGTAATTACATAGGTACATGCCTGGGGCAAATAACAGCGCAAATAATTGTCCATGTGCAGAGTAATAAAGGAGCAAACTTTTATATATGGGCCTGCAGTGGAAGTTATTCTTAAAAGGTGACTTTCACGAATCGTTCTGAAACTGTGCTAAATTACAGATAATTCCCATATATTTCTTGGGAGAAAATGCCCTGAAATTCTCCTTTCTCCGTTTTCGAGATATTCGAGGGCAAAGTCGTGCAGTTTTCGACTTCCAGGGGCTATAACTCGAAAACTAAAGAACGAGAATTTTTGGCACATATGGTCAATTGAATGTTTATCCCAACCCTCTTATTTGGCACTAGTTTCAGCCCGAATTGTGCAAGTCACCTAAGGTCACGAATCGTCCCGAACGTGTAGCCCAAATTGTGAAAATTTCAAACCGCTACTGCTTGCTTGTATGAGTAGGTAGCCATCTGAAACTTGGCATATATAAAGGTCATTAACATGTCTACATGCATGCACAATCTTATGTCAACTGATTGCATAACTTGCGAACTATAGGCCATCGAAATTTTTGTAAACAAAAGTTTGTGCGACTTTAGCTCCCAAACGGAATAAAAGCTAAAGCTGAAATAGCCTTCATTTTATTTCACTTATTTGTGTCTACACATGTATATGTTTTGCAGAGACTCAAAGCTCTTGAGAATGGAGAAAATGAGGTGTCAATTTTGCATTGGACCCTATGGGAAAATGCATTAAACGCCTACTGCTCCGACGTTCAGCGACCGATAACATCCATCTTTACACTGTAAACGGTAATTACATAGGTACATGCCTGGGGCAAATAACAGCGCAAATAATTGTCCATGTGCAGAGTAATAAAGGAGCAAACTTTTATATATGGGCCTGCAGTGGAAGTTATTCTTAAAAGGTGACTTTCACGAATCGTTCTGAAACTGTGCTAAATTACAGATAATTCCCATATATTTCTTGGGAGAAAATGCCCTGAAATTCTCCTTTCTCCGTTTTCGAGATATTCGAGGGCAAAGTCGTGCAGTTTTCGACTTCCAGGGGCTATAACTCGAAAACTAAAGAACGAGAATTTTTGGCACATATGGTCAATTGAATGTTTATCCCAACCCTCTTATTTGGCACTAGTTTCAGCCCGAATTGTGCAAGTCACCTAAGGTCACGAATCGTCCCGAACGTGTAGCCCAAATTGTGAAAATTTCAAACCGCTACTGCTTGCTTGTATGAGTAGGTAGCCATCTGAAACTTGGCATATATAAAGGTCATTAACATGTCTACATGCATGCACAATCTTATGTCAACTGATTGCATAACTTGCGAACTATAGGCCATCGAAATTTTTGTAAACAAAAGTTTGTGCGACTTTAGCTCCCAAACGGAATAAAAGCTAAAGCTGAAATAGCCTTCATTTTATTTCACTTATTTGTGTCTACACATGTATATGTTTTGCAGAGACTCAAAGCTCTTGAGAATGGAGAAAATGAGGTGTCAATTTTGCATTGGACCCTATGGGAAAATGCATTAAACGCCTACTGCTCCGACGTTCAGCGACCGATAACATCCATCTTTACACTGTAAACGGTAATTACATAGGTACATGCCTGGGGCAAATAACAGCGCAAATAATTGTCCATGTGCAGAGTAATAAAGGAGCAAACTTTTATATATGGGCCTGCAGTGGAAGTTATTCTTAAAAGGTGACTTTCACGAATCGTTCTGAAACTGTGCTAAATTACAGATAATTCCCATATATTTCTTGGGAGAAAATGCCCTGAAATTCTCCTTTCTCCGTTTTCGAGATATTCGAGGGCAAAGTCGTGCAGTTTTCGACTTCCAGGGGCTATAACTCGAAAACTAAAGAACGAGAATTTTTGGCACATATGGTCAATTGAATGTTTATCCCAACCCTCTCATTTGGCACTAGTTTCAGCCCGAATTGTGCAAGTCACCTAAGGTCACGAATCGTCCCGAACGTGTAGCCCAAATTGTGAAAATTTCAAACCGCTACTGCTTGCTTGTATGAGTAGGTAGCCATCTGAAACTTGGCATATATAAAGGTCATTAACATGTCTACATGCATGCACAATCTTATGTCAACTGATTGCATAACTTGCGAACTATAGGCCATCGAAATTTTTGTAAACAAAAGTTTGTGCGACTTTAGCTCCCAAACGGAATAAAAGCTAAAGCTGAAATAGCCTTCATTTTATTTCACTTATTTGTGTCTACACATGTATATGTTTTGCAGAGACTCAAAGCTCTTGAGAATGGAGAAAATGAGGTGTCAATTTTGCATTGGACCCTATGGGAAAATGCATTAAACGCCTACTGCTCCGACGTTCAGCGACCGATAACATCCATCTTTACACTGTAAACGGTAATTACATAGGTACATGCCTGGGGCAAATAACAGCGCAAATAATTGTCCATGTGCAGAGTAATAAAGGAGCAAACTTTTATATATGGGCCTGCAGTGGAAGTTATTCTTAAAAGGTGACTTTCACGAATCGTTCTGAAACTGTGCTAAATTACAGATAATTCCCATATATTTCTTGGGAGAAAATGCCCTGAAATTCTCCTTTCTCCGTTTTCGAGATATTCGAGGGCAAAGTCGTGCAGTTTTCGACTTCCAGGGGCTATAACTCGAAAACTAAAGAACGAGAATTTTTGGCACATATGGTCAATTGAATGTTTATCCCAACCCTCTTATTTGGCACTAGTTTCAGCCCGAATTGTGCAAGTCACCTAAGGTCACGAATCGTCCCGAACGTGTAGCCCAAATTGTGAAAATTTCAAACCGCTACTGCTTGCTTGTATGAGTAGGTAGCCATCTGAAACTTGGCATATATAAAGGTCATTAACATGTCTACATGCATGCACAATCTTATGTCAACTGATTGCATAACTTGCGAACTATAGGCCATCGAAATTTTTGTAAACAAAAGTTTGTGCGACTTTAGCTCCCAAACGGAATAAAAGCTAAAGCTGAAATAGCCTTCATTTTATTTCACTTATTTGTGTCTACACATGTATATGTTTTGCAGAGACTCAAAGCTCTTGAGAATGGAGAAAATGAGGTGTCAATTTTGCATTGGACCCTATGGGAAAATGCATTAAACGCCTACTGCTCCGACGTTCAGCGACCGATAACATCCATCTTTACACTGTAAACGGTAATTACATAGGTACATGCCTGGGGCAAATAACAGCGCAAATAATTGTCCATGTGCAGAGTAATAAAGGAGCAAACTTTTATATATGGGCCTGCAGTGGAAGTTATTCTTAAAAGGTGACTTTCACGAATCGTTCTGAAACTGTGCTAAATTACAGATAATTCCCATATATTTCTTGGGAGAAAATGCCCTGAAATTCTCCTTTCTCCGTTTTCGAGATATTCGAGGGCAAAGTCGTGCAGTTTTCGACTTCCAGGGGCTATAACTCGAAAACTAAAGAACGAGAATTTTTGGCACATATGGTCAATTGAATGTTTATCCCAACCCTCTTATTTGGCACTAGTTTCAGCCCGAATTGTGCAAGTCACCTAAGGTCACGAATCGTCCCGAACGTGTAGCCCAAATTGTGAAAATTTCAAACCGCTACTGCTTGCTTGTATGAGTAGGTAGCCATCTGAAACTTGGCATATATAAAGGTCATTAACATGTCTACATGCATGCACAATCTTATGTCAACTGATTGCATAACTTGCGAACTATAGGCCATCGAAATTTTTGTAAACAAAAGTTTGTGCGACTTTAGCTCCCAAACGGAATAAAAGCTAAAGCTGAAATAGCCTTCATTTTATTTCACTTATTTGTGTCTACACATGTATATGTTTTGCAGAGACTCAAAGCTCTTGAGAATGGAGAAAATGAGGTGTCAATTTTGCATTGGACCCTATGGGAAAATGCATTAAACGCCTACTGCTCCGACGTTCAGCGACCGATAACATCCATCTTTACACTGTAAACGGTAATTACATAGGTACATGCCTGGGGCAAATAACAGCGCAAATAATTGTCCATGTGCAGAGTAATAAAGGAGCAAACTTTTATATATGGGCCTGCAGTGGAAGTTATTCTTAAAAGGTGACTTTCACGAATCGTTCTGAAACTGTGCTAAATTACAGATAATTCCCATATATTTCTTGGGAGAAAATGCCCTGAAATTCTCCTTTCTCCGTTTTCGAGATATTCGAGGGCAAAGTCGTGCAGTTTTCGACTTCCAGGGGCTATAACTCGAAAACTAAAGAACGAGAATTTTTGGCACATATGGTCAATTGAATGTTTATCCCAACCCTCTTATTTGGCACTAGTTCCAGCCCGAATTGTGCAAGTCACCTAAGGTCACGAATCGTCCCGAACGTGTAGCCCAAATTGTGAAAATTTCAAACCGCTACTGCTTGCTTGTATGAGTAGGTAGCCATCTGAAACTTGGCATATATAAAGGTCATTAACATGTCTACATGCATGCACAATCTTATGTCAACTGATTGCATAACTTGCGAACTATAGGCCATCGAAATTTTTGTAAACAAAAGTTTGTGCGACTTTAGCTCCCAAACGGAATAAAAGCTAAAGCTGAAATAGCCTTCATTTTATTTCACTTATTTGTGTCTACACATGTATATGTTTTGCAGAGACTCAAAGCTCTTGAGAATGGAGAAAATGAGGTGTCAATTTTGCATTGGACCCTATGGGAAAATGCATTAAACGCCTACTGCTCCGACGTTCAGCGACCGATAACATCCATCTTTACACTGTAAACGGTAATTACATAGGTACATGCCTGGGGCAAATAACAGCGCAAATAATTGTCCATGTGCAGAGTAATAAAGGAGCAAACTTTTATATATGGGCCTGCAGTGGAAGTTATTCTTAAAAGGTGACTTTCACGAATCGTTCTGAAACTGTGCTAAATTACAGATAATTCCCATATATTTCTTGGGAGAAAATGCCCTGAAATTCTCCTTTCTCCGTTTTCGAGATATTCGAGGGCAAAGTCGTGCAGTTTTCGACTTCCAGGGGCTATAACTCGAAAACTAAAGAACGAGAATTTTTGGCACATATGGTCGATTGAATGTTTATCCCAACCCTCTTATTTGGCACTAGTTTCAGCCCGAATTGTGCAAGTCACCTAAGGTCACGAATCGTCCCGAACGTGTAGCCCAAATTGTGAAAATTTCAAACCGCTACTGCTTGCTTGTATGAGTAGGTAGCCATCTGAAACTTGGCATATATAAAGGTCATTAACATGTCTACATGCATGCACAATCTTATGTCAACTGATTGCATAACTTGCGAACTATAGGCCATCGAAATTTTTGTAAACAAAAGTTTGTGCGACTTTAGCTCCCAAACGGAATAAAAGCTAAAGCTGAAATAGCCTTCATTTTATTTCACTTATTTGTGTCTACACATGTATATGTTTTGCAGAGACTCAAAGCTCTTGAGAATGGAGAAAATGAGGTGTCAATTTTGCATTGGACCCTATGGGAAAATGCATTAAACGCCTACTGCTCCGACGTTCAGCGACCGATAACATCCATCTTTACACTGTAAACGGTAATTACATAGGTACATGCCTGGGGCAAATAACAGCGCAAATAATTGTCCATGTGCAGAGTAATAAAGGAGCAAACTTTTATATATGGGCCTGCAGTGGAAGTTATTCTTAAAAGGTGACTTTCACGAATCGTTCTGAAACTGTGCTAAATTACAGATAATTCCCATATATTTCTTGGGAGAAAATGCCCTGAAATTCTCCTTTCTCCGTTTTCGAGATATTCGAGGGCAAAGTCGTGCAGTTTTCGACTTCCAGGGGCTATAACTCGAAAACTAAAGAACGAGAATTTTTGGCACATATGGTCAATTGAATGTTTATCCCAACCCTCTTATTTGGCACTAGTTCAGCCCGAATTGTGCAAGTCACCTAAGGTCACGAATCTTCCCGAACGTGTAGCCCAAATTGTGAAAATTTCAAACCGCTACTGCTTGCTTGTATGAGTAGGTAGCCATCTGAAACTTGGCATATATAAAGGTCATTAACATGTCTACATGCATGCACAATCTTATGTCAACTGATTGCATAACTTGCGAACTATAGGCCATCGAAATTTTTGTAAACAAAAGTTTGTGCGACTTTAGCTCCCAAACGGAATAAAAGCTAAAGCTGAAATAGCCTTCATTTTATTTCACTTATTTGTGTCTACACATGTATATGTTTTGCAGAGACTCAAAGCTCTTGAGAATGGAGAAAATGAGGTGTCAATTTTGCATTGGACCCTATGGGAAAATGCATTAAACGCCTACTGCTCCGACGTTCAGCGACCGATAACATCCATCTTTACACTGTAAACGGTAATTACATAGGTACATGCCTGGGGCAAATAACAGCGCAAATAATTGTCCATGTGCAGAGTAATAAAGGAGCAAACTTTTATATATGGGCCTGCAGTGGAAGTTATTCTTAAAAGGTGACTTTCACGAATCGTTCTGAAACTGTGCTAAATTACAGATAATTCCCATATATTTCTTGGGAGAAAATGCCCTGAAATTCTCCTTTCTCCGTTTTCGAGATATTCGAGGGCAAAGTCGTGCAGTTTTCGACTTCCAGGGGCTATAACTCGAAAACTAAAGAACGAGAATTTTTGGCACATATGGTCAATTGAATGTTTATCCCAACCCTCTTATTTGGCACTAGTTTCAGCCCGAATTGTGCAAGTCACCTAAGGTCACGAATCGTCCCGAACGTGTAGCCCAAATTGTGAAAATTTCAAACCGCTACTGCTTGCTTGTATGAGTAGGTAGCCATCTGAAACTTGGCATATATAAAGGTCATTAACATGTCTACATGCATGCACAATCTTATGTCAACTGATTGCATAACTTGCGAACTATAGGCCATCGAAATTTTTGTAAACAAAAGTTTGTGCGACTTTAGCTCCCAAACGGAATAAAAGCTAAAGCTGAAATAGCCTTCATTTTATTTCACTTATTTGTGTCTACACATGTATATGTTTTGCAGAGACTCAAAGCTCTTGAGAATGGAGAAAATGAGGTGTCAATTTTGCATTGGACCCTATGGGAAAATGCATTAAACGCCTACTGCTCCGACGTTCAGCGACCGATAACATCCATCTTTACACTGTAAACGGTAATTACATAGGTACATGCCTGGGGCAAATAACAGCGCAAATAATTGTCCATGTGCAGAGTAATAAAGGAGCAAACTTTTATATATGGGCCTGCAGTGGAAGTTATTCTTAAAAGGTGACTTTCACGAATCGTTCTGAAACTGTGCTAAATTACAGATAATTCCCATATATTTCTTGGGAGAAAATGCCCTGAAATTCTCCTTTCTCCGTTTTCGAGATATTCGAGGGCAAAGTCGTGCAGTTTTCGACTTCCAGGGGCTATAACTCGAAAACTAAAGAACGAGAATTTTTGGCACATATGGTCAATTGAATGTTTATCCCAACCCTCTTATTTGGCACTAGTTTCAGCCCGAATTGTGCAAGTCACCTAAGGTCACGAATCGTCCCGAACGTGTAGCCCAAATTGTGAAAATTTCAAACCGCTACTGCTTGCTTGTATGAGTAGGTAGCCATCTGAAACTTGGCATATATAAAGGTCATTAACATGTCTACATGCATGCACAATCTTATGTCAACTGATTGCATAACTTGCGAACTATAGGCCATCGAAATTTTTGTAAACAAAAGTTTGTGCGACTTTAGCTCCCAAACGGAATAAAAGCTAAAGCTGAAATAGCCTTCATTTTATTTCACTTATTTGTGTCTACACATGTATATGTTTTGCAGAGACTCAAAGCTCTTGAGAATGGAGAAAATGAGGTGTCAATTTTGCATTGGACCCTATGGGAAAATGCATTAAACGCCTACTGCTCCGACGTTCAGCGACCGATAACATCCATCTTTACACTGTAAACGGTAATTACATAGGTACATGCCTGGGGCAAATAACAGCGCAAATAATTGTCCATGTGCAGAGTAATAAAGGAGCAAACTTTTATATATGGGCCTGCAGTGGAAGTTATTCTTAAAAGGTGACTTTCACGAATCGTTCTGAAACTGTGCTAAATTACAGATAATTCCCATATATTTCTTGGGAGAAAATGCCCTGAAATTCTCCTTTCTCCGTTTTCGAGATATTCGAGGGCAAAGTCGTGCAGTTTTCGACTTCCAGGGGCTATAACTCGAAAACTAAAGAACGAGAATTTTTGGCACATATGGTCAATTGAATGTTTATCCCAACCCTCTTATTTGGCACTAGTTTCAGCCCGAATTGTGCAAGTCACCTAAGGTCACGAATCGTCCCGAACGTGTAGCCCAAATTGTGAAAATTTCAAACCGCTACTGCTTGCTTGTATGAGTAGGTAGCCATCTGAAACTTGGCATATATAAAGGTCATTAACATGTCTACATGCATGCACAATCTTATGTCAACTGATTGCATAACTTGCGAACTATAGGCCATCGAAATTTTTGTAAACAAAAGTTTGTGCGACTTTAGCTCCCAAACGGAATAAAAGCTAAAGCTGAAATAGCCTTCATTTTATTTCACTTATTTGTGTCTACACATGTATATGTTTTGCAGAGACTCAAAGCTCTTGAGAATGGAGAAAATGAGGTGTCAATTTTGCATTGGACCCTATGGGAAAATGCATTAAACGCCTACTGCTCCGACGTTCAGCGACCGATAACATCCATCTTTACACTGTAAACGGTAATTACATAGGTACATGCCTGGGGCAAATAACAGCGCAAATAATTGTCCATGTGCAGAGTAATAAAGGAGCAAACTTTTATATATGGGCCTGCAGTGGAAGTTATTCTTAAAAGGTGACTTTCACGAATCGTTCTGAAACTGTGCTAAATTACAGATAATTCCCATATATTTCTTGGGAGAAAATGCCCTGAAATTCTCCTTTCTCCGTTTTCGAGATATTCGAGGGCAAAGTCGTGCAGTTTTCGACTTCCAGGGGCTATAACTCGAAAACTAAAGAACGAGAATTTTTGGCACATATGGTCAATTGAATGTTTATCCCAACCCTCTTATTTGGCACTAGTTTCAGCCCGAATTGTGCAAGTCACCTAAGGTCACGAATCGTCCCGAACGTGTAGCCCAAATTGTGAAAATTTCAAACCGCTACTGCTTGCTTGTATGAGTAGGTAGCCATCTGAAACTTGGCATATATAAAGGTCATTAACATGTCTACATGCATGCACAATCTTATGTCAACTGATTGCATAACTTGCGAACTATAGGCCATCGAAATTTTTGTAAACAAAAGTTTGTGCGACTTTAGCTCCCAAACGGAATAAAAGCTAAAGCTGAAATAGCCTTCATTTTATTTCACTTATTTGTGTCTACACATGTATATGTTTTGCAGAGACTCAAAGCTCTTGAGAATGGAGAAAATGAGGTGTCAATTTTGCATTGGACCCTATGGGAAAATGCATTAAACGCCTACTGCTCCGACGTTCAGCGACCGATAACATCCATCTTTACACTGTAAACGGTAATTACATAGGTACATGCCTGGGGCAAATAACAGCGCAAATAATTGTCCATGTGCAGAGTAATAAAGGAGCAAACTTTTATATATGGGCCTGCAGTGGAAGTTATTCTTAAAAGGTGACTTTCACGAATCGTTCTGAAACTGTGCTAAATTACAGATAATTCCCATATATTTCTTGGGAGAAAATGCCCTGAAATTCTCCTTTCTCCGTTTTCGAGATATTCGAGGGCAAAGTCGTGCAGTTTTCGACTTCCATGGGCTATAACTCGAAAACTAAAGAACGAGAATTTTTGGCACATATGGTCAATTGAATGTTTATCCCAACCCTCTTATTTGGCACTAGTTTCAGCCCGAATTGTGCAAGTCACCTAAGGTCACGAATCGTCCCGAACGTGTAGCCCAAATTGTGAAAATTTCAAACCGCTACTGCTTGCTTGTATGAGTAGGTAGCCATCTGAAACTTGGCATATATAAAGGTCATTAACATGTCTACATGCATGCACAATCTTATGTCAACTGATTGCATAACTTGCGAACTATAGGCCATCGAAATTTTTGTAAACAAAAGTTTGTGCGACTTTAGCTCCCAAACGGAATAAAAGCTAAAGCTGAAATAGCCTTCATTTTATTTCACTTATTTGTGTCTACACATGTATATGTTTTGCAGAGACTCAAAGCTCTTGAGAATGGAGAAAATGAGGTGTCAATTTTGCATTGGACCCTATGGGAAAATGCATTAAACGCCTACTGCTCCGACGTTCAGCGACCGATAACATCCATCTTTACACTGTAAACGGTAATTACATAGGTACATGCCTGGGGCAAATAACAGCGCAAATAATTGTCCATGTGCAGAGTAATAAAGGAGCAAACTTTTATATATGGGCCTGCAGTGGAAGTTATTCTTAAAAGGTGACTTTCACGAATCGTTCTGAAACTGTGCTAAATTACAGATAATTCCCATATATTTCTTGGGAGAAAATGCCCTGAAATTCTCCTTTCTCCGTTTTCGAGATATTCGAGGGCAAAGTCGTGCAGTTTTCGACTTCCAGGGGCTATAACTCGAAAACTAAAGAACGAGAATTTTTGGCACATATGGTCAATTGAATGTTTATCCCAACCCTCTTATTTGGCACTAGTTTCAGCCCGAATTGTGCAAGTCACCTAAGGTCACGAATCGTCCCGAACGTGTAGCCCAAATTGTGAAAATTTCAAACCGCTACTGCTTGCTTGTATGAGTAGGTAGCCATCTGAAACTTGGCATATATAAAGGTCATTAACATGTCTACATGCATGCACAATCTTATGTCAACTGATTGCATAACTTGCGAACTATAGGCCATCGAAATTTTTGTAAACAAAAGTTTGTGCGACTTTAGCTCCCAAACGGAATAAAAGCTAAAGCTGAAATAGCCTTCATTTTATTTCACTTATTTGTGTCTACACATGTATATGTTTTGCAGAGACTCAAAGCTCTTGAGAATGGAGAAAATGAGGTGTCAATTTTGCATTGGACCCTATGGGAAAATGCATTAAACGCCTACTGCTCCGACGTTCAGCGACCGATAACATCCATCTTTACACTGTAAACGGTAATTACATAGGTACATGCCTGGGGCAAATAACAGCGCAAATAATTGTCCATGTGCAGAGTAATAAAGGAGCAAACTTTTATATATGGGCCTGCAGTGGAAGTTATTCTTAAAAGGTGACTTTCACGAATCGTTCTGAAACTGTGCTAAATTACAGATAATTCCCATATATTTCTTGGGAGAAAATGCCCTGAAATTCTCCTTTCTCCGTTTTCGAGATATTCGAGGGCAAAGTCGTGCAGTTTTCGACTTCCAGGGGCTATAACTCGAAAACTAAAGAACGAGAATTTTTGGCACATATGGTCAATTGAATGTTTATCCCAACCCTCTTATTTGGCACTAGTTTCAGCCCGAATTGTGCAAGTCACCTAAGGTCACGAATCGTCCCGAACGTGTAGCCCAAATTGTGAAAATTTCAAACCGCTACTGCTTGCTTGTATGAGTAGGTAGCCATCTGAAACTTGGCATATATAAAGGTCATTAACATGTCTACATGCATGCACAATCTTATGTCAACTGATTGCATAACTTGCGAACTATAGGCCATCGAAATTTTTGTAAACAAAAGTTTGTGCGACTTTAGCTCCCAAACGGAATAAAAGCTAAAGCTGAAATAGCCTTCATTTTATTTCACTTATTTGTGTCTACACATGTATATGTTTTGCAGAGACTCAAAGCTCTTGAGAATGGAGAAAATGAGGTGTCAATTTTGCATTGGACCCTATGGGAAAATGCATTAAACGCCTACTGCTCCGACGTTCAGCGACCGATAACATCCATCTTTACACTGTAAACGGTAATTACATAGGTACATGCCTGGGGCAAATAACAGCGCAAATAATTGTCCATGTGCAGAGTAATAAAGGAGCAAACTTTTATATATGGGCCTGCAGTGGAAGTTATTCTTAAAAGGTGACTTTCACGAATCGTTCTGAAACTGTGCTAAATTACAGATAATTCCCATATATTTCTTGGGAGAAAATGCCCTGAAATTCTCCTTTCTCCGTTTTCGAGATATTCGAGGGCAAAGTCGTGCAGTTTTCGACTTCCAGGGGCTATAACTCGAAAACTAAAGAACGAGAATTTTTGGCACATATGGTCAATTGAATGTTTATCCCAACCCTCTTATTTGGCACTAGTTTCAGCCCGAATTGTGCAAGTCACCTAAGGTCACGAATCGTCCCGAACGTGTAGCCCAAATTGTGAAAATTTCAAACCGCTACTGCTTGCTTGTATGAGTAGGTAGCCATCTGAAACTTGGCATATATAAAGGTCATTAACATGTCTACATGCATGCACAATCTTATGTCAACTGATTGCATAACTTGCGAACTATAGGCCATCGAAATTTTTGTAAACAAAAGTTTGTGCGACTTTAGCTCCCAAACGGAATAAAAGCTAAAGCTGAAATAGCCTTCATTTTATTTCACTTATTTGTGTCTACACATGTATATGTTTTGCAGAGACTCAAAGCTCTTGAGAATGGAGAAAATGAGGTGTCAATTTTGCATTGGACCCTATGGGAAAATGCATTAAACGCCTACTGCTCCGACGTTCAGCGACCGATAACATCCATCTTTACACTGTAAACGGTAATTACATAGGTACATGCCTGGGGCAAATAACAGCGCAAATAATTGTCCATGTGCAGAGTAATAAAGGAGCAAACTTTTATATATGGGCCTGCAGTGGAAGTTATTCTTAAAAGGTGACTTTCACGAATCGTTCTGAAACTGTGCTAAATTACAGATAATTCCCATATATTTCTTGGGAGAAAATGCCCTGAAATTCTCCTTTCTCCGTTTTCGAGATATTCGAGGGCAAAGTCGTGCAGTTTTCGACTTCCAGGGGCTATAACTCGAAAACTAAAGAACGAGAATTTTTGGCACATATGGTCAATTGAATGTTTATCCCAACCCTCTTATTTGGCACTAGTTTCAGCCCGAATTGTGCAAGTCACCTAAGGTCACGAATCGTCCCGAACGTGTAGCCCAAATTGTGAAAATTTCAAACCGCTACTGCTTGCTTGTATGAGTAGGTAGCCATCTGAAACTTGGCATATATAAAGGTCATTAACATGTCTACATGCATGCACAATCTTATGTCAACTGATTGCATAACTTGCGAACTATAGGCCATCGAAATTTTTGTAAACAAAAGTTTGTGCGACTTTAGCTCCCAAACGGAATAAAAGCTAAAGCTGAAATAGCCTTCATTTTATTTCACTTATTTGTGTCTACACATGTATATGTTTTGCAGAGACTCAAAGCTCTTGAGAATGGAGAAAATGAGGTGTCAATTTTGCATTGGACCCTATGGGAAAATGCATTAAACGCCTACTGCTCCGACGTTCAGCGACCGATAACATCCATCTTTACACTGTAAACGGTAATTACATAGGTACATGCCTGGGGCAAATAACAGCGCAAATAATTGTCCATGTGCAGAGTAATAAAGGAGCAAACTTTTATATATGGGCCTGCAGTGGAAGTTATTCTTAAAAGGTGACTTTCACGAATCGTTCTGAAACTGTGCTAAATTACAGATAATTCCCATATATTTCTTGGGAGAAAATGCCCTGAAATTCTCCTTTCTCCGTTTTCGAGATATTCGAGGGCAAAGTCGTGCAGTTTTCGACTTCCAGGGGCTATAACTCGAAAACTAAAGAACGAGAATTTTTGGCACATATGGTCAATTGAATGTTTATCCCAACCCTCTTATTTGGCACTAGTTTCAGCCCGAATTGTGCAAGTCACCTAAGGTCACGAATCGTCCCGAACGTGTAGCCCAAATTGTGAAAATTTCAAACCGCTACTGCTTGCTTGTATGAGTAGGTAGCCATCTGAAACTTGGCATATATAAAGGTCATTAACATGTCTACATGCATGCACAATCTTATGTCAACTGATTGCATAACTTGCGAACTATAGGCCATCGAAATTTTTGTAAACAAAAGTTTGTGCGACTTTAGCTCCCAAACGGAATAAAAGCTAAAGCTGAAATAGCCTTCATTTTATTTCACTTATTTGTGTCTACACATGTATATGTTTTGCAGAGACTCAAAGCTCTTGAGAATGGAGAAAATGAGGTGTCAATTTTGCATTGGACCCTATGGGAAAATGCATTAAACGCCTACTGCTCCGACGTTCAGCGACCGATAACATCCATCTTTACACTGTAAACGGTAATTACATAGGTACATGCCTGGGGCAAATAACAGCGCAAATAATTGTCCATGTGCAGAGTAATAAAGGAGCAAACTTTTATATATGGGCCTGCAGTGGAAGTTATTCTTAAAAGGTGACTTTCACGAATCGTTCTGAAACTGTGCTAAATTACAGATAATTCCCATATATTTCTTGGGAGAAAATGCCCTGAAATTCTCCTTTCTCCGTTTTCGAGATATTCGAGGGCAAAGTCGTGCAGTTTTCGACTTCCAGGGGCTATAACTCGAAAACTAAAGAACGAGAATTTTTGGCACATATGGTCAATTGAATGTTTATCCCAACCCTCTTATTTGGCACTAGTTTCAGCCCGAATTGTGCAAGTCACCTAAGGTCACGAATCGTCCCGAACGTGTAGCCCAAATTGTGAAAATTTCAAACCGCTACTGCTTGCTTGTATGAGTAGGTAGCCATCTGAAACTTGGCATATATAAAGGTCATTAACATGTCTACATGCATGCACAATCTTATGTCAACTGATTGCATAACTTGCGAACTATAGGCCATCGAAATTTTTGTAAACAAAAGTTTGTGCGACTTTAGCTCCCAAACGGAATAAAAGCTAAAGCTGAAATAGCCTTCATTTTATTTCACTTATTTGTGTCTACACATGTATATGTTTTGCAGAGACTCAAAGCTCTTGAGAATGGAGAAAATGAGGTGTCAATTTTGCATTGGACCCTATGGGAAAATGCATTAAACGCCTACTGCTCCGACGTTCAGCGACCGATAACATCCATCTTTACACTGTAAACGGTAATTACATAGGTACATGCCTGGGGCAAATAACAGCGCAAATAATTGTCCATGTGCAGAGTAATAAAGGAGCAAACTTTTATATATGGGCCTGCAGTGGAAGTTATTCTTAAAAGGTGACTTTCACGAATCGTTCTGAAACTGTGCTAAATTACAGATAATTCCCATATATTTCTTGGGAGAAAATGCCCTGAAATTCTCCTTTCTCCGTTTTCGAGATATTCGAGGGCAAAGTCGTGCAGTTTTCGACTTCCAGGGGCTATAACTCGAAAACTAAAGAACGAGAATTTTTGGCACATATGGTCAATTGAATGTTTATCCCAACCCTCTTATTTGGCACTAGTTTCAGCCCGAATTGTGCAAGTCACCTAAGGTCACGAATCGTCCCGAACGTGTAGCCCAAATTGTGAAAATTTCAAACCGCTACTGCTTGCTTGTATGAGTAGGTAGCCATCTGAAACTTGGCATATATAAAGGTCATTAACATGTCTACATGCATGCACAATCTTATGTCAACTGATTGCATAACTTGCGAACTATAGGCCATCGAAATTTTTGTAAACAAAAGTTTGTGCGACTTTAGCTCCCAAACGGAATAAAAGCTAAAGCTGAAATAGCCTTCATTTTATTTCACTTATTTGTGTCTACACATGTATATGTTTTGCAGAGACTCAAAGCTCTTGAGAATGGAGAAAATGAGGTGTCAATTTTGCATTGGACCCTATGGGAAAATGCATTAAACGCCTACTGCTCCGACGTTCAGCGACCGATAACATCCATCTTTACACTGTAAACGGTAATTACATAGGTACATGCCTGGGGCAAATAACAGCGCAAATAATTGTCCATGTGCAGAGTAATAAAGGAGCAAACTTTTATATATGGGCCTGCAGTGGAAGTTATTCTTAAAAGGTGACTTTCACGAATCGTTCTGAAACTGTGCTAAATTACAGATAATTCCCATATATTTCTTGGGAGAAAATGCCCTGAAATTCTCCTTTCTCCGTTTTCGAGATATTCGAGGGCAAAGTCGTGCAGTTTTCGACTTCCAGGGGCTATAACTCGAAAACTAAAGAACGAGAATTTTTGGCACATATGGTCAATTGAATGTTTATCCCAACCCTCTTATTTGGCACTAGTTTCAGCCCGAATTGTGCAAGTCACCTAAGGTCACGAATCGTCCCGAACGTGTAGCCCAAATTGTGAAAATTTCAAACCGCTACTGCTTGCTTGTATGAGTAGGTAGCCATCTGAAACTTGGCATATATAAAGGTCATTAACATGTCTACATGCATGCACAATCTTATGTCAACTGATTGCATAACTTGCGAACTATAGGCCATCGAAATTTTTGTAAACAAAAGTTTGTGCGACTTTAGCTCCCAAACGGAATAAAAGCTAAAGCTGAAATAGCCTTCATTTTATTTCACTTATTTGTGTCTACACATGTATATGTTTTGCAGAGACTCAAAGCTCTTGAGAATGGAGAAAATGAGGTGTCAATTTTGCATTGGACCCTATGGGAAAATGCATTAAACGCCTACTGCTCCGACGTTCAGCGACCGATAACATCCATCTTTACACTGTAAACGGTAATTACATAGGTACATGCCTGGGGCAAATAACAGCGCAAATAATTGTCCATGTGCAGAGTAATAAAGGAGCAAACTTTTATATATGGGCCTGCAGTGGAAGTTATTCTTAAAAGGTGACTTTCACGAATCGTTCTGAAACTGTGCTAAATTACAGATAATTCCCATATATTTCTTGGGAGAAAATGCCCTGAAATTCTCCTTTCTCCGTTTTCGAGATATTCGAGGGCAAAGTCGTGCAGTTTTCGACTTCCAGGGGCTATAACTCGAAAACTAAAGAACGAGAATTTTTGGCACATATGGTCAATTGAATGTTTATCCCAACCCTCTTATTTGGCACTAGTTTCAGCCCGAATTGTGCAAGTCACCTAAGGTCACGAATCGTCCCGAACGTGTAGCCCAAATTGTGAAAATTTCAAACCGCTACTGCTTGCTTGTATGAGTAGGTAGCCATCTGAAACTTGGCATATATAAAGGTCATTAACATGTCTACATGCATGCACAATCTTATGTCAACTGATTGCATAACTTGCGAACTATAGGCCATCGAAATTTTTGTAAACAAAAGTTTGTGCGACTTTAGCTCCCAAACGGAATAAAAGCTAAAGCTGAAATAGCCTTCATTTTATTTCACTTATTTGTGTCTACACATGTATATGTTTTGCAGAGACTCAAAGCTCTTGAGAATGGAGAAAATGAGGTGTCAATTTTGCATTGGACCCTATGGGAAAATGCATTAAACGCCTACTGCTCCGACGTTCAGCGACCGATAACATCCATCTTTACACTGTAAACGGTAATTACATAGGTACATGCCTGGGGCAAATAACAGCGCAAATAATTGTCCATGTGCAGAGTAATAAAGGAGCAAACTTTTATATATGGGCCTGCAGTGGAAGTTATTCTTAAAAGGTGACTTTCACGAATCGTTCTGAAACTGTGCTAAATTACAGATAATTCCCATATATTTCTTGGGAGAAAATGCCCTGAAATTCTCCTTTCTCCGTTTTCGAGATATTCGAGGGCAAAGTCGTGCAGTTTTCGACTTCCAGGGGCTATAACTCGAAAACTAAAGAACGAGAATTTTTGGCACATATGGTCAATTGAATGTTTATCCCAACCCTCTTATTTGGCACTAGTTCCAGCCCGAATTGTGCAAGTCACCTAAGGTCACGAATCGTCCCGAACGTGTAGCCCAAATTGTGAAAATTTCAAACCGCTACTGCTTGCTTGTATGAGTAGGTAGCCATCTGAAACTTGGCATATATAAAGGTCATTAACATGTCTACATGCATGCACAATCTTATGTCAACTGATTGCATAACTTGCGAACTATAGGCCATCGAAATTTTTGTAAACAAAAGTTTGTGCGACTTTAGCTCCCAAACGGAATAAAAGCTAAAGCTGAAATAGCCTTCATTTTATTTCACTTATTTGTGTCTACACATGTATATGTTTTGCAGAGACTCAAAGCTCTTGAGAATGGAGAAAATGAGGTGTCAATTTTGCATTGGACCCTATGGGAAAATGCATTAAACGCCTACTGCTCCGACGTTCAGCGACCGATAACATCCATCTTTACACTGTAAACGGTAATTACATAGGTACATGCCTGGGGCAAATAACAGCGCAAATAATTGTCCATGTGCAGAGTAATAAAGGAGCAAACTTTTATATATGGGCCTGCAGTGGAAGTTATTCTTAAAAGGTGACTTTCACGAATCGTTCTGAAACTGTGCTAAATTACAGATAATTCCCATATATTTCTTGGGAGAAATTGCCCTGAAATTCTCCTTTCTCCGTTTTCGAGATATTCGAGGGCAAAGTCGTGCAGTTTTCGACTTCCAGGGGCTATAACTCGAAAACTAAAGAACGAGAATTTTTGGCACATATGGTCAATTGAATGTTTATCCCAACCCTCTTATTTGGCACTAGTTTCAGCCCGAATTGTGCAAGTCACCTAAGGTCACGAATCGTCCCGAACGTGTAGCCCAAATTGTGAAAATTTCAAACCGCTACTGCTTGCTTGTATGAGTAGGTAGCCATCTGAAACTTGGCATATATAAAGGTCATTAACATGTCTACATGCATGCACAATCTTATGTCAACTGATTGCATAACTTGCGAACTATAGGCCATCGAAATTTTTGTACACAAAAGTTTGTGCGACTTTAGCTCCCAAACGGAATAAAAGCTAAAGCTGAAATAGCCTTCATTTTATTTCACTTATTCGTGTCTACACATGTATATGTTTTGAAGAGACTCAAAGCTCTTGAGAATGGAGAAAATGAGGTGTCAATATTGCATTGGACCCTATGGGAAAATGCATTAAACGCCTACTGCTCCGACGTTCAGCGACCGATAACATCCATCTTTACACTGTAAACGGTAATTACATAGGTACATGCCTGGGGCAAATAACAGCGCAAATAATTGTCCATGTGCAGAGTAATAAAGGAGCAAACTTTTATATATGGGCCTGCAGTGGAAGTTATTCTTAAAAGGTGACTTTCACGAATCGTTCTGAAACTGTGCTAAATTACAGATAATTCCCATATATTTCTTGGGAGAAAATGCCCTGAAATTCTCCTTTCTCCGTTTTCGAGATATTCGAGGGCAAAGTCGTGCAGTTTTCGACTTCCAGGGGCTATAACTCGAAAACTAAAGAACGAGAATTTTTGGCACATATGGTCAATTGAATGTTTATCCCAACCCTCTTATTTGGCACTAGTTTCAGCCCGAATTGTGCAAGTCACCTAAGGTCACGAATCGTCCCGAACGTGTAGCCCAAATTGTGAAAATTTCAAACCGCTACTGCTTGCTTGTATGAGTAGGTAGCCATCTGAAACTTGGCATATATAAAGGTCATTAACATGTCTACATGCATGCACAATCTTATGTCAACTGATTGCATAACTTGCGAACTATAGGCCATCGAAATTTTTGTAAACAAAAGTTTGTGCGACTTTAGCTCCCAAACGGAATAAAAGCTAAAGCTGAAATAGCCTTCATTTTATTTCACTTATTTGTGTCTACACATGTATATGTTTTGCAGAGACTCAAAGCTCTTGAGAATGGAGAAAATGAGGTGTCAATTTTGCATTGGACCCTATGGGAAAATGCATTAAACGCCTACTGCTCCGACGTTCAGCGACCGATAACATCCATCTTTACACTGTAAACGGTAATTACATAGGTACATGCCTGGGGCAAATAACAGCGCAAATAATTGTCCATGTGCAGAGTAATAAAGGAGCAAACTTTTATATATGGGCCTGCAGTGGAAGTTATTCTTAAAAGGTGACTTTCACGAATCGTTCTGAAACTGTGCTAAATTACAGATAATTCCCATATATTTCTTGGGAGAAAATGCCCTGAAATTCTCCTTTCTCCGTTTTCGAGATATTCGAGGGCAAAGTCGTGCAGTTTTCGACTTCCAGGGGCTATAACTCGAAAACTAAAGAACGAGAATTTTTGGCACATATGGTCAATTGAATGTTTATCCCAACCCTCTTATTTGGCACTAGTTTCAGCCCGAATTGTGCAAGTCACCTAAGGTCACGAATCGTCCCGAACGTGTAGCCCAAATTGTGAAAATTTCAAACCGCTACTGCTTGCTTGTATGAGTAGGTAGCCATCTGAAACTTGGCATATATAAAGGTCATTAACATGTCTACATGCATGCACAATCTTATGTCAACTGATTGCATAACTTGCGAACTATAGGCCATCGAAATTTTTGTAAACAAAAGTTTGTGCGACTTTAGCTCCCAAACGGAATAAAAGCTAAAGCTGAAATAGCCTTCATTTTATTTCACTTATTTGTGTCTACACATGTATATGTTTTGCAGAGACTCAAAGCTCTTGAGAATGGAGAAAATGAGGTGTCAATTTTGCATTGGACCCTATGGGAAAATGCATTAAACGCCTACTGCTCCGACGTTCAGCGACCGATAACATCCATCTTTACACTGTAAACGGTAATTACATAGGTACATGCCTGGGGCAAATAACAGCGCAAATAATTGTCCATGTGCAGAGTAATAAAGGAGCAAACTTTTATATATGGGCCTGCAGTGGAAGTTATTCTTAAAAGGTGACTTTCACGAATCGTTCTGAAACTGTGCTAAATTACAGATAATTCCCATATATTTCTTGGGAGAAAATGCCCTGAAATTCTCCTTTCTCCGTTTTCGAGATATTCGAGGGCAAAGTCGTGCAGTTTTCGACTTCCAGGGGCTATAACTCGAAAACTAAAGAACGAGAATTTTTGGCACATATGGTCAATTGAATGTTTATCCCAACCCTCTTATTTGGCACTAGTTCCAGCCCGAATTGTGCAAGTCACCTAAGGTCACGAATCGTCCCGAACGTGTAGCCCAAATTGTGAAAATTTCAAACCGCTACTGCTTGCTTGTATGAGTAGGTAGCCATCTGAAACTTGGCATATATAAAGGTCATTAACATGTCTACATGCATGCACAATCTTATGTCAACTGATTGCATAACTTGCGAACTATAGGCCATCGAAATTTTTGTAAACAAAAGTTTGTGCGACTTTAGCTCCCAAACGGAATAAAAGCTAAAGCTGAAATAGCCTTCATTTTATTTCACTTATTTGTGTCTACACATGTATATGTTTTGCAGAGACTCAAAGCTCTTGAGAATGGAGAAAATGAGGTGTCAATTTTGCATTGGACCCTATGGGAAAATGCATTAAACGCCTACTGCTCCGACGTTCAGCGACCGATAACATCCATCTTTA
Organism: Ctena decussata; assembly: GCA_963989385.1. Taxonomy (NCBI): domain Eukaryota; kingdom Metazoa; phylum Mollusca; class Bivalvia; order Lucinida; family Lucinidae; genus Ctena; species Ctena decussata. The sequence continues at coordinate 1,475,984 of OZ022505.1, read as the reverse complement.
CACTGTAAACGGTAATTACATAGGTACATGCCTGGGGCAAATAACAGCGCAAATAATTGTCCATGTGCAGAGTAATAAAGGAGCAAACTTTTATATATGGGCCTGCAGTGGAAGTTATTCTTAAAAGGTGACTTTCACGAATCGTTCTGAAACTGTGCTAAATTACAGATAATTCCCATATATTTCTTGGGAGAAAATGCCCTGAAATTCTCCTTTCTCCGTTTTCGAGATATTCGAGGGCAAAGTCGTGCAGTTTTCGACTTCCAGGGGCTATAACTCGAAAACTAAAGAACGAGAATTTTTGGCACATATGGTCAATTGAATGTTTATCCCAACCCTCTTATTTGGCACTAGTTTCAGCCCGAATTGTGCAAGTCACCTAAGGTCACGAATCGTCCCGAACGTGTAGCCCAAATTGTGAAAATTTCAAACCGCTACTGCTTGCTTGTATGAGTAGGTAGCCATCTGAAACTTGGCATATATAAAGGTCATTAACATGTCTACATGCATGCACAATCTTATGTCAACTGATTGCATAACTTGCGAACTATAGGCCATCGAAATTTTTGTAAACAAAAGTTTGTGCGACTTTAGCTCCCAAACGGAATAAAAGCTAAAGCTGAAATAGCCTTCATTTTATTTCACTTATTTGTGTCTACACATGTATATGTTTTGCAGAGACTCAAAGCTCTTGAGAATGGAGAAAATGAGGTGTCAATTTTGCATTGGACCCTATGGGAAAATGCATTAAACGCCTACTGCTCCGACGTTCAGCGACCGATAACATCCATCTTTACACTGTAAACGGTAATTACATAGGTACATGCCTGGGGCAAATAACAGCGCAAATAATTGTCCATGTGCAGAGTAATAAAGGAGCAAACTTTTATATATGGGCCTGCAGTGGAAGTTATTCTTAAAAGGTGACTTTCACGAATCGTTCTGAAACTGTGCTAAATTACAGATAATTCCCATATATTTCTTGGGAGAAAATGCCCTGAAATTCTCCTTTCTCCGTTTTCGAGATATTCGAGGGCAAAGTCGTGCAGTTTTCGACTTCCAGGGGCTATAACTCGAAAACTAAAGAACGAGAATTTTTGGCACATATGGTCAATTGAATGTTTATCCCAACCCTCTTATTTGGCACTAGTTTCAGCCCGAATTGTGCAAGTCACCTAAGGTCACGAATCGTCCCGAACGTGTAGCCCAAATTGTGAAAATTTCAAACCGCTACTGCTTGCTTGTATGAGTAGGTAGCCATCTGAAACTTGGCATATATAAAGGTCATTAACATGTCTACATGCATGCACAATCTTATGTCAACTGATTGCATAACTTGCGAACTATAGGCCATCGAAATTTTTGTAAACAAAAGTTTGTGCGACTTTAGCTCCCAAACGGAATAAAAGCTAAAGCTGAAATAGCCTTCATTTTATTTCACTTATTTGTGTCTACACATGTATATGTTTTGCAGAGACTCAAAGCTCTTGAGAATGGAGAAAATGAGGTGTCAATTTTGCATTGGACCCTATGGGAAAATGCATTAAACGCCTACTGCTCCGACGTTCAGCGACCGATAACATCCATCTTTACACTGTAAACGGTAATTACATAGGTACATGCCTGGGGCAAATAACAGCGCAAATAATTGTCCATGTGCAGAGTAATAAAGGAGCAAACTTTTATATATGGGCCTGCAGTGGAAGTTATTCTTAAAAGGTGACTTTCACGAATCGTTCTGAAACTGTGCTAAATTACAGATAATTCCCATATATTTCTTGGGAGAAAATGCCCTGAAATTCTCCTTTCTCCGTTTTCGAGATATTCGAGGGCAAAGTCGTGCAGTTTTCGACTTCCAGGGGCTATAACTCGAAAACTAAAGAACGAGAATTTTTGGCACATATGGTCAATTGAATGTTTATCCCAACCCTCTTATTTGGCACTAGTTTCAGCCCGAATTGTGCAAGTCACCTAAGGTCACGAATCGTCCCGAACGTGTAGCCCAAATTGTGAAAATTTCAAACCGCTACTGCTTGCTTGTATGAGTAGGTAGCCATCTGAAACTTGGCATATATAAAGGTCATTAACATGTCTACATGCATGCACAATCTTATGTCAACTGATTGCATAACTTGCGAACTATAGGCCATCGAAATTTTTGTAAACAAAAGTTTGTGCGACTTTAGCTCCCAAACGGAATAAAAGCTAAAGCTGAAATAGCCTTCATTTTATTTCACTTATTTGTGTCTACACATGTATATGTTTTGCAGAGACTCAAAGCTCTTGAGAATGGAGAAAATGAGGTGTCAATTTTGCATTGGACCCTATGGGAAAATGCATTAAACGCCTACTGCTCCGACGTTCAGCGACCGATAACATCCATCTTTACACTGTAAACGGTAATTACATAGGTACATGCCTGGGGCAAATAACAGCGCAAATAATTGTCCATGTGCAGAGTAATAAAGGAGCAAACTTTTATATATGGGCCTGCAGTGGAAGTTATTCTTAAAAGGTGACTTTCACGAATCGTTCTGAAACTGTGCTAAATTACAGATAATTCCCATATATTTCTTGGGAGAAAATGCCCTGAAATTCTCCTTTCTCCGTTTTCGAGATATTCGAGGGCAAAGTCGTGCAGTTTTCGACTTCCAGGGGCTATAACTCGAAAACTAAAGAACGAGAATTTTTGGCACATATGGTCAATTGAATGTTTATCCCAACCCTCTTATTTGGCACTAGTTTCAGCCCGAATTGTGCAAGTCACCTAAGGTCACGAATCGTCCCGAACGTGTAGCCCAAATTGTGAAAATTTCAAACCGCTACTGCTTGCTTGTATGAGTAGGTAGCCATCTGAAACTTGGCATATATAAAGGTCATTAACATGTCTACATGCATGCACAATCTTATGTCAACTGATTGCATAACTTGCGAACTATAGGCCATCGAAATTTTTGTAAACAAAAGTTTGTGCGACTTTAGCTCCCAAACGGAATAAAAGCTAAAGCTGAAATAGCCTTCATTTTATTTCACTTATTTGTGTCTACACATGTATATGTTTTGCAGAGACTCAAAGCTCTTGAGAATGAAGAAAATGAGGTGTCAATTTTGCATTGGACCCTATGGGAAAATGCATTAAACGCCTACTGCTCCGACGTTCAGCGACCGATAACATCCATCTTTACACTGTAAACGGTAATTACATAGGTACATGCCTGGGGCAAATAACAGCGCAAATAATTGTCCATGTGCAGAGTAATAAAGGAGCAAACTTTTATATATGGGCCTGCAGTGGAAGTTATTCTTAAAAGGTGACTTTCACGAATCGTTCTGAAACTGTGCTAAATTACAGATAATTCCCATATATTTCTTGGGAGAAAATGCCCTGAAATTCTCCTTTCTCCGTTTTCGAGATATTCGAGGGCAAAGTCGTGCAGTTTTCGACTTCCAGGGGCTATAACTCGAAAACTAAAGAACGAGAATTTTTGGCACATATGGTCAATTGAATGTTTATCCCAACCCTCTTATTTGGCACTAGTTTCAGCCCGAATTGTGCAAGTCACCTAAGGTCACGAATCGTCCCGAACGTGTAGCCCAAATTGTGAAAATTTCAAACCGCTACTGCTTGCTTGTATGAGTAGGTAGCCATCTGAAACTTGGCATATATAAAGGTCATTAACATGTCTACATGCATGCACAATCTTATGTCAACTGATTGCATAACTTGCGAACTATAGGCCATCGAAATTTTTGTAAACAAAAGTTTGTGCGACTTTAGCTCCCAAACGGAATAAAAGCTAAAGCTGAAATAGCCTTCATTTTATTTCACTTATTTGTGTCTACACATGTATATGTTTTGCAGAGACTCAAAGCTCTTGAGAATGGAGAAAATGAGGTGTCAATTTTGCATTGGACCCTATGGGAAAATGCATTAAACGCCTACTGCTCCGACGTTCAGCGACCGATAACATCCATCTTTACACTGTAAACGGTAATTACATAGGTACATGCCTGGGGCAAATAACAGCGCAAATAATTGTCCATGTGCAGAGTAATAAAGGAGCAAACTTTTATATATGGGCCTGCAGTGGAAGTTATTCTTAAAAGGTGACTTTCACGAATCGTTCTGAAACTGTGCTAAATTACAGATAATTCCCATATATTTCTTGGGAGAAAATGCCCTGAAATTCTCCTTTCTCCGTTTTCGAGATATTCGAGGGCAAAGTCGTGCAGTTTTCGACTTCCAGGGGCTATAACTCGAAAACTAAAGAACGAGAATTTTTGGCACATATGGTCAATTGAATGTTTATCCCAACCCTCTTATTTGGCACTAGTTTCAGCCCGAATTGTGCAAGTCACCTAAGGTCACGAATCGTCCCGAACGTGTAGCCCAAATTGTGAAAATTTCAAACCGCTACTGCTTGCTTGTATGAGTAGGTAGCCATCTGAAACTTGGCATATATAAAGGTCATTAACATGTCTACATGCATGCACAATCTTATGTCAACTGATTGCATAACTTGCGAACTATAGGCCATCGAAATTTTTGTAAACAAAAGTTTGTGCGACTTTAGCTCCCAAACGGAATAAAAGCTAAAGCTGAAATAGCCTTCATTTTATTTCACTTATTTGTGTCTACACATGTATATGTTTTGCAGAGACTCAAAGCTCTTGAGAATGGAGAAAATGAGGTGTCAATTTTGCATTGGACCCTATGGGAAAATGCATTAAACGCCTACTGCTCCGACGTTCAGCGACCGATAACATCCATCTTTACACTGTAAACGGTAATTACATAGGTACATGCCTGGGGCAAATAACAGCGCAAATAATTGTCCATGTGCAGAGTAATAAAGGAGCAAACTTTTATATATGGGCCTGCAGTGGAAGTTATTCTTAAAAGGTGACTTTCACGAATCGTTCTGAAACTGTGCTAAATTACAGATAATTCCCATATATTTCTTGGGAGAAAATGCCCTGAAATTCTCCTTTCTCCGTTTTCGAGATATTCGAGGGCAAAGTCGTGCAGTTTTCGACTTCCAGGGGCTATAACTCGAAAACTAAAGAACGAGAATTTTTGGCACATATGGTCAATTGAATGTTTATCCCAACCCTCTTATTTGGCACTAGTTTCAGCCCGAATTGTGCAAGTCACCTAAGGTCACGAATCGTCCCGAACGTGTAGCCCAAATTGTGAAAATTTCAAACCGCTACTGCTTGCTTGTATGAGTAGGTAGCCATCTGAAACTTGGCATATATAAAGGTCATTAACATGTCTACATGCATGCACAATCTTATGTCAACTGATTGCATAACTTGCGAACTATAGGCCATCGAAATTTTTGTAAACAAAAGTTTGTGCGACTTTAGCTCCCAAACGGAATAAAAGCTAAAGCTGAAATAGCCTTCATTTTATTTCACTTATTTGTGTCTACACATGTATATGTTTTGCAGAGACTCAAAGCTCTTGAGAATGGAGAAAATGAGGTGTCAATTTTGCATTGGACCCTATGGGAAAATGCATTAAACGCCTACTGCTCCGACGTTCAGCGACCGATAACATCCATCTTTACACTGTAAACGGTAATTACATAGGTACATGCCTGGGGCAAATAACAGCGCAAATAATTGTCCATGTGCAGAGTAATAAAGGAGCAAACTTTTATATATGGGCCTGCAGTGGAAGTTATTCTTAAAAGGTGACTTTCACGAATCGTTCTGAAACTGTGCTAAATTACAGATAATTCCCATATATTTCTTGGGAGAAAATGCCCTGAAATTCTCCTTTCTCCGTTTTCGAGATATTCGAGGGCAAAGTCGTGCAGTTTTCGACTTCCAGGGGCTATAACTCGAAAACTAAAGAACGAGAATTTTTGGCACATATGGTCAATTGAATGTTTATCCCAACCCTCTTATTTGGCACTAGTTTCAGCCCGAATTGTGCAAGTCACCTAAGGTCACGAATCGTCCCGAACGTGTAGCCCAAATTGTGAAAATTTCAAACCGCTACTGCTTGCTTGTATGAGTAGGTAGCCATCTGAAACTTGGCATATATAAAGGTCATTAACATGTCTACATGCATGCACAATCTTATGTCAACTGATTGCATAACTTGCGAACTATAGGCCATCGAAATTTTTGTAAACAAAAGTTTGTGCGACTTTAGCTCCCAAACGGAATAAAAGCTAAAGCTGAAATAGCCTTCATTTTATTTCACTTATTTGTGTCTACACATGTATATGTTTTGCAGAGACTCAAAGCTCTTGAGAATGGAGAAAATGAGGTGTCAATTTTGCATTGGACCCTATGGGAAAATGCATTAAACGCCTACTGCTCCGACGTTCAGCGACCGATAACATCCATCTTTACACTGTAAACGGTAATTACATAGGTACATGCCTGGGGCAAATAACAGCGCAAATAATTGTCCATGTGCAGAGTAATAAAGGAGCAAACTTTTATATATGGGCCTGCAGTGGAAGTTATTCTTAAAAGGTGACTTTCACGAATCGTTCTGAAACTGTGCTAAATTACAGATAATTCCCATATATTTCTTGGGAGAAAATGCCCTGAAATTCTCCTTTCTCCGTTTTCGAGATATTCGAGGGCAAAGTCGTGCAGTTTTCGACTTCCAGGGGCTATAACTCGAAAACTAAAGAACGAGAATTTTTGGCACATATGGTCAATTGAATGTTTATCCCAACCCTCTTATTTGGCACTAGTTTCAGCCCGAATTGTGCAAGTCACCTAAGGTCACGAATCGTCCCGAACGTGTAGCCCAAATTGTGAAAATTTCAAACCGCTACTGCTTGCTTGTATGAGTAGGTAGCCATCTGAAACTTGGCATATATAAAGGTCATTAACATGTCTACATGCATGCACAATCTTATGTCAACTGATTGCATAACTTGCGAACTATAGGCCATCGAAATTTTTGTAAACAAAAGTTTGTGCGACTTTAGCTCCCAAACGGAATAAAAGCTAAAGCTGAAATAGCCTTCATTTTATTTCACTTATTTGTGTCTACACATGTATATGTTTTGCAGAGACTCAAAGCTCTTGAGAATGGAGAAAATGAGGTGTCAATTTTGCATTGGACCCTATGGGAAAATGCATTAAACGCCTACTGCTCCGACGTTCAGCGACCGATAACATCCATCTTTACACTGTAAACGGTAATTACATAGGTACATGCCTGGGGCAAATAACAGCGCAAATAATTGTCCATGTGCAGAGTAATAAAGGAGCAAACTTTTATATATGGGCCTGCAGTGGAAGTTATTCTTAAAAGGTGACTTTCACGAATCGTTCTGAAACTGTGCTAAATTACAGATAATTCCCATATATTTCTTAGGAGAAAATGCCCTGAAATTCTCCTTTCTCCGTTTTCGAGATATTCGAGGGCAAAGTCGTGCAGTTTTCGACTTCCAGGGGCTATAACTCGAAAACTAAAGAACGAGAATTTTTGGCACATATGGTCAATTGAATGTTTATCCCAACCCTCTTATTTGGCACTAGTTTCAGCCCGAATTGTGCAAGTCACCTAAGGTCACGAATCGTCCCGAACGTGTAGCCCAAATTGTGAAAATTTCAAACCGCTACTGCTTGCTTGTATGAGTAGGTAGCCATCTGAAACTTGGCATATATAAAGGTCATTAACATGTCTACATGCATGCACAATCTTATGTCAACTGATTGCATAACTTGCGAACTATAGGCCATCGAAATTTTTGTAAACAAAAGTTTGTGCGACTTTAGCTCCCAAACGGAATAAAAGCTAAAGCTGAAATAGCCTTCATTTTATTTTACTTATTTGTGTCTACACATGTATATGTTTTGCAGAGACTCAAAGCTCTTGAGAATGGAGAAAATGAGGTGTCAATTTTGCATTGGACCCTATGGGAAAATGCATTAAACGCCTACTGCTCCGACGTTCAGCGACCGATAACATCCATCTTTACACTGTAAACGGTAATTACATAGGTACATGCCTGGGGCAAATAACAGCGCAAATAATTGTCCATGTGCAGAGTAATAAAGGAGCAAACTTTTATATATGGGCCTGCAGTGGAAGTTATTCTTAAAAGGTGACTTTCACGAATCGTTCTGAAACTGTGCTAAATTACTGATAATTCCCATATATTTCTTGGGAGAAAATGCCCTGAAATTCTCCTTTCTCCGTTTTCGAGATATTCGAGGGCAAAGTCGTGCAGTTTTCGACTTCCAGGGGCTATAACTCGAAAACTAAAGAACGAGAATTTTTGGCACATATGGTCAATTGAATGTTTATCCCAACCCTCTTATTTGGCACTAGTTTCAGCCCGAATTGTGCAAGTCACCTAAGGTCACGAATCGTCCCGAACGTGTAGCCCAAATTGTGAAAATTTCAAACCGCTACTGCTTGCTTGTATGAGTAGGTAGCCATCTGAAACTTGGCATATATAAAGGTCATTAACATGTCTACATGCATGCACAATCTTATGTCAACTGATTGCATAACTTGCGAACTATAGGCCATCGAAATTTTTGTAAACAAAAGTTTGTGCGACTTTAGCTCCCAAACGGAATAAAAGCTAAAGCTGAAATAGCCTTCATTTTATTTCACTTATTTGTGTCTACACATGTATATGTTTTGCAGAGACTCAAAGCTCTTGAGAATGGAGAAAATGAGGTGTCAATTTTGCATTGGACCCTATGGGAAAATGCATTAAACGCCTACTGCTCCGACGTTCAGCGACCGATAACATCCATCTTTACACTGTAAACGGTAATTACATAGGTACATGCCTGGGGCAAATAACAGCGCAAATAATTGTCCATGTGCAGAGTAATAAAGGAGCAAACTTTTATATATGGGCCTGCAGTGGAAGTTATTCTTAAAAGGTGACTTTCACGAATCGTTCTGAAACTGTGCTAAATTACAGATAATTCCCATATATTTCTTGGGAGAAAATGCCCTGAAATTCTCCTTTCTCCGTTTTCGAGATATTCGAGGGCAAAGTCGTGCAGTTTTCGACTTCCAGGGGCTATAACTCGAAAACTAAAGAACGAGAATTTTTGGCACATATGGTCAATTGAATGTTTATCCCAACCCTCTTATTTGGCACTAGTTTCAGCCCGAATTGTGCAAGTCACCTAAGGTCACGAATCGTCCCGAACGTGTAGCCCAAATTGTGAAAATTTCAAACCGCTACTGCTTGCTTGTATGAGTAGGTAGCCATCTGAAACTTGGCATATATAAAGGTCATTAACATGTCTACATGCATGCACAATCTTATGTCAACTGATTGCATAACTTGCGAACTATAGGCCATCGAAATTTTTGTAAACAAAAGTTTGTGCGACTTTAGCTCCCAAACGGAATAAAAGCTAAAGCTGAAATAGCCTTCATTTTATTTCACTTATTTGTGTCTACACATGTATATGTTTTGCAGAGACTCAAAGCTCTTGAGAATGGAGAAAATGAGGTGTCAATTTTGCATTGGACCCTATGGGAAAATGCATTAAACGCCTACTGCTCCGACGTTCAGCGACCGATAACATCCATCTTTACACTGTAAACGGTAATTACATAGGTACATGCCTGGGGCAAATAACAGCGCAAATAACTGTCCATGTGCAGAGTAATAAATGAGCAAACTTTTATATATGGGCCTGCAGTGGAAGTTATTCTTAAAAGGTGACTTTCACGAATCGTTCTGAAACTGTGCTAAATTACAGATAATTCCCATATATTTCTTGGGAGAAAATGCCCTGAAATTCTCCTTTCTCCGTTTTCGAGATATTCGAGGGCAAAGTCGTGCAGTTTTCGACTTCCAGGGGCTATAACTCGAAAACTAAAGAACGAGAATTTTTGGCACATATGGTCAATTGAATGTTTATCCCAACCCTCTTATTTGGCACTAGTTTCAGCCCGAATTGTGCAAGTCACCTAAGGTCACGAATCGTCCCGAACGTGTAGCCCAAATTGTGAAAATTTCAAACCGCTACTGCTTGCTTGTATGAGTAGGTAGCCATCTGAAACTTGGCATATATAAAGGTCATTAACATGTCTACATGCATGCACAATCTTATGTCAACTGATTGCATAACTTGCGAACTATAGGCCATCGAAATTTTTGTAAACAAAAGTTTGTGCGACTTTAGCTCCCAAACGGAATAAAAGCTAAAGCTGAAATAGCCTTCATTTTATTTCACTTATTTGTGTCTACACGTGTATATGTTTTGCAGAGACTCAAAGCTCTTGAGAATGGAGAAAATGAGGTGTCAATTTTGCATTGGACCCTATGGGAAAATGCATTAAACGCCTACTGCTCCGACGTTCAGCGACCGATAACATCCATCTTTACACTGTAAACGGTAATTACATAGGTACATGCCTGGGGCAAATAACAGCGCAAATAATTGTCCATGTGCAGAGTAATAAAGGAGCAAACTTTTATATATGGGCCTGCAGTGGAAGTTATTCTTAAAAGGTGACTTTCACGAATCGTTCTGAAACTGTGCTAAATTACAGATAATTCCCATATATTTCTTGGGAGAAAATGCCCTGAAATTCTCCTTTCTCCGTTTTCGAGATATTCGAGGGCAAAGTCGTGCAGTTTTCGACTTCCAGGGGCTATAACTCGAAAACTAAAGAACGAGAATTTTTGGCACATATGGTCAATTGAATGTTTATCCCAACCCTCTTATTTGGCACTAGTTTCAGCCCGAATTGTGCAAGTCACCTAAGGTCACGAATCGTCCCGAACGTGTAGCCCAAATTGTGAAAATTTCAAACCGCTACTGCTTGCTTGTATGAGTAGGTAGCCATCTGAAACTTGGCATATATAAAGGTCATTAACATGTCTACATGCATGCACAATCTTATGTCAACTGATTGCATAACTTGCGAACTATAGGCCATCGAAATTTTTGTAAACAAAAGTTTGTGCGACTTTAGCTCCCAAACGGAATAAAAGCTAAAGCTGAAATAGCCTTCATTTTATTTCACTTATTTGTGTCTACACATGTATATGTTTTGCAGAGACTCAAAGCTCTTGAGAATGGAGAAAATGAGGTGTCAATTTTGCATTGGACCCTATGGGAAAATGCATTAAACGCCTACTGCTCCGACGTTCAGCGACCGATAACATCCATCTTTACACTGTAAACGGTAATTACATAGGTACATGCCTGGGGCAAATAACAGCGCAAATAATTGTCCATGTGCAGAGTAATAAAGGAGCAAACTTTTATATATGGGCCTGCAGTGGAAGTTATTCTTAAAAGGTGACTTTCACGAATCGTTCTGAAACTGTGCTAAATTACAGATAATTCCCATATATTTCTTGGGAGAAAATGCCCTGAAATTCTCCTTTCTCCGTTTTCGAGATATTCGAGGGCAAAGTCGTGCAGTTTTCGACTTCCAGGGGCTATAACTCGAAAACTAAAGAACGAGAATTTTTGGCACATATGGTCAATTGAATGTTTATCCCAACCCTCTTATTTGGCACTAGTTTCAGCCCGAATTGTGCAAGTCACCTAAGGGCACGAATCGTCCCGAACGTGTAGCCCAAATTGTGAAAATTTCAAACCGCTACTGCTTGCTTGTATGAGTAGGTAGCCATCTGAAACTTGGCATATATAAAGGTCATTAACATGTCTACATGCATGCACAATCTTATGTCAACTGATTGCATAACTTGCGAACTATAGGCCATCGAAATTTTTGTAAACAAAAGTTTGTGCGACTTTAGCTCCCAAACGGAATAAAAGCTAAAGCTGAAATAGCCTTCATTTTATTTCACTTATTTGTGTCTACACATGTATATGTTTTGCAGAGACTCAAAGCTCTTGAGAATGGAGAAAATGAGGTGTCAATTTTGCATTGGACCCTATGGGAAAATGCATTAAACGCCTACTGCTCCGACGTTCAGCGACCGATAACATCCATCTTTACACTGTAAACGGTAATTACATAGGTACATGCCTGGGGCAAATAACAGCGCAAATAATTGTCCATGTGCAGAGTAATAAAGGAGCAAACTTTTATATATGGGCCTGCAGTGGAAGTTATTCTTAAAAGGTGACTTTCACGAATCGTTCTGAAACTGTGCTAAATTACAGATAATTCCCATATATTTCTTGGGAGAAAATGCCCTGAAATTCTCCTTTCTCCGTTTTCGAGATATTCGAGGGCAAAGTCGTGCAGTTTTCGACTTCCAGGGGCTATAACTCGAAAACTAAAGAACGAGAATTTTTGGCACATATGGTCAATTGAATGTTTATCCCAACCCTCTTATTTGGCACTAGTTTCAGCCCGAATTGTGCAAGTCACCTAAGGTCACGAATCGTCCCGAACGTGTAGCCCAAATTGTGAAAATTTCAAACCGCTACTGCTTGCTTGTATGAGTAGGTAGCCATCTGAAACTTGGCATATATAAAGGTCATTAACATGTCTACATGCATGCACAATCTTATGTCAACTGATTGCATAACTTGCGAACTATAGGCCATCGAAATTTTTGTAAACAAAAGTTTGTGCGACTTTAGCTCCCAAACGGAATAAAAGCTAAAGCTGAAATAGCCTTCATTTTATTTCACTTATTTGTGTCTACACATGTATATGTTTTGCAGAGACTCAAAGCTCTTGAGAATGGAGAAAATGAGGTGTCAATTTTGCATTGGACCCTATGGGAAAATGCATTAAACGCCTACTGCTCCGACGTTCAGCGACCGATAACATCCATCTTTACACTGTAAACGGTAATTACATAGGTACATGCCTGGGGCAAATAACAGCGCAAATAATTGTCCATGTGCAGAGTAATAAAGGAGCAAACTTTTATATATGGGCCTGCAGTGGAAGTTATTCTTAAAAGGTGACTTTCACGAATCGTTCTGAAACTGTGCTAAATTACAGATAATTCCCATATATTTCTTGGGAGAAAATGCCCTGAAATTCTCCTTTCTCCGTTTTCGAGATATTCGAGGGCAAAGTCGTGCAGTTTTCGACTTCCAGGGGCTATAACTCGAAAACTAAAGAACGAGAATTTTTGGCACATATGGTCAATTGAATGTTTATCCCAACCCTCTTATTTGGCACTAGTTTCAGCCCGAATTGTGCAAGTCACCTAAGGTCACGAATCGTCCCGAACGTGTAGCCCAAATTGTGAAAATTTCAAACCGCTACTGCTTGCTTGTATGAGTAGGTAGCCATCTGAAACTTGGCATATATAAAGGTCATTAACATGTCTACATGCATGCACAATCTTATGTCAACTGATTGCATAACTTGCGAACTATAGGCCATCGAAATTTTTGTAAACAAAAGTTTGTGCGACTTTAGCTCCCAAACGGAATAAAAGCTAAAGCTGAAATAGCCTTCATTTTATTTCACTTATTTGTGTCTACACATGTATATGTTTTGCAGAGACTCAAAGCTCTTGAGAATGGAGAAAATGAGGTGTCAATTTTGCATTGGACCCTATGGGAAAATGCATTAAACGCCTACTGCTCCGACGTTCAGCGACCGATAACATCCATCTTTACACTGTAAACGGTAATTACATAGGTACATGCCTGGGGCAAATAACAGCGCAAATAATTGTCCATGTGCAGAGTAATAAAGGAGCAAACTTTTATATATGGGCCTGCAGTGGAAGTTATTCTTAAAAGGTGACTTTCACGAATCGTTCTGAAACTGTGCTAAATTACAGATAATTCCCATATATTTCTTGGGAGAAAATGCCCTGAAATTCTCCTTTCTCCGTTTTCGAGATATTCGAGGGCAAAGTCGTGCAGTTTTCGACTTCCAGGGGCTATAACTCGAAAACTAAAGAACGAGAATTTTTGGCACATATGGTCAATTGAATGTTTATCCCAACCCTCTTATTTGGCACTAGTTTCAGCCCGAATTGTGCAAGTCACCTAAGGTCACGAATCGTCCCGAACGTGTAGCCCAAATTGTGAAAATTTCAAACCGCTACTGCTTGCTTGTATGAGTAGGTAGCCATCTGAAACTTGGCATATATAAAGGTCATTAACATGTCTACATGCATGCACAATCTTATGTCAACTGATTGCATAACTTGCGAACTATAGGCCATCGAAATTTTTGTAAACAAAAGTTTGTGCGACTTTAGCTCCCAAACGGAATAAAAGCTAAAGCTGAAATAGCCTTCATTTTATTTCACTTATTTGTGTCTACACATGTATATGTTTTGCAGAGACTCAAAGCTCTTGAGAATGGAGAAAATGAGGTGTCAATTTTGCATTGGACCCTATGGGAAAATGCATTAAACGCCTACTGCTCCGACGTTCAGCGACCGATAACATCCATCTTTACACTGTAAACGGTAATTACATAGGTACATGCCTGGGGCAAATAACAGCGCAAATAATTGTCCATGTGCAGAGTAATAAAGGAGCAAACTTTTATATATGGGCCTGCAGTGGAAGTTATTCTTAAAAGGTGACTTTCACGAATCGTTCTGAAACTGTGCTAAATTACAGATAATTCCCATATATTTCTTGGGAGAAAATGCCCTGAAATTCTCCTTTCTCCGTTTTCGAGATATTCGAGGGCAAAGTCGTGCAGTTTTCGACTTCCAGGGGCTATAACTCGAAAACTAAAGAACGAGAATTTTTGGCACATATGGTCAATTGAATGTTTATCCCAACCCTCTTATTTGGCACTAGTTTCAGCCCGAATTGTGCAAGTCACCTAAGGTCACGAATCGTCCCGAACGTGTAGCCCAAATTGTGAAAATTTCAAACCGCTACTGCTTGCTTGTATGAGTAGGTAGCCATCTGAAACTTGGCATATATAAAGGTCATTAACATGTCTACATGCATGCACAATCTTATGTCAACTGATTGCATAACTTGCGAACTATAGGCCATCGAAATTTTTGTAAACAAAAGTTTGTGCGACTTTAGCTCCCAAACGGAATAAAAGCTAAAGCTGAAATAGCCTTCATTTTATTTCACTTATTTGTGTCTACACATGTATATGTTTTGCAGAGACTCAAAGCTCTTGAGAATGGAGAAAATGAGGTGTCAATTTTGCATTGGACCCTATGGGAAAATGCATTAAACGCCTACTGCTCCGACGTTCAGCGACCGATAACATCCATCTTTACACTGTAAACGGTAATTACATAGGTACATGCCTGGGGCAAATAACAGCGCAAATAATTGTCCATGTGCAGAGTAATAAAGGAGCAAACTTTTATATATGGGCCTGCAGTGGAAGTTATTCTTAAAAGGTGACTTTCACGAATCGTTCTGAAACTGTGCTAAATTACAGATAATTCCCATATATTTCTTGGGAGAAAATGCCCTGAAATTCTCCTTTCTCCGTTTTCGAGATATTCGAGGGCAAAGTCGTGCAGTTTTCGACTTCCAGGGGCTATAACTCGAAAACTAAAGAACGAGAATTTTTGGCACATATGGTCAATTGAATGTTTATCCCAACCCTCTTATTTGGCACTAGTTTCAGCCCGAATTGTGCAAGTCACCTAAGGTCACGAATCGTCCCGAACGTGTAGCCCAAATTGTGAAAATTTCAAACCGCTACTGCTTGCTTGTATGAGTAGGTAGCCATCTGAAACTTGGCATATATAAAGGTCATTAACATGTCTACATGCATGCACAATCTTATGTCAACTGATTGCATAACTTGCGAACTATAGGCCATCGAAATTTTTGTAAACAAAAGTTTGTGCGACTTTAGCTCCCAAACGGAATAAAAGCTAAAGCTGAAATAGCCTTCATTTTATTTCACTTATTTGTGTCTACACATGTATATGTTTTGCAGAGACTCAAAGCTCTTGAGAATGGAGAAAATGAGGTGTCAATTTTGCATTGGACCCTATGGGAAAATGCATTAAACGCCTACTGCTCCGACGTTCAGCGACCGATAACATCCATCTTTACACTGTAAACGGTAATTACATAGGTACATGCCTGGGGCAAATAACAGCGCAAATAATTGTCCATGTGCAGAGTAATAAAGGAGCAAACTTTTATATATGGGCCTGCAGTGGAAGTTATTCTTAAAAGGTGACTTTCACGAATCGTTCTGAAACTGTGCTAAATTACAGATAATTCCCATATATTTCTTGGGAGAAAATGCCCTGAAATTCTCCTTTCTCCGTTTTCGAGATATTCGAGGGCAAAGTCGTGCAGTTTTCGACTTCCAGGGGCTATAACTCGAAAACTAAAGAACGAGAATTTTTGGCACATATGGTCAATTGAATGTTTATCCCAACCCTCTTATTTGGCACTAGTTTCAGCCCGAATTGTGCAAGTCACCTAAGGTCACGAATCGTCCCGAACGTGTAGCCCAAATTGTGAAAATTTCAAACCGCTACTGCTTGCTTGTATGAGTAGGTAGCCATCTGAAACTTGGCATATATAAAGGTCATTAACATGTCTACTTGCATGCACAATCTTATGTCAACTGATTGCATAACTTGCGAACTATAGGCCATCGAAATTTTTGTAAACAAAAGTTTGTGCGACTTTAGCTCCCAAACGGAATAAAAGCTAAAGCTGAAATAGCCTTCATTTTATTTCACTTATTTGTGTCTACACATGTATATGTTTTGCAGAGACTCAAAGCTCTTGAGAATGGAGAAAATGAGGTGTCAATTTTGCATTGGACCCTATGGGAAAATGCATTAAACGCCTACTGCTCCGACGTTCAGCGACCGATAACATCCATCTTTACACTGTAAACGGTAATTACATAGGTACATGCCTGGGGCAAATAACAGCGCAAATAATTGTCCATGTGCAGAGTAATAAAGGAGCAAACTTTTATATATGGGCCTGCAGTGGAAGTTATTCTTAAAAGGTGACTTTCACGAATCGTTCTGAAACTGTGCTAAATTACAGATAATTCCCATATATTTCTTGGGAGAAAATGCCCTGAAATTCTCCTTTCTCCGTTTTCGAGATATTCGAGGGCAAAGTCGTGCAGTTTTCGACTTCCAGGGGCTATAACTCGAAACTAAAGAACGAGAATTTTTGGCACATATGGTCAATTGAATGTTTATCCCAACCCTCTTATTTGGCACTAGTTTCAGCCCGAATTGTGCAAGTCACCTAAGGTCACGAATCGTCCCGAACGTGTAGCCCAAATTGTGAAAATTTCAAACCGCTACTGCTTGCTTGTATGAGTAGGTAGCCATCTGAAACTTGGCATATATAAAGGTCATTAACATGTCTACATGCATGCACAATCTTATGTCAACTGATTGCATAACTTGCGAACTATAGGCCATCGAATTTTTTGTAAACAAAAGTTTGTGCGACTTTAGCTCACAAACGGAATAAAAGCTAAAGCTGAAATAGCCTTCATTTTATTTCACTTATTTGTGTCTACACATGTATATGTTTTGCAGAGACTCAAAGCTCTTGAGAATGGAGAAAATGAGGTGTCAATTTTGCATTGGACCCTATGGGAAAATGCATTAAACGCCTACTGCTCCGACGTTCAGCGACCGATAACATCCATCTTTACACTGTAAACGGTAATTACATAGGTACATGCCTGGGGCAAATAACAGCGCAAATAATTGTCCATGTGCAGAGTAATAAAGGAGCAAACTTTTATATATGGGCCTGCAGTGGAAGTTATTCTTAAAAGGTGACTTTCACGAATCGTTCTGAAACTGTGCTAAATTACAGATAATTCCCATATATTTCTTGGGAGAAAATGCCCTGAAATTCTCCTTTCTCCGTTTTCGAGATATTCGAGGGCAAAGTCGTGCAGTTTTCGACTTCCAGGGGCTATAACTCGAAAACTAAAGAACGAGAATTTTTGGCACATATGGTCAATTGAATGTTTATCCCAACCCTCTTATTTGGCACTAGTTTCAGCCCGAATTGTGCAAGTCACCTAAGGTCACGAATCGTCCCGAACGTGTAGCCCAAATTGTGAAAATTTCAAACCGCTACTGCTTGCTTGTATGAGTAGGTAGCCATCTGAAACTTGGCATATATAAAGGTCATTAACATGTCTACATGCATGCACAATCTTATGTCAACTGATTGCATAACTTGCGAACTATAGGCCATCGAAATTTTTGTAAACAAAAGTTTGTGCGACTTTAGCTCCCAAACGGAATAAAAGCTAAAGCTGAAATAGCCTTCATTTTATTTCACTTATTTGTGTCTACACATGTATATGTTTTGCAGAGACTCAAAGCTCTTGAGAATGGAGAAAATGAGGTGTCAATTTTGCATTGGACCCTATGGGAAAATGCATTAAACGCCTACTGCTCCGACGTTCAGCGACCGATAACATCCATCTTTACACTGTAAACGGTAATTACATAGGTACATGCCTGGGGCAAATAACAGCGCAAATAATTGTCCATGTGCAGAGTAATAAAGGAGCAAACTTTTATATATGGGCCTGCAGTGGAAGTTATTCTTAAAAGGTGACTTTCACGAATCGTTCTGAAACTGTGCTAAATTACAGATAATTCCCATATATTTCTTGGGAGAAAATGCCCTGAAATTCTCCTTTCTCCGTTTTCGAGATATTCGAGGGCAAAGTCGTGCAGTTTTCGACTTCCAGGGGCTATAACTCGAAAACTAAAGAACGAGAATTTTTGGCACATATGGTCAATTGAATGTTTATCCCAACCCTCTTATTTGGCACTAGTTTCAGCCCGAATTGTGCAAGTCACCTAAGGTCACGAATCGTCCCGAACGTGTAGCCCAAATTGTGAAAATTTCAAACCGCTACTGCTTGCTTGTATGAGTAGGTAGCCATCTGAAACTTGGCATATATAAAGGTCATTAACATGTCTACATGCATGCACAATCTTATGTCAACTGATTGCATAACTTGCGAACTATAGGCCATCGAAATTTTTGTAAACAAAAGTTTGTGCGACTTTAGCTCCCAAACGGAATAAAAGCTAAAGCTGAAATAGCCTTCATTTTATTTCACTTATTTGTGTCTACACATGTATATGTTTTGCAGAGACTCAAAGCTCTTGAGAATGGAGAAAATGAGGTGTCAATTTTGCATTGGACCCTATGGGAAAATGCATTAAACGCCTACTGCTCCGACGTTCAGCGACCGATAACATCCATCTTTACACTGTAAACGGTAATTACATAGGTACATGCCTGGGGCAAATAACAGCGCAAATAATTGTCCATGTGCAGAGTAATAAAGGAGCAAACTTTTATATATGGGCCTGCAGTGGAAGTTATTCTTAAAAGGTGACTTTCACGAATCGTTCTGAAACTGTGCTAAATTACAGATAATTCCCATATATTTCTTGGGAGAAAATGCCCTGAAATTCTCCTTTCTCCGTTTTCGAGATATTCGAGGGCAAAGTCGTGCAGTTTTCGACTTCCAGGGGCTATAACTCGAAAACTAAAGAACGAGAATTTTTGGCACATATGGTCAATTGAATGTTTATCCCAACCCTCTCATTTGGCACTAGTTTCAGCCCGAATTGTGCAAGTCACCTAAGGTCACGAATCGTCCCGAACGTGTAGCCCAAATGGTGAAAATTTCAAACCGCTACTGCTTGCTTGTATGAGTAGGTAGCCATCTGAAACTTGGCATATATAAAGGTCATTAACATGTCTACATGCATGCACAATCTTATGTCAACTGATTGCATAACTTGCGAACTATAGGCCATCGAAATTTTTGTAAACAAAAGTTTGTGCGACTTTAGCTCCCAAACGGAATAAAAGCTAAAGCTGAAATAGCCTTCATTTTATTTCACTTATTTGTGTCTACACATGTATATGTTTTGCAGAGACTCAAAGCTCTTGAGAATGGAGAAAATGAGGTGTCAATTTTGCATTGGACCCTATGGGAAAATGCATTAAACGCCTACTGCTCCGACGTTCAGCGACCGATAACATCCATCTTTACACTGTAAACGGTAATTACATAGGTACATGCCTGGGGCAAATAACAGCGCAAATAATTGTCCATGTGCAGAGTAATAAAGGAGCAAACTTTTATATATGGGCCTGCAGTGGAAGTTATTCTTAAAAGGTGACTTTCACGAATCGTTCTGAAACTGTGCTAAATTACAGATAATTCCCATATATTTCTTGGGAGAAAATGCCCTGAAATTCTCCTTTCTCCGTTTTCGAGATATTCGAGGGCAAAGTCGTGCAGTTTTCGACTTCCAGGGGCTATAACTCGAAAACTAAAGAACGAGAATTTTTGGCACATATGGTCAATTGAATGTTTATCCCAACCCTCTCATTTGGCACTAGTTTCAGCCCGAATTGTGCAAGTCACCTAAGGTCACGAATCGTCCCGAACGTGTAGCCCAAATGGTGAAAATTTCAAACCGCTACTGCTTGCTTGTATGAGTAGGTAGCCATCTGAAACTTGGCATATATAAAGGTCATTAACATGTCTACATGCATGCACAATCTTATGTCAACTGATTGCATAACTTGCGAACTATAGGCCATCGAAATTTTTGTAAACAAAAGTTTGTGCGACTTTAGCTCCCAAACGGAATAAAAGCTAAAGCTGAAATAGCCTTCATTTTATTTCACTTATTTGTGTCTACACATGTATATGTTTTGCAGAGACTCAAAGCTCTTGAGAATGGAGAAAATGAGGTGTCAATTTTGCATTGGACCCTATGGGAAAATGCATTAAACGCCTACTGCTCCGACGTTCAGCGACCGATAACATCCATCTTTACACTGTAAACGGTAATTACATAGGTACATGCCTGGGGCAAATAACAGCGCAAATAATTGTCCATGTGCAGAGTAATAAAGGAGCAAACTTTTATATATGGGCCTGCAGTGGAAGTTATTCTTAAAAGGTGACTTTCACGAATCGTTCTGAAACTGTGCTAAATTACAGATAATTCCCATATATTTCTTGGGAGAAAATGCCCTGAAATTCTCCTTTCTCCGTTTTCGAGATATTCGAGGGCAAAGTCGTGCAGTTTTCGACTTCCAGGGGCTATAACTCGAAAACTAAAGAACGAGAATTTTTGGCACATATGGTCAATTGAATGTTTATCCCAACCCTCTCATTTGGCACTAGTTTCAGCCCGAATTGTGCAAGTCACCTAAGGTCACGAATCGTCCCGAACGTGTAGCCCAAATGGTGAAAATTTCAAACCGCTACTGCTTGCTTGTATGAGTAGGTAGCCATCTGAAACTTGGCATATATAAAGGTCATTAACATGTCTACATGCATGCACAATCTTATGTCAACTGATTGCATAACTTGCGAACTATAGGCCATCGAAATTTTTGTAAACAAAAGTTTGTGCGACTTTAGCTCCCAAACGGAATAAAAGCTAAAGCTGAAATAGCCTTCATTTTATTTCACTTATTTGTGTCTACACATGTATATGTTTTGCAGAGACTCAAAGCTCTTGAGAATGGAGAAAATGAGGTGTCAATTTTGCATTGGACCCTATGGGAAAATGCATTAAACGCCTACTGCTCCGACGTTCAGCGACCGATAACATCCATCTTTACACTGTAAACGGTAATTACATAGGTACATGCCTGGGGCAAATAACAGCGCAAATAATTGTCCATGTGCAGAGTAATAAAGGAGCAAACTTTTATATATGGGCCTGCAGTGGAAGTTATTCTTAAAAGGTGACTTTCACGAATCGTTCTGAAACTGTGCTAAATTACAGATAATTCCCATATATTTCTTGGGAGAAAATGCCCTGAAATTCTCCTTTCTCCGTTTTCGAGATATTCGAGGGCAAAGTCGTGCAGTTTTCGACTTCCAGGGGCTATAACTCGAAAACTAAAGAACGAGAATTTTTGGCACATATGGTCAATTGAATGTTTATCCCAACCCTCTTATTTGGCACTAGTTTCAGCCCGAATTGTGCAAGTCACCTAAGGTCACGAATCGTCCCGAACGTGTAGCCCAAATTGTGAAAATTTCAAACCGCTACTGCTTGCTTGTATGAGTAGGTAGCCATCTGTAACTTGGCATATATAAAGGTCATTAACATGTCTACATGCATGCACAATCTTATGTCAACTGATTGCATAACTTGCGAACTATAGGCCATCGAAATTTTTGTAAACAAAAGTTTGTGCGACTTTAGCTCCCAAACGGAATAAAAGCTAAAGCTGAAATAGCCTTCATTTTATTTCACTTATTTGTGTCTACACATGTATATGTTTTGCAGAGACTCAAAGCTCTTGAGAATGGAGAAAATGAGGTGTCAATTTTGCATTGGACCCTATGGGAAAATGCATTAAACGCCTACTGCTCCGACGTTCAGCGACCGATAACATCCATCTTTACACTGTAAACGGTAATTACATAGGTACATGCCTGGGGCAAATAACAGCGCAAATAATTGTCCATGTGCAGAGTAATAAAGGAGCAAACTTTTATATATGGGCCTGCAGTGGAAGTTATTCTTAAAAGGTGACTTTCACGAATCGTTCTGAAACTGTGCTAAATTACAGATAATTCCCATATATTTCTTGGGAGAAAATGCCCTGAAATTCTCCTTTCTCCGTTTTCGAGATATTCGAGGGCAAAGTCGTGCAGTTTTCGACTTCCAGGGGCTCGAAAACTAAAGAACGAGAATTTTTGGCACATATGGTCAATTGAATGTTTATCCCAACCCTCTTATTTGGCACTAGTTTCAGCCCGAATTGTGCAAGTCACCTAAGGTCACGAATCGTCCCGAACGTGTAGCCCAAATTGTGAAAATTTCAAACCGCTACTGCTTGCTTGTATGAGTAGGTAGCCATCTGAAACTTGGCATATATAAAGGTCATTAACATGTCTACATGCATGCACAATCTTATGTCAACTGATTGCATAACTTGCGAACTATAGGCCATCGAAATTTTTGTAAACAAAAGTTTGTGCGACTTTAGCTCCCAAACGGAATAAAAGCTAAAGCTGAAATAGCCTTCATTTTATTTCACTTATTTGTGTCTACACATGTATATGTTTTGCAGAGACTCAAAGCTCTTGAGAATGGAGAAAATGAGGTGTCAATTTTGCATTGGACCCTATGGGAAAATGCATTAAACGCCTACTGCTCCGACGTTCAGCGACCGATAACATCCATCTTTACACTGTAAACGGTAATTACATAGGTACATGCCTGGGGCAAATAACAGCGCAAATAATTGTCCATGTGCAGAGTAATAAAGGAGCAAACTTTTATATATGGGCCTGCAGTGGAAGTTATTCTTAAAAGGTGACTTTCACGAATCGTTCTGAAACTGTGCTAAATTACAGATAATTCCCATATATTTCTTGGGAGAAAATGCCCTGAAATTCTCCTTTCTCCGTTTTCGAGATATTCGAGGGCAAAGTCGTGCAGTTTTCGACTTCCAGGGGCTATAACTCGAAAACTAAAGAACGAGAATTTTTGGCACATATGGTCAATTGAATGTTTATCCCAACCCTCTTATTTGGCACTAGTTTCAGCCCGAATTGTGCAAGTCACCTAAGGTCACGAATCGTCCCGAACGTGTAGCCCAAATTGTGAAAATTTCAAACCGCTACTGCTTGCTTGTATGAGTAGGTAGCCATCTGAAACTTGGCATATATAAAGGTCATTAACATGTCTACATGCATGCACAATCTTATGTCAACTGATTGCATAACTTGCGAACTATAGGCCATCGAAATTTTTGTAAACAAAAGTTTGTGCGACTTTAGCTCCCAAACGGAATAAAAGCTAAAGCTGAAATAGCCTTCATTTTATTTCACTTATTTGTGTCTACACATGTATATGTTTTGCAGAGACTCAAAGCTCTTGAGAATGGAGAAAATGAGGTGTCAATTTTGCATTGGACCCTATGGGAAAATGCATTAAACGCCTACTGCTCCGACGTTCAGCGACCGATAACATCCATCTTTACACTGTAAACGGTAATTACATAGGTACATGCCTGGGGCAAATAACAGCGCAAATAATTGTCCATGTGCAGAGTAATAAAGGAGCAAACTTTTATATATGGGCCTGCAGTGGAAGTTATTCTTAAAAGGTGACTTTCACGAATCGTTCTGAAACTGTGCTAAATTACAGATAATTCCCATATATTTCTTGGGAGAAAATGCCCTGAAATTCTCCTTTCTCCGTTTTCGAGATATTCGAGGGCAAAGTCGTGCAGTTTTCGACTTCCAGGGGCTATAACTCGAAAACTAAAGAACGAGAATTTTTGGCACATATGGTCAATTGAATGTTTATCCCAACCCTCTTATTTGGCACTAGTTTCAGCCCGAATTGTGCAAGTCACCTAAGGTCACGAATCGTCCCGAACGTGTAGCCCAAATTGTGAAAATTTCAAACCGCTACTGCTTGCTTGTATGAGTAGGTAGCCATCTGAAACTTGGCATATATAAAGGTCATTAACATGTCTACATGCATGCACAATCTTATGTCAACTGATTGCATAACTTGCGAACTATAGGCCATCGAAATTTTTGTAAACAAAAGTTTGTGCGACTTTAGCTCCCAAACGGAATAAAAGCTAAAGCTGAAATAGCCTTCATTTTATTTCACTTATTTGTGTCTACACATGTATATGTTTTGCAGAGACTCAAAGCTCTTGAGAATGGAGAAAATGAGGTGTCAATTTTGCATTGGACCCTATGGGAAAATGCATTAAACGCCTACTGCTCCGACGTTCAGCGACCGATAACATCCATCTTTACACTGTAAACGGTAATTACATAGGTACATGCCTGGGGCAAATAACAGCGCAAATAATTGTACTTGTGCAGAGTAATAAAGGAGCAAACTTTTATATATGGGCCTGCAGTGGAAGTTATTCTTAAAAGGTGACTTTCACGAATCGTTCTGAAACTGTGCTAAATTACAGATAATTCCCATATATTTCTTGGGAGAAAATGCCCTGAAATTCTCCTTTCTCCGTTTTCGAGATATTCGAGGGCAAAGTCGTGCAGTTTTCGACTTCCAGGGGCTATAACTCGAAAACTAAAGAACGAGAATTTTTGGCACATATGGTCAATTGAATGTTTATCCCAACCCTCTTATTTGGCACTAGTTTCAGCCCGAATTGTGCAAGTCACCTAAGGTCACGAATCGTCCCGAACGTGTAGCCCAAATTGTGAAAATTTCAAACCGCTACTGCTTGCTTGTATGAGTAGGTAGCCATCTGAAACTTGGCATATATAAAGGTCATTAACATGTCTACATGCATGCACAATCTTATGTCAACTGATTGCATAACTTGCGAACTATAGGCCATCGAAATTTTTGTAAACAAAAGTTTGTGCGACTTTAGCTCCCAAACGGAATAAAAGCTAAAGCTGAAATAGCCTTCATTTTATTTCACTTATTTGTGTCTACACATGTATATGTTTTGCAGAGACTCAAAGCTCTTGAGAATGGAGAAAATGAGGTGTCAATTTTGCATTGGATCCTATGGGAAAATGCATTAAACGCCTACTGCTCCGACGTTCAGCGACCGATAACATCCATCTTTACACTGTAAACGGTAATTACATAGGTACATGCCTGGGGCAAATAACAGCGCAAATAATTGTCCATGTGCAGAGTAATAAAGGAGCAAACTTTTATATATGGGCCTGCAGTGGAAGTTATTCTTAAAAGGTGACTTTCACGAATCGTTCTGAAACTGTGCTAAATTACAGATAATTCCCATATATTTCTTGGGAGAAAATGCCCTGAAATTCTCCTTTCTCCGTTTTCGAGATATTCGAGGGCAAAGTCGTGCAGTTTTCGACTTCCAGGGGCTATAACTCGAAAACTAAAGAACGAGAATTTTTGGCACATATGGTCAATTGAATGTTTATCCCAACCCTCTTATTTGGCACTAGTTTCAGCCCGAATTGTGCAAGTCACCTAAGGTCCCGAATCGTCCCGAACGTGTAGCCCAAATTGTGAAAATTTCAAACCGCTACTGCTTGCTTGTATGAGTAGGTAGCCATCTGAAACTTGGCATATATAAAGGTCATTAACATGTCTACATGCATGCACAATCTTATGTCAACTGATTGCATAACTTGCGAACTATAGGCCATCGAAATTTTTGTAAACAAAAGTTTGTGCGACTTTAGCTCCCAAACGGAATAAAAGCTAAAGCTGAAATAGCCTTCATTTTATTTCACTTATTTGTGTCTACACATGTATATGTTTTGCAGAGACTCAAAGCTCTTGAGAATGGAGAAAATGAGGTGTCAATTTTGCATTGGACCCTATGGGAAAATGCATTAAACGCCTACTGCTCCGACGTTCAGCGACCGATAACATCCATCTTTACACTGTAAACGGTAATTACATAGGTACATGCCTGGGGCAAATTTCAGCGCAAATAATTGTCCATGTGCAGAGTAATAAAGGAGCAAACTTTTATATATGGGCCTGCAGTGGAAGTTATTCTTAAAAGGTGACTTTCACGAATCGTTCTGAAACTGTGCTAAATTACAGATAATTCCCATATATTTCTTGGGAGAAAATGCCCTGAAATTCTCCTTTCTCCGTTTTCGAGATATTCGAGGGCAAAGTCGTGCAGTTTTCGACTTCCAGGGGCTATAACTCGAAAACTAAAGAACGAGAATTTTTGGCACATATGGTCAATTGAATGTTTATCCCAACCCTCTTATTTGGCACTAGTTTCAGCCCGAATTGTGCAAGTCACCTAAGGTCACGAATCGTCCCGAACGTGTAGCCCAAATTGTGAAAATTTCAAACCGCTACTGCTTGCTTGTATGAGTAGGTAGCCATCTGAAACTTGGCATATATAAAGGTCATTAACATGTCTACATGCATGCACAATCTTATGTCAACTGATTGCATAACTTGCGAACTATAGGCCATCGAAATTTTTGTAAACAAAAGTTTGTGCGACTTTAGCTCCCAAATGGAATAAAAGCTAAAGCTGAAATAGCCTTCATTTTATTTCACTTATTTGTGTCTACACATGTATATGTTTTGCAGAGACTCAAAGCTCTTGAGAATGGAGAAAATGAGGTGTCAATTTTGCATTGGACCCTATGGGAAAATGCATTAAACGCCTACTGCTCCGACGTTCAGCGACCGATAACATCCATCTTTACACTGTAAACGGTAATTACATAGGTACATGCCTGGGGCAAATAACAGCGCAAATAATTGTCCATGTGCAGAGTAATAAAGGAGCAAACTTTTATATATGGGCCTGCAGTGGAAGTTATTCTTAAAAGGTGACTTTCACGAATCGTTCTGAAACTGTGCTAAATTACAGATAATTCCCATATATTTCTTGGGAGAAAATGCCCTGAAATTCTCCTTTCTCCGTTTTCGAGATATTCGAGGGCAAAGTCGTGCAGTTTTCGACTTCCAGGGGCTATAACTCGAAAACTAAAGAACGAGAATTTTTGGCACATATGGTCAATTGAATGTTTATCCCAACCCTCTTATTTGGCACTAGTTTCAGCCCGAATTGTGCAAGTCACCTAAGGTCACGAATCGTCCCGAACGTGTAGCCCAAATTGTGAAAATTTCAAACCGCTACTGCTTGCTTGTATGAGTAGGTAGCCATCTGAAACTTGGCATATATAAAGGTCATTAACATGTCTACATGCATGCACAATCTTATGTCAACTGATTGCATAACTTGCGAACTATAGGCCATCGAAATTTTTGTAAACAAAAGTTTGTGCGACTTTAGCTCCCAAACGGAATAAAAGCTAAAGCTGAAATAGCCTTCATTTTATTTCACTTATTTGTGTCTACACATGTATATGTTTTGCAGAGACTCAAAGCTCTTGAGAATGGAGAAAATGAGGTGTCAATTTTGCATTGGACCCTATGGGAAAATGCATTAAACGCCTACTGCTCCGACGTTCAGCGACCGATAACATCCATCTTTACACTGTAAACGGTAATTACATAGGTACATGCCTGGGGCAAATAACAGCGCAAATAATTGTCCATGTGCAGAGTAATAAAGGAGCAAACTTTTATATATGGGCCTGCAGTGGAAGTTATTCTTAAAAGGTGACTTTCACGAATCGTTCTGAAACTGTGCTAAATTACAGATAATTCCCATATATTTCTTGGGAGAAAATGCCCTGAAATTCTCCTTTCTCCGTTTTCGAGATATTCGAGGGCAAAGTCGTGCAGTTTTCGACTTCCAGGGGCTATAACTCGAAAACTAAAGAACGAGAATTTTTGGCACATATGGTCAATTGAATGTTTATCCCAACCCTCTTATTTGGCACTAGTTTCAGCCCGAATTGTGCAAGTCACCTAAGGTCACGAATCGTCCCGAACGTGTAGCCCAAATTGTGAAAATTTCAAACCGCTACTGCTTGCTTGTATGAGTAGGTAGCCATCTGAAACTTGGCATATATAAAGGTCATTAACATGTCTACATGCATGCACAATCTTATGTCAACTGATTGCATAACTTGCGAACTATAGGCCATCGAAATTTTTGTAAACAAAAGTTTGTGCGACTTTAGCTCCCAAACGGAATAAAAGCTAAAGCTGAAATAGCCTTCATTTTATTTCACTTATTTGTGTCTACACATGTATATGTTTTGCAGAGACTCAAAGCTCTTGAGAATGGAGAAAATGAGGTGTCAATTTTGCATTGGACCCTATGGGAAAATGCATTAAACGCCTACTGCTCCGACGTTCAGCGACCGATAACATCCATCTTTACACTGTAAACGGTAATTACATAGGTACATGCCTGGGGCAAATAACAGCGCAAATAATTGTACTTGTGCAGAGTAATAAAGGAGCAAACTTTTATATATGGGCCTGCAGTGGAAGTTATTCTTAAAAGGTGACTTTCACGAATCGTTCTGAAACTGTGCTAAATTACAGATAATTCCCATATATTTCTTGGGAGAAAATGCCCTGAAATTCTCCTTTCTCCGTTTTCGAGATATTCGAGGGCAAAGTCGTGCAGTTTTCGACTTCCAGGGGCTATAACTCGAAAACTAAAGAACGAGAATTTTTGGCACATATGGTCAATTGAATGTTTATCCCAACCCTCTTATTTGGCACTAGTTTCAGCCCGAATTGTGCAAGTCACCTAAGGTCACGAATCGTCCCGAACGTGTAGCCCAAATTGTGAAAATTTCAAACCGCTACTGCTTGCTTGTATGAGTAGGTAGCCATCTGAAACTTGGCATATATAAAGGTCATTAACATGTCTACATGCATGCACAATCTTATGTCAACTGATTGCATAACTTGCGAACTATAGGCCATCGAAATTTTTGTAAACAAAAGTTTGTGCGACTTTAGCTCCCAAACGGAATAAAAGCTAAAGCTGAAATAGCCTTCATTTTATTTCACTTATTTGTGTCTACACATGTATATGTTTTGCAGAGACTCAAAGCTCTTGAGAATGGAGAAAATGAGGTGTCAATTTTGCATTGGACCCTATGGGAAAATGCATTAAACGCCTACTGCTCCGACGTTCAGCGACCGATAACATCCATCTTTACACTGTAAACGGTAATTACATAGGTACATGCCTGGGGCAAATAACAGCGCAAATAATTGTCCATGTGCAGAGTAATAAAGGAGCAAACTTTTATATATGGGCCTGCAGTGGAAGTTATTCTTAAAAGGTGACTTTCACGAATCGTTCTGAAACTGTGCTAAATTACAGATAATTCCCATATATTTCTTGGGAGAAAATGCCCTGAAATTCTCCTTTCTCCGTTTTCGAGATATTCGAGGGCAAAGTCGTGCAGTTTTCGACTTCCAGGGGCTATAACTCGAAAACTAAAGAACGAGAATTTTTGGCACATATGGTCAATTGAATGTTTATCCCAACCCTCTTATTTGGCACTAGTTTCAGCCCGAATTGTGCAAGTCACCTAAGGTCACGAATCGTCCCGAACGTGTAGCCCAAATTGTGAAAATTTCAAACCGCTACTGCTTGCTTGTATGAGTAGGTAGCCATCTGAAACTTGGCATATATAAAGGTCATTAACATGTCTACATGCATGCACAATCTTATGTCAACTGATTGCATAACTTGCGAACTATAGGCCATCGAAATTTTTGTAAACAAAAGTTTGTGCGACTTTAGCTCCCAAACGGAATAAAAGCTAAAGCTGAAATAGCCTTCATTTTATTTCACTTATTTGTGTCTACACATGTATATGTTTTGCAGAGACTCAAAGCTCTTGAGAATGGAGAAAATGAGGTGTCAATTTTGCATTGGACCCTATGGGAAAATGCATTAAACGCCTACTGCTCCGACGTTCAGCGACCGATAACATCCATCTTTACACTGTAAACGGTAATTACATAGGTACATGCCTGGGGCAAATAACAGCGCAAATAATTGTCCATGTGCAGAGTAATAAAGGAGCAAACTTTTATATATGGGCCTGCAGTGGAAGTTATTCTTAAAAGGTGACTTTCACGAATCGTTCTGAAACTGTGCTAAATTACAGATAATTCCCATATATTTCTTGGGAGAAAATGCCCTGAAATTCTCCTTTCTCCGTTTTCGAGATATTCGAGGGCAAAGTCGTGCAGTTTTCGACTTCCAGGGGCTATAACTCGAAAACTAAAGAACGAGAATTTTTGGCACATATGGTCAATTGAATGTTTATCCCAACCCTCTTATTTGGCACTAGTTTCAGCCCGAATTGTGCAAGTCACCTAAGGTCACGAATCGTCCCGAACGTGTAGCCCAAATTGTGAAAATTTCAAACCGCTACTGCTTGCTTGTATGAGTAGGTAGCCATCTGAAACTTGGCATATATAAAGGTCATTAACATGTCTACATGCATGCACAATCTTATGTCAACTGATTGCATAACTTGCGAACTATAGGCCATCGAAATTTTTGTAAACAAAAGTTTGTGCGACTTTAGCTCCCAAACGGAATAAAAGCTAAAGCTGAAATAGCCTTCATTTTATTTCACTTATTTGTGTCTACACATGTATATGTTTTGCAGAGACTCAAAGCTCTTGAGAATGGAGAAAATGAGGTGTCAATTTTGCATTGGACCCTATGGGAAAATGCATTAAACGCCTACTGCTCCGACGTTCAGCGACCGATAACATCCATCTTTACACTGTAAACGGTAATTACATAGGTACATGCCTGGGGCAAATAACAGCGCAAATAATTGTCCATGTGCAGAGTAATAAAGGAGCAAACTTTTATATATGGGCCTGCAGTGGAAGTTATTCTTAAAAGGTGACTTTCACGAATCGTTCTGAAACTGTGCTAAATTACAGATAATTCCCAAATATTTCTTGGGAGAAAATGCCCTGAAATTCTCCTTTCTCCGTTTTCGAGATATTCGAGGGCAAAGTCGTGCAGTTTTCGACTTCCAGGGGCTATAACTCGAAAACTAAAGAACGAGAATTTTTGGCACATATGGTCAATTGAATGTTTATCCCAACCCTCTTATTTGGCACTAGTTTCAGCCCGAATTGTGCAAGTCACCTAAGGTCACGAATCGTCCCGAACGTGTAGCCCAAATTGTGAAAATTTCAAACCGCTACTGCTTGCTTGTATGAGTAGGTAGCCATCTGAAACTTGGCATATATAAAGGTCATTAACATGTCTACATGCATGCACAATCTTATGTCAACTGATTGCATAACTTGCGAACTATAGGCCATCGAATTTTTTGTAAACAAAAGTTTGTGCGACTTTAGCTCCCAAACGGAATAAAAGCTAAAGCTGAAATAGCCTTCATTTTATTTCACTTATTTGTGTCTACACATGTATATGTTTTGCAGAGACTCAAAGCTCTTGAGAATGGAGAAAATGAGGTGTCAATTTTGCATTGGACCCTATGGGAAAATGCATTAAACGCCTACTGCTCCGACGTTCAGCGACCGATAACATCCATCTTTACACTGTAAACGGTAATTACATAGGTACATGCCTGGGGCAAATAACAGCGCAAATAATTGTCCATGTGCAGAGTAATAAAGGAGCAAACTTTTATATATGGGCCTGCAGTGGAAGTTATTCTTAAAAGGTGACTTTCACGAATCGTTCTGAAACTGTGCTAAATTACAGATAATTCCCATATATTTCTTGGGAGAAAATGCCCTGAAATTCTCCTTTCTCCGTTTTCGAGATATTCGAGGGCAAAGTCGTGCAGTTTTCGACTTCCAGGGGCTATAACTCGAAAACTAAAGAACGAGAATTTTTGGCACATATGGTCAATTGAATGTTTATCCCAACCCTCTTATTTGGCACTAGTTTCAGCCCGAATTGTGCAAGTCACCTAAGGTCACGAATCGTCCCGAACGTGTAGCCCAAATTGTGAAAATTTCAAACCGCTACTGCTTGCTTGTATGAGTAGGTAGCCATCTGAAACTTGGCATATATAAAGGTCATAAACATGTCTACATGCATGCACAATCTTATGTCAACTGATTGCATAACTTGCGAACTATAGGCCATCGAAATTTTTGTAAACAAAAGTTTGTGCGACTTTAGCTCCCAAACGGAATAAAAGCTAAAGCTGAAATAGCCTTCATTTTATTTCACTTATTTGTGTCTACACATGTATATGTTTTGCAGAGACTCAAAGCTCTTGAGAATGGAGAAAATGAGGTGTCAATTTTGCATTGGACCCTATGGGAAAATGCATTAAACGCCTACTGCTCCGACGTTCAGCGACCGATAACATCCATCTTTACACTGTAAACGGTAATTACATAGGTACATGCCTGGGGCAAATAACAGCGCAAATAATTGTCCATGTGCAGAGTAATAAAGGAGCAAACTTTTATATATGGGCCTGCAGTGGAAGTTATTCTTAAAAGGTGACTTTCACGAATCGTTCTGAAACTGTGCTAAATTACAGATAATTCCCATATATTTCTTGGGAGAAAATGCCCTGAAATTCTCCTTTCTCCGTTTTCGAGATATTCGAGGGCAAAGTCGTGCAGTTTTCGACTTCCAGGGGCTATAACTCGAAAACTAAAGATCGAGAATTTTTGGCACATATGGTCAATTGAATGTTTATCCCAACCCTCTTATTTGGCACTAGTTTCAGCCCGAATTGTGCAAGTCACCTAAGGTCACGAATCGTCCCGAACGTGTAGCCCAAATTGTGAAAATTTCAAACCGCTACTGCTTGCTTGTATGAGTAGGTAGCCATCTGAAACTTGGCATATATAAAGGTCATTATATGTCTACATGCATGCACAATCTTATGTCAACTGATTGCATAACTTGCGAACTATAGGCCATCGAAATTTTTGTAAACAAAAGTTTGTGCGACTTTAGCTCCCAAACGGAATAAAAGCTAAAGCTGAAATAGCCTTCATTTTATTTCACTTATTTGTGTCTACACATGTATATGTTTTGCAGAGACTCAAAGCTCTTGAGAATGGAGAAAATGAGGTGTCAATTTTGCATTGGACCCTATGGGAAAATGCATTAAACGCCTACTGCTCCGACGTTCAGCGACCGATAACATCCATCTTTACACTGTAAACGGTAATTACATAGGTACATGCCTGGGGCAAATAACAGCGCAAATAATTGTCCATGTGCAGAGTAATAAAGGAGCAAACTTTTATATATGGGCCTGCAGTGGAAGTTATTCTTAAAAGGTGACTTTCACGAATCGTTCTGAAACTGTGCTAAATTACAGATAATTCCCATATATTTCTTGGGAGAAAATGCCCTGAAATTCTCCTTTCTCCGTTTTCGAGATATTCGAGGGCAAAGTCGTGCAGTTTTCGACTTCCAGGGGCTATAACTCGAAAACTAAAGAACGAGAATTTTTGGCACATATGGTCAATTGAATGTTTATCCCAACCCTCTTATTTGGCACTAGTTTCAGCCCGAATTGTGCAAGTCACCTAAGGTCACGAATCGTCCCGAACGTGTAGCCCAAATTGTGAAAATTTCAAACCGCTACTGCTTGCTTGTATGAGTAGGTAGCCATCTGAAACTTGGCATATATAAAGGTCATTAACATGTCTACATGCATGCACAATCTTATGTCAACTGATTGCATAACTTGCGAACTATAGGCCATCGAAATTTTTGTAAACAAAAGTTTGTGCGACTTTAGCTCCCAAACGGAATAAAAGCTAAAGCTGAAATAGCCTTCATTTTATTTCACTTATTTGTGTCTACACATGTATATGTTTTGCAGAGACTCAAAGCTCTTGAGAATGGAGAAAATGAGGTGTCAATTTTGCATTGGACCCTATGGGAAAATGCATTAAACGCCTACTGCTCCGACGTTCAGCGACCGATAACATCCATCTTTAC
This sequence comes from Ctena decussata, assembly GCA_963989385.1. Taxonomy (NCBI): domain Eukaryota; kingdom Metazoa; phylum Mollusca; class Bivalvia; order Lucinida; family Lucinidae; genus Ctena; species Ctena decussata. The sequence continues at coordinate 1,441,763 of OZ022505.1, read as the reverse complement.
ACTGTAAACGGTAATTACATAGGTACATGCCTGGGGCAAATAACAGCGCAAATAATTGTCCATGTGCAGAGTAATAAAGGAGCAAACTTTTATATATGGGCCTGCAGTGGAAGTTATTCTTAAAAGGTGACTTTCACGAATCGTTCTGAAACTGTGCTAAATTACAGATAATTCCCATATATTTCTTGGGAGAAAATGCCCTGAAATTCTCCTTTCTCCGTTTTCGAGATATTCGAGGGCAAAGTCGTGCAGTTTTCGACTTCCAGGGGCTATAACTCGAAAACTAAAGAACGAGAATTTTTGGCACATATGGTCAATTGAATGTTTATCCCAACCCTCTTATTTGGCACTAGTTTCAGCCCGAATTGTGCAAGTCACCTAAGGTCACGAATCGTCCCGAACGTGTAGCCCAAATTGTGAAAATTTCAAACCGCTACTGCTTGCTTGTATGAGTAGGTAGCCATCTGAAACTTGGCATATATAAAGGTCATTAACATGTCTACATGCATGCACAATCTTATGTCAACTGATTGCATAACTTGCGAACTATAGGCCATCGAAATTTTTGTAAACAAAAGTTTGTGCGACTTTAGCTCCCAAACGGAATAAAAGCTAAAGCTGAAATAGCCTTCATTTTATTTCACTTATTTGTGTCTACACATGTATATGTTTTGCAGAGACTCAAAGCTCTTGAGAATGGAGAAAATGAGGTGTCAATTTTGCATTGGACCCTATGGGAAAATGCATTAAACGCCTACTGCTCCGACGTTCAGCGACCGATAACATCCATCTTTACACTGTAAACGGTAATTACATAGGTACATGCCTGGGGCAAATAACAGCGCAAATAATTGTCCATGTGCAGAGTAATAAAGGAGCAAACTTTTATATATGGGCCTGCAGTGGAAGTTATTCTTAAAAGGTGACTTTCACGAATCGTTCTGAAACTGTGCTAAATTACAGATAATTCCCAAATATTTCTTGGGAGAAAATGCCCTGAAATTCTCCTTTCTCCGTTTTCGAGATATTCGAGGGCAAAGTCGTGCAGTTTTCGACTTCCAGGGGCTATAACTCGAAAACTAAAGAACGAGAATTTTTGGCACATATGGTCAATTGAATGTTTATCCCAACCCTCTTATTTGGCACTAGTTTCAGCCCGAATTGTGCAAGTCACCTAAGGTCACGAATCGTCCCGAACGTGTAGCCCAAATTGTGAAAATTTCAAACCGCTACTGCTTGCTTGTATGAGTAGGTAGCCATCTGAAACTTGGCATATATAAAGGTCATTAACATGTCTACATGCATGCACAATCTTATGTCAACTGATTGCATAACTTGCGAACTATAGGCCATCGAATTTTTTGTAAACAAAAGTTTGTGCGACTTTAGCTCCCAAACGGAATAAAAGCTAAAGCTGAAATAGCCTTCATTTTATTTCACTTATTTGTGTCTACACATGTATATGTTTTGCAGAGACTCAAAGCTCTTGAGAATGGAGAAAATGAGGTGTCAATTTTGCATTGGACCCTATGGGAAAATGCATTAAACGCCTACTGCTCCGACGTTCAGCGACCGATAACATCCATCTTTACACTGTAAACGGTAATTACATAGGTACATGCCTGGGGCAAATAACAGCGCAAATAATTGTCCATGTGCAGAGTAATAAAGGAGCAAACTTTTATATATGGGCCTGCAGTGGAAGTTATTCTTAAAAGGTGACTTTCACGAATCGTTCTGAAACTGTGCTAAATTACAGATAATTCCCATATATTTCTTGGGAGAAAATGCCCTGAAATTCTCCTTTCTCCGTTTTCGAGATATTCGAGGGCAAAGTCGTGCAGTTTTCGACTTCCAGGGGCTATAACTCGAAAACTAAAGAACGAGAATTTTTGGCACATATGGTCAATTGAATGTTTATCCCAACCCTCTTATTTGGCACTAGTTTCAGCCCGAATTGTGCAAGTCACCTAAGGTCACGAATCGTCCCGAACGTGTAGCCCAAATTGTGAAAATTTCAAACCGCTACTGCTTGCTTGTATGAGTAGGTAGCCATCTGAAACTTGGCATATATAAAGGTCATAAACATGTCTACATGCATGCACAATCTTATGTCAACTGATTGCATAACTTGCGAACTATAGGCCATCGAAATTTTTGTAAACAAAAGTTTGTGCGACTTTAGCTCCCAAACGGAATAAAAGCTAAAGCTGAAATAGCCTTCATTTTATTTCACTTATTTGTGTCTACACATGTATATGTTTTGCAGAGACTCAAAGCTCTTGAGAATGGAGAAAATGAGGTGTCAATTTTGCATTGGACCCTATGGGAAAATGCATTAAACGCCTACTGCTCCGACGTTCAGCGACCGATAACATCCATCTTTACACTGTAAACGGTAATTACATAGGTACATGCCTGGGGCAAATAACAGCGCAAATAATTGTCCATGTGCAGAGTAATAAAGGAGCAAACTTTTATATATGGGCCTGCAGTGGAAGTTATTCTTAAAAGGTGACTTTCACGAATCGTTCTGAAACTGTGCTAAATTACAGATAATTCCCATATATTTCTTGGGAGAAAATGCCCTGAAATTCTCCTTTCTCCGTTTTCGAGATATTCGAGGGCAAAGTCGTGCAGTTTTCGACTTCCAGGGGCTATAACTCGAAAACTAAAGATCGAGAATTTTTGGCACATATGGTCAATTGAATGTTTATCCCAACCCTCTTATTTGGCACTAGTTTCAGCCCGAATTGTGCAAGTCACCTAAGGTCACGAATCGTCCCGAACGTGTAGCCCAAATTGTGAAAATTTCAAACCGCTACTGCTTGCTTGTATGAGTAGGTAGCCATCTGAAACTTGGCATATATAAAGGTCATTAACATGTCTACATGCATGCACAATCTTATGTCAACTGATTGCATAACTTGCGAACTATAGGCCATCGAAATTTTTGTAAACAAAAGTTTGTGCGACTTTAGCTCCCAAACGGAATAAAAGCTAAAGCTGAAATAGCCTTCATTTTATTTCACTTATTTGTGTCTACACATGTATATGTTTTGCAGAGACTCAAAGCTCTTGAGAATGGAGAAAATGAGGTGTCAATTTTGCATTGGACCCTATGGGAAAATGCATTAAACGCCTACTGCTCCGACGTTCAGCGACCGATAACATCCATCTTTACACTGTAAACGGTAATTACATAGGTACATGCCTGGGGCAAATAACAGCGCAAATAATTGTCCATGTGCAGAGTAATAAAGGAGCAAACTTTTATATATGGGCCTGCAGTGGAAGTTATTCTTAAAAGGTGACTTTCACGAATCGTTCTGAAACTGTGCTAAATTACAGATAATTCCCATATATTTCTTGGGAGAAAATGCCCTGAAATTCTCCTTTCTCCGTTTTCGAGATATTCGAGGGCAAAGTCGTGCAGTTTTCGACTTCCAGGGGCTATAACTCGAAAACTAAAGAACGAGAATTTTTGGCACATATGGTCAATTGAATGTTTATCCCAACCCTCTTATTTGGCACTAGTTTCAGCCCGAATTGTGCAAGTCACCTAAGGTCACGAATCGTCCCGAACGTGTAGCCCAAATTGTGAAAATTTCAAACCGCTACTGCTTGCTTGTATGAGTAGGTAGCCATCTGAAACTTGGCATATATAAAGGTCATTAACATGTCTACATGCATGCACAATCTTATGTCAACTGATTGCATAACTTGCGAACTATAGGCCATCGAAATTTTTGTAAACAAAAGTTTGTGCGACTTTAGCTCCCAAACGGAATAAATGCTAAAGCTGAAATAGCCTTCATTTTATTTCACTTATTTGTGTCTACACATGTATATGTTTTGCAGAGACTCAAAGCTCTTGAGAATGGAGAAAATGAGGTGTCAATTTTGCATTGGACCCTATGGGAAAATGCATTAAACGCCTACTGCTCCGACGTTCAGCGACCGATAACATCCATCTTTACACTGTAAACGGTAATTACATAGGTACATGCCTGGGGCAAATAACAGCGCAAATAATTGTCCATGTGCAGAGTAATAAAGGAGCAAACTTTTATATATGGGCCTGCAGTGGAAGTTATTCTTAAAAGGTGACTTTCACGAATCGTTCTGAAACTGTGCTAAATTACAGATAATTCCCATATATTTCTTGGGAGAAAATGCCCTGAAATTCTCCTTTCTCCGTTTTCGAGATATTCGAGGGCAAAGTCGTGCAGTTTTCGACTTCCAGGGGCTATAACTCGAAAACTAAAGAACGAGAATTTTTGGCACATATGGTCAATTGAATGTTTATCCCAACCCTCTTATTTGGCACTAGTTTCAGCCCGAATTGTGCAAGTCACCTAAGGTCACGAATCGTCCCGAACGTGTAGCCCAAATTGTGAAAATTTCAAACCGCTACTGCTTGCTTGTATGAGTAGGTAGCCATCTAAAACTTGGCATATATAAAGGTCATTAACATGTCTACATGCATGCACAATCTTATGTCAACTGATTGCATAACTTGCGAACTATAGGCCATCGAAATTTTTGTAAACAAAAGTTTGTGCGACTTTAGCTCCCAAACGGAATAAAAGCTAAAGCTGAAATAGCCTTCATTTTATTTCACTTATTTGTGTCTACACATGTATATGTTTTGCAGAGACTCAAAGCTCTTGAGAATGGAGAAAATGAGGTGTCAATTTTGCATTGGACCCTATGGGAAAATGCATTAAACGCCTACTGCTCCGACGTTCAGCGACCGATAACATCCATCTTTACACTGTAAACGGTAATTACATAGGTACATGCCTGGGGCAAATAACAGCGCAAATAATTGTCCATGTGCAGAGTAATAAAGGAGCAAACTTTTATATATGGGCCTGCAGTGGAAGTTATTCTTAAAAGGTGACTTTCACGAATCGTTCTGAAACTGTGCTAAATTACAGATAATTCCCATATATTTCTTGGGAGAAAATGCCCTGAAATTCTCCTTTCTCCATTTTCGAGATATTCGAGGGCAAAGTCGTGCAGTTTTCGACTTCCAGGGGCTATAACTCGAAAACTAAAGAACGAGAATTTTTGGCACATATGGTCAATTGAATGTTTATCCCAACCCTCTTATTTGGCACTAGTTTCAGCCCGAATTGTGCAAGTCACCTAAGGTCACGAATCGTCCCGAACGTGTAGCCCAAATTGTGAAAATTTCAAACCGCTACTGCTTGCTTGTATGAGTAGGTAGCCATCTGAAACTTGGCATATATAAAGGTCATTAACATGTCTACATGCATGCACAATCTTATGTCAACTGATTGCATAACTTGCGAACTATAGGCCATCGAAATTTTTGTAAACAAAAGTTTGTGCGACTTTAGCTCCCAAACGGAATAAAAGCTAAAGCTGAAATAGCCTTCATTTTATTTCACTTATTTGTGTCTACACATGTATATGTTTTGCAGAGACTCAAAGCTCTTGAGAATGGAGAAAATGAGGTGTCAATTTTGCATTGGACCCTATGGGAAAATGCATTAAACGCCTACTGCTCCGACGTTCAGCGACCGATAACATCCATCTTTACACTGTAAACGGTAATTACATAGGTACATGCCTGGGGCAAATAACAGCGCAAATAATTGTCCATGTGCAGAGTAATAAAGGAGCAAACTTTTATATATGGGCCTGCAGTGGAAGTTATTCTTAAAAGGTGACTTTCACGAATCGTTCTGAAACTGTGCTAAATTACAGATAATTCCCATATATTTCTTGGGAGAAAATGCCCTGAAATTCTCCTTTCTCCGTTTTCGAGATATTCGAGGGCAAAGTCGTGCAGTTTTCGACTTCCAGGGGCTATAACTCGAAAACTAAAGAACGAGAATTTTTGGCACATATGGTCAATTGAATGTTTATCCCAACCCTCTTATTTGGCACTAGTTTCAGCCCGAATTGTGCAAGTCACCTAAGGTCACGAATCGTCCCGAACGTGTAGCCCAAATTGTGAAAATTTCAAACCGCTACTGCTTGCTTGTATGAGTAGGTAGCCATCTGAAACTTGGCATATATAAAGGTCATTAACATGTCTACATGCATGCACAATCTTATGTCAACTGATTGCATAACTTGCGAACTATAGGCCATCGAAATTTTTGTAAACAAAAGTTTGTGCGACTTTAGCTCCCAAACGGAATAAAAGCTAAAGCTGAAATAGCCTTCATTTTATTTCACTTATTTGTGTCTACACATGTATATGTTTTGCAGAGACTCAAAGCTCTTGAGAATGGAGAAAATGAGGTGTCAATTTTGCATTGGACCCTATGGGAAAATGCATTAAACGCCTACTGCTCCGACGTTCAGCGACCGATAACATCCATCTTTACACTGTAAACGGTAATTACATAGGTACATGCCTGGGGCAAATAACAGCGCAAATAATTGTCCATGTGCAGAGTAATAAAGGAGCAAACTTTTATATATGGGCCTGCAGTGGAAGTTATTCTTAAAAGGTGACTTTCACGAATCGTTCTGAAACTGTGCTAAATTACAGATAATTCCCATATATTTCTTGGGAGAAAATGCCCTGAAATTCTCCTTTCTCCGTTTTCGAGATATTCGAGGGCAAAGTCGTGCAGTTTTCGACTTCCAGGGGCTATAACTCGAAAACTAAAGAACGAGAATTTTTGGCACATATGGTCAATTGAATGTTTATCCCAACCCTCTTATTTGGCACTAGTTTCAGCCCGAATTGTGCAAGTCACCTAAGGTCACGAATCGTCCCGAACGTGTAGCCCAAATTGTGAAAATTTCAAACCGCTACTGCTTGCTTGTATGAGTAGGTAGCCATCTGAAACTTGGCATATATAACGGTCATTAACATGTCTACATGCATGCACAATCTTATGTCAACTGATTGCATAACTTGCGAACTATAGGCCATCGAAATTTTTGTAAACAAAAGTTTGTGCGACTTTAGCTCCCAAACGGAATAAAAGCTAAAGCTGAAATAGCCTTCATTTTATTTCACTTATTTGTGTCTACACATGTATATGTTTTGCAGAGACTCAAAGCTCTTGAGAATGGAGAAAATGAGGTGTCAATTTTGCATTGGACCCTATGGGAAAATGCATTAAACGCCTACTGCTCCGACGTTCAGCGACCGATAACATCCATCTTTACACTGTAAACGGTAATTACATAGGTACATGCCTGGGGCAAATAACAGCGCAAATAATTGTCCATGTGCAGAGTAATAAAGGAGCAAACTTTTATATATGGGCCTGCAGTGGAAGTTATTCTTAAAAGGTGACTTTCACGAATCGTTCTGAAACTGTGCTAAATTACAGATAATTCCCATATATTTCTTGGGAGAAAATGCCCTGAAATTCTCCTTTCTCCGTTTTCGAGATATTCGAGGGCAAAGTCGTGCAGTTTTCGACTTCCAGGGGCTATAACTCGAAAACTAAAGAACGAGAATTTTTGGCACATATGGTCAATTGAATGTTTATCCCAACCCTCTTATTTGGCACTAGTTTCAGCCCGAATTGTGCAAGTCACCTAAGGTCACGAATCGTCCCGAACGTGTAGCCCAAATTGTGAAAATTTCAAACCGCTACTGCTTGCTTGTATGAGTAGGTAGCCATCTGAAACTTGGCATATATAAAGGTCATTAACATGTCTACATGCATGCACAATCTTATGTCAACTGATTGCATAACTTGCGAACTATAGGCCATCGAAATTTTTGTAAACAAAAGTTTGTGCGACTTTAGCTCCCAAACGGAATAAAAGCTAAAGCTGAAATAGCCTTCATTTTATTTCACTTATTTGTGTCTACACATGTATATGTTTTGCAGAGACTCAAAGCTCTTGAGAATGGAGAAAATGAGGTGTCAATTTTGCATTGGACCCTATGGGAAAATGCATTAAACGCCTACTGCTCCGACGTTCAGCGACCGATAACATCCATCTTTACACTGTAAACGGTAATTACATAGGTACATGCCTGGGGCAAATAACAGCGCAAATAATTGTCCATGTGCAGAGTAATAAAGGAGCAAACTTTTATATATGGGCCTGCAGTGGAAGTTATTCTTAAAAGGTGACTTTCACGAATCGTTCTGAAACTGTTGCTAAATTACAGATAATTCCCATATATTTCTTGGGAGAAAATGCCCTGAAATTCTCCTTTCTCCGTTTTCGAGATATTCGAGGGCAAAGTCGTGCAGTTTTCGACTTCCAGGGGCTATAACTCGAAAACTAAAGAACGAGAATTTTTGGCACATATGGTCAATTGAATGTTTATCCCAACCCTCTTATTTGGCACTAGTTTCAGCCCGAATTGTGCAAGTCACCTAAGGTCACGAATCGTCCCGAACGTGTAGCCCAAATTGTGAAAATTTCAAACCGCTACTGCTTGCTTGTATGAGTAGGTAGCCATCTGAAACTTGGCATATATAAAGGTCATTAACATGTCTACATGCATGCACAATCTTATGTCAACTGATTGCATAACTTGCGAACTATAGGCCATCGAAATTTTTGTAAACAAAAGTTTGTGCGACTTTAGCTCCCAAACGGAATAAAAGCTAAAGCTGAAATAGCCTTCATTTTATTTCACTTATTTGTGTCTACACATGTATATGTTTTGCAGAGACTCAAAGCTCTTGAGAATGGAGAAAATGAGGTGTCAATTTTGCATTGGACCCTATGGGAAAATGCATTAAACGCCTACTGCTCCGACGTTCAGCGACCGATAACATCCATCTTTACACTGTAAACGGTAATTACATAGGTACATGCCTGGGGCAAATAACAGCGCAAATAATTGTCCATGTGCAGAGTAATAAAGGAGCAAACTTTTATATATGGGCCTGCAGTGGAAGTTATTCTTAAAAGGTGACTTTCACGAATCGTTCTGAAACTGTTGCTAAATTACAGATAATTCCCATATATTTCTTGGGAGAAAATGCCCTGAAATTCTCCTTTCTCCGTTTTCGAGATATTCGAGGGCAAAGTCGTGCAGTTTTCGACTTCCAGGGGCTATAACTCGAAAACTAAAGAACGAGAATTTTTGGCACATATGGTCAATTGAATGTTTATCCCAACCCTCTTATTTGGCACTAGTTTCAGCCCGAATTGTGCAAGTCACCTAAGGTCACGAATCGTCCCGAACGTGTAGCCCAAATTGTGAAAATTTCAAACCGCTACTGCTTGCTTGTATGAGTAGGTAGCCATCTGAAACTTGGCATATATAAAGGTCATTAACATGTCTACATGCATGCACAATCTTATGTCAACTGATTGCATAACTTGCGAACTATAGGCCATCGAAATTTTTGTAAACAAAAGTTTGTGCGACTTTAGCTCCCAAACGGAATAAAAGCTAAAGCTGAAATAGCCTTCATTTTATTTCACTTATTTGTGTCTACACATGTATATGTTTTGCAGAGACTCAAAGCTCTTGAGAATGGAGAAAATGAGGTGTCAATTTTGCATTGGACCCTATGGGAAAATGCATTAAACGCCTACTGCTCCGACGTTCAGCGACCGATAACATCCATCTTTACACTGTAAACGGTAATTACATAGGTACATGCCTGGGGCAAATAACAGCGCAAATAATTGTCCATGTGCAGAGTAATAAAGGAGCAAACTTTTATATATGGGCCTGCAGTGGAAGTTATTCTTAAAAGGTGACTTTCACGAATCGTTCTGAAACTGTGCTAAATTACAGATAATTCCCATATATTTCTTGGGAGAAAATGCCCTGAAATTCTCCTTTCTCCGTTTTCGAGATATTCGAGGGCAAAGTCGTGCAGTTTTCGACTTCCAGGGGCTATAACTCGAAAACTAAAGAACGAGAATTTTTGGCACATATGGTCAATTGAATGTTTATCCCAACCCTCTTATTTGGCACTAGTTTCAGCCCGAATTGTGCAAGTCACCTAAGGTCACGAATCGTCCCGAACGTGTAGCCCAAATTGTGAAAATTTCAAACCGCTACTGCTTGCTTGTATGAGTAGGTAGCCATCTGAAACTTGGCATATATAAAGGTCATTAACATGTCTACATGCATGCACAATCTTATGTCAACTGATTGCATAACTTGCGAACTATAGGCCATCGAAATTTTTGTAAACAAAAGTTTGTGCGACTTTAGCTCCCAAACGGAATAAAAGCTAAAGCTGAAATAGCCTTCATTTTATTTCACTTATTTGTGTCTACACATGTATATGTTTTGCAGAGACTCAAAGCTCTTGAGAATGGAGAAAATGAGGTGTCAATTTTGCATTGGACCCTATGGGAAAATGCATTAAACGCCTACTGCTCCGACGTTCAGCGACCGATAACATCCATCTTTACACTGTAAACGGTAATTACATAGGTACATGCCTGGGGCAAATATCAGCGCAAATAATTGTCCATGTGCAGAGTAATAAAGGAGCAAACTTTTATATATGGGCCTGCAGTGGAAGTTATTCTTAAAAGGTGACTTTCACGAATCGTTCTGAAACTGTGCTAAATTACAGATAATTCCCATATATTTCTTGGGAGAAAATGCCCTGAAATTCTCCTTTCTCCGTTTTCGAGATATTCGAGGGCAAAGTCGTGCAGTTTTCGACTTCCAGGGGCTATAACTCGAAAACTAAAGAACGAGAATTTTTGGCACATATGGTCAATTGAATGTTTATCCCAACCCTCTTATTTGGCACTAGTTTCAGCCCGAATTGTGCAAGTCACCTAAGGTCACGAATCGTCCCGAACGTGTAGCCCAAATTGTGAAAATTTCAAACCGCTACTGCTTGCTTGTATGAGTAGGTAGCCATCTGAAACTTGGCATATATAAAGGTCATTAACATGTCTACATGCATGCACAATCTTATGTCAACTGATTGCATAACTTGCGAACTATAGGCCATCGAAATTTTTGTAAACAAAAGTTTGTGCGACTTTAGCTCCCAAACGGAATAAAAGCTAAAGCTGAAATAGCCTTCATTTTATTTCACTTATTGGTGTCTACACATGTATATGTTTTGCAGAGACTCAAAGCTCTTGAGAATGGAGAAAATGAGGTGTCAATTTTGCATTGGACCCTATGGGAAAATGCATTAAACGCCTACTGCTCCGACGTTCAGCGACCGATAACATCCATCTTTACACTGTAAACGGTAATTACATAGGTACATGCCTGGGGCAAATAACAGCGCAAATAATTGTCCATGTGCAGAGTAATAAAGGAGCAAACTTTTATATATGGGCCTGCAGTGGAAGTTATTCTTAAAAGGTGACTTTCACGAATCGTTCTGAAACTGTGCTAAATTACAGATAATTCCCATATATTTCTTGGGAGAAAATGCCCTGAAATTCTCCTTTCTCCGTTTTTGAGATATTCGAGGGCAAAGTCGTGCAGTTTTCGACTTCCAGGGGCTATAACTCGAAAACTAAAGAACGAGAATTTTTGGCACATATGGTCAATTGAATGTTTATCCCAACCCTCTTATTTGGCACTAGTTTCAGCCCGAATTGTGCAAGTCACCTAAGGTCACGAATCGTCCCGAACGTGTAGCCCAAATTGTGAAAATTTCAAACCGCTACTGCTTGCTTGTATGAGTAGGTAGCCATCTGAAACTTGGCATATATAAAGGTCATTAACATGTCTACATGCATGCACAATCTTATGTCAACTGATTGCATAACTTGCGAACTATAGGCCATCGAAATTTTTGTAAACAAAAGTTTGTGCGACTTTAGCTCCCAAACGGAATAAAAGCTAAAGCTGAAATAGCCTTCATTTTATTTCACTTATTTGTGTCTACACATGTATATGTTTTGCAGAGACTCAAAGCTCTTGAGAATGGAGAAAATGAGGTGTCAATTTTGCATTGGACCCTATGGGAAAATGCATTAAACGCCTACTGCTCCGACGTTCAGCGACCGATAACATCCATCTTTACACTGTAAACGGTAATTACATAGGTACATGCCTGGGGCAAATAACAGCGCAAATAATTGTCCATGTGCAGAGTAATAAAGGAGCAAACTTTTATATATGGGCCTGCAGTGGAAGTTATTCTTAAAAGGTGACTTTCACGAATCGTTCTGAAACTGTGCTAAATTACAGATAATTCCCATATATTTCTTGGGAGAAAATGCCCTGAAATTCTCCTTTCTCCGTTTTCGAGATATTCGAGGGCAAAGTCGTGCAGTTTTCGACTTCCAGGGGCTATAACTCGAAAACTAAAGAACGAGAATTTTTGGCACATATGGTCAATTGAATGTTTATCCCAACCCTCTTATTTGGCACTAGTTTCAGCCCGAATTGTGCAAGTCACCTAAGGTCACGAATCGTCCCGAACGTGTAGCCCAAATTGTGAAAATTTCAAACCGCTACTGCTTGCTTGTATGAGTAGGTAGCCATCTGAAACTTGGCATATATAAAGGTCATTAACATGTCTACATGCATGCACAATCTTATGTCAACTGATTGCATAACTTGCGAACTATAGGCCATCGAAATTTTTGTAAACAAAAGTTTGTGCGACTTTAGCTCCCAAACGGAATAAAAGCTAAAGCTGAAATAGCCTTCATTTTATTTCACTTATTTGTGTCTACACATGTATATGTTTTGCAGAGACTCAAAGCTCTTGAGAATGGAGAAAATGAGGTGTCAATTTTGCATTGGACCCTATGGGAAAATGCATTAAACGCCTACTGCTCCGACGTTCAGCGACCGATAACATCCATCTTTACACTGTAAACGGTAATTACATAGGTACATGCCTGGGGCAAATAACAGCGCAAATAATTGTCCATGTGCAGAGTAATAAAGGAGCAAACTTTTATATATGGGCCTGCAGTGGAAGTTATTCTTAAAAGGTGACTTTCACGAATCGTTCTGAAACTGTGCTAAATTACAGATAATTCCCATATATTTCTTGGGAGAAAATGCCCTGAAATTCTCCTTTCTCCGTTTTCGAGATATTCGAGGGCAAAGTCGTGCAGTTTTCGACTTCCAGGGGCTATAACTCGAAAACTAAAGAACGAGAATTTTTGGCACATATGGTCAATTGAACGTTTATCCCAACCCTCTTATTTGGCACTAGTTTCAGCCCGAATTGTGCAAGTCACCTAAGGTCACGAATCGTCCCGAACGTGTAGCCCAAATTGTGAAAATTTCAAACCGCTACTGCTTGCTTGTATGAGTAGGTAGCCATCTGAAACTTGGCATATATAAAGGTCATTAACATGTCTACATGCATGCACAATCTTATGTCAACTGATTGCATAACTTGCGAACTATAGGTCATCGAAATTTTTGTAAACAAAAGTTTGTGCGACTTTAGCTCCCAAACGGAATAAAAGCTAAAGCTGAAATAGCCTTCATTTTATTTCACTTATTTGTGTCTACACATGTATATGTTTTGCAGAGACTCAAAGCTCTTGAGAATGGAGAAAATGAGGTGTCAATTTTGCATTGGACCCTATGGGAAAATGCATTAAACGCCTACTGCTCCGACGTTCAGCGACCGATAACATCCATCTTTACACTGTAAACGGTAATTACATAGGTACATGCCTGGGGCAAATAACAGCGCAAATAATTGTCCATGTGCAGAGTAATAAAGGAGCAAACTTTTATATATGGGCCTGCAGTGGAAGTTATTCTTAAAAGGTGACTTTCACGAATCGTTCTGAAACTGTGCTAAATTACAGATAATTCCCATATATTTCTTGGGAGAAAATGCCCTGAAATTCTCCTTTCTCCGTTTTCGAGATATTCGAGGGCAAAGTCGTGCAGTTTTCGACTTCCAGGGGCTATAACTCGAAAACTAAAGAACGAGAATTTTTGGCACATATGGTCAATTGAATGTTTATCCCAACCCTCTTATTTGGCACTAGTTTCAGCCCGAATTGTGCAAGTCACCTAAGGTCACGAATCGTCCCGAACGTGTAGCCCAAATTGTGAAAATTTCAAACCGCTACTGCTTGCTTGTATGAGTAGGTAGCCATCTGAAACTTGGCATATATAAAGGTCATTAACATGTCTACATGCATGCACAATCTTATGTCAACTGATTGCATAACTTGCGAACTATAGGCCATCGAAATTTTTGTAAACAAAAGTTTGTGCGACTTTAGCTCCCAAACGGAATAAAAGCTAAAGCTGAAATAGCCTTCATTTTATTTCACTTATTTGTGTCTACACATGTATATGTTTTGCAGAGACTCAAAGCTCTTGAGAATGGAGAAAATGAGGTGTCAATTTTGCATTGGACCCTATGGGAAAATGCATTAAACGCCTACTGCTCCGACGTTCAGCGACCGATAACATCCATCTTTACACTGTAAACGGTAATTACATAGGTACATGCCTGGGGCAAATAACAGCGCAAATAATTGTCCATGTGCAGAGTAATAAAGGAGCAAACTTTTATATATGGGCCTGCAGTGGAAGTTATTCTTAAAAGGTGACTTTCACGAATCGTTCTGAAACTGTGCTAAATTACAGATAATTCCCATATATTTCTTGGGAGAAAATGCCCTGAAATTCTCCTTTCTCCGTTTTCGAGATATTCGAGGGCAAAGTCGTGCAGTTTTCGACTTCCAGGGGCTATAACTCGAAAACTAAAGAACGAGAATTTTTGGCACATATGGTCAATTGAATGTTTATCCCAACCCTCTTATTTGGCATTAGTTTCAGCCCGAATTGTGCAAGTCACCTAAGGTCACGAATCGTCCCGAACGTGTAGCCCAAATTGTGAAAATTTCAAACCGCTACTGCTTGCTTGTATGAGTAGGTAGCCATCTGAAACTTGGCATATATAAAGGTCATTAACATGTCTACATGCATGCACAATCTTATGTCAACTGATTGCATAACTTGCGAACTATAGGCCATCGAAATTTTTGTAAACAAAAGTTTGTGCGACTTTAGCTCCCAAACGGAATAAAAGCTAAAGCTGAAATAGCCTTCATTTTATTTCAAATATTTGTGTCTACACATGTATATGTTTTGCAGAGACTCAAAGCTCTTGAGAATGGAGAAAATGAGGTGTCAATTTTGCATTGGACCCTATGGGAAAATGCATTAAACGCCTACTGCTCCGACGTTCAGCGACCGATAACATCCATCTTTACACTGTAAACGGTAATTACATAGGTACATGCCTGGGGCAAATAACAGCGCAAATAATTGTCCATGTGCAGAGTAATAAAGGAGCAAACTTTTATATATGGGCCTGCAGTGGAAGTTATTCTTAAAAGGTGACTTTCACGAATCGTTCTGAAACTGTGCTAAATTACAGATAATTCCCATATATTTCTTGGGAGAAAATGCCCTGAAATTCTCCTTTCTCCGTTTTCGAGATATTCGAGGGCAAAGTCGTGCAGTTTTCGACTTCCAGGGGCTATAACTCGAAAACTAAAGAACGAGAATTTTTGGCACATATGGTCAATTGAATGTTTATCCCAACCCTCTTATTTGGCACTAGTTTCAGCCCGAATTGTGCAAGTCACCTAAGGTCACGAATCGTCCCGAACGTGTAGCCCAAATTGTGAAAATTTCAAACCGCTACTGCTTGCTTGTATGAGTAGGTAGCCATCTGAAACTTGGCATATATAAAGGTCATTAACATGTCTACATGCATGCACAATCTTATGTCAACTGATTGCATAACTTGCGAACTATAGGCCATCGAAATTTTTGTAAACAAAAGTTTGTGCGACTTTAGCTCCCAAACGGAATAAAAGCTAAAGCTGAAATAGCCTTCATTTTATTTCACTTATTTGTGTCTACACATGTATATGTTTTGCAGAGACTCAAAGCTCTTGAGAATGGAGAAAATGAGGTGTCAATTTTGCATTGGACCCTATGGGAAAATGCATTAAACGCCTACTGCTCCGACGTTCAGCGACCGATAACATCCATCTTTACACTGTAAACGGTAATTACATAGGTACATGCCTGGGGCAAATAACAGCGCAAATAATTGTCCATGTGCAGAGTAATAAAGGAGCAAACTTTTATATATGGGCCTGCAGTGGAAGTTATTCTTAAAAGGTGACTTTCACGAATCGTTCTGAAACTGTGCTAAATTACAGATAATTCCCATATATTTCTTGGGAGAAAATGCCCTGAAATTCTCCTTTCTCCGTTTTCGAGATATTCGAGGGCAAAGTCGTGCAGTTTTCGACTTCCAGGGGCTATAACTCGAAAACTAAAGAACGAGAATTTTTGGCACATATGGTCAATTGAATGTTTATCCCAACCCTCTTATTTGGCACTAGTTTCAGCCCGAATTGTGCAAGTCACCTAAGGTCACGAATCGTCCCGAACGTGTAGCCCAAATTGTGAAAATTTCAAACCGCTACTGCTTGCTTGTATGAGTAGGTAGCCATCTGAAACTTGGCATATATAAAGGTCATTAACATGTCTACATGCATGCACAATCTTATGTCAACTGATTGCATAACTTGCGAACTATAGGCCATCGAAATTTTTGTAAACAAAAGTTTGTGCGACTTTAGCTCCCAAACGGAATAAAAGCTAAAGCTGAAATAGCCTTCATTTTATTTCACTTATTTGTGTCTACACATGTATATGTTTTGCAGAGACTCAAAGCTCTTGAGAATGGAGAAAATGAGGTGTCAATTTTGCATTGGACCCTATGGGAAAATGCATTAAACGCCTACTGCTCCGACGTTCAGCGACCGATAACATCCATCTTTACACTGTAAACGGTAATTACATAGGTACATGCCTGGGGCAAATAACAGCGCAAATAATTGTCCATGTGCAGAGTAATAAAGGAGCAAACTTTTATATATGGGCCTGCAGTGGAAGTTATTCTTAAAAGGTGACTTTCACGAATCGTTCTGAAACTGTGCTAAATTACAGATAATTCCCATATATTTCTTGGGAGAAAATGCCCTGAAATTCTCCTTTCTCCGTTTTCGAGATATTCGAGGGCAAAGTCGTGCAGTTTTCGACTTCCAGGGGCTATAACTCGAAAACTAAAGAACGAGAATTTTTGGCACATATGGTCAATTGAATGTTTATCCCAACCCTCTTATTTGGCACTAGTTTCAGCCCGAATTGTGCAAGTCACCTAAGGTCACGAATCGTCCCGAACGTGTAGCCCAAATTGTGAAAATTTCAAACCGCTACTGCTTGCTTGTATGAGTAGGTAGCCATCTGAAACTTGGCATATATAAAGGTCATTAACATGTCTACATGCATGCACAATCTTATGTCAACTGATTGCATAACTTGCGAACTATAGGCCATCGAAATTTTTGTAAACAAAAGTTTGTGCGACTTTAGCTCCCAAACGGAATAAAAGCTAAAGCTGAAATAGCCTTCATTTTATTTCACTTATTTGTGTCTACACATGTATATGTTTTGCAGAGACTCAAAGCTCTTGAGAATGGAGAAAATGAGGTGTCAATTTTGCATTGGACCCTATGGGAAAATGCATTAAACGCCTACTGCTCCGACGTTCAGCGACCGATAACATCCATCTTTACACTGTAAACGGTAATTACATAGGTACATGCCTGGGGCAAATAACAGCGCAAATAATTGTCCATGTGCAGAGTAATAAAGGAGCAAACTTTTATATATGGGCCTGCAGTGGAAGTTATTCTTAAAAGGTGACTTTCACGAATCGTTCTGAAACTGTGCTAAATTACAGATAATTCCCATATATTTCTTGGGAGAAAATGCCCTGAAATTCTCCTTTCTCCGTTTTCGAGATATTCGAGGGCAAAGTCGTGCAGTTTTCGACTTCCAGGGGCTATAACTCGAAAACTAAAGAACGAGAATTTTTGGCACATATGGTCAATTGAATGTTTATCCCAACCCTCTTATTTGGCACTAGTTTCAGCCCGAATTGTGCAAGTCACCTAAGGTCACGAATCGTCCCGAACGTGTAGCCCAAATTGTGAAAATTTCAAACCGCTACTGCTTGCTTGTATGAGTAGGTAGCCATCTGAAACTTGGCATATATAAAGGTCATTAACATGTCTATATGCATGCACAATCTTATGTCAACTGATTGCATAACTTGCGAACTATAGGCCATCGAAATTTTTGTAAACAAAAGTTTGTGCGACTTTAGCTCCCAAACGGAATAAAAGCTAAAGCTGAAATAGCCTTCATTTTATTTCACTTATTTGTGTCTACACATGTATATGTTTTGCAGAGACTCAAAGCTCTTGAGAATGGAGAAAATGAGGTGTCAATTTTGCATTGGACCCTATGGGAAAATGCATTAAACGCCTACTGCTCCGACGTTCAGCGACCGATAACATCCATCTTTACACTGTAAACGGTAATTACATAGGTACATGCCTGGGGCAAATAACAGCGCAAATAATTGTCCATGTGCAGAGTAATAAAGGAGCAAACTTTTATATATGGGCCTGCAGTGGAAGTTATTCTTAAAAGGTGACTTTCACGAATCGTTCTGAAACTGTGCTAAATTACAGATAATTCCCATATATTTCTTGGGAGAAAATGCCCTGAAATTCTCCTTTCTCCGTTTTCGAGATATTCGAGGGCAAAGTCGTGCAGTTTTCGACTTCCAGGGGCTATAACTCGAAAACTAAAGAACGAGAATTTTTGGCACATATGGTCAATTGAATGTTTATCCCAACCCTCTTATTTGGCACTAGTTTCAGCCCGAATTGTGCAAGTCACCTAAGGTCACGAATCGTCCCGAACGTGTAGCCCAAATTGTGAAAATTTCAAACCGCTACTGCTTGCTTGTATGAGTAGGTAGCCATCTGAAACTTGGCATATATAAAGGTCATTAACATGTCTACATGCATGCACAATCTTATGTCAACTGATTGCATAACTTGCGAACTATAGGCCATCGAAATTTTTGTAAACAAAAGTTTGTGCGACTTTAGCTCCCAAACGGAATAAAAGCTAAAGCTGAAATAGCCTTCATTTTATTTCACTTATTTGTGTCTACACATGTATATGTTTTGCAGAGACTCAAAGCTCTTGAGAATGGAGAAAATGAGGTGTCAATTTTGCATGGGACCCTATGGGAAAATGCATTAAA
This sequence comes from Ctena decussata, assembly GCA_963989385.1. Classification (NCBI taxonomy): domain Eukaryota; kingdom Metazoa; phylum Mollusca; class Bivalvia; order Lucinida; family Lucinidae; genus Ctena; species Ctena decussata. The sequence goes on along the minus strand of OZ022505.1, from coordinate 1,422,702 downwards.
CGCCTACTGCTCCGACGTTCAGCGACCGATAACATCCATCTTTACACTGTAAACGGTAATTACATAGGTACATGCCTGGGGCAAATAACAGCGCAAATAATTGTCCATGTGCAGAGTAATAAAGGAGCAAACTTTTATATATGGGCCTGCAGTGGAAGTTATTCTTAAAAGGTGACTTTCACGAATCGTTCTGAAACTGTGCTAAATTACAGATAATTCCCATATATTTCTTGGGAGAAAATGCCCTGAAATTCTCCTTTCTCCGTTTTCGAGATATTCGAGGGCAAAGTCGTGCAGTTTTCGACTTCCAGGGGCTATAACTCGAAAACTAAAGAACGAGAATTTTTGGCACATATGGTCAATTGAATGTTTATCCCAACCCTCTTATTTGGCACTAGTTTCAGCCCGAATTGTGCAAGTCACCTAAGGTCACGAATCGTCCCGAACGTGTAGCCCAAATTGTGAAAATTTCAAACCGCTACTGCTTGCTTGTATGAGTAGGTAGCCATCTGAAACTTGGCATATATAAAGGTCATTAACATGTCTACATGCATGCACAATCTTATGTCAACTGATTGCATAACTTGCGAACTATAGGCCATCGAAATTTTTGTAAACAAAAGTTTGTGCGACTTTAGCTCCCAAACGGAATAAAAGCTAAAGCTGAAATAGCCTTCATTTTATTTCACTTATTTGTGTCTACACATGTATATGTTTTGCAGAGACTCAAAGCTCTTGAGAATGGAGAAAATGAGGTGTCAATTTTGCATTGGACCCTATGGGAAAATGCATTAAACGCCTACTGCTCCGACGTTCAGCGACCGATAACATCCATCTTTACACTGTAAACGGTAATTACATAGGTACATGCCTGGGGCAAATAACAGCGCAAATAATTGTCCATGTGCAGAGTAATAAAGGAGCAAACTTTTATATATGGGCCTGCAGTGGAAGTTATTCTTAAAAGGTGACTTTCACGAATCGTTCTGAAACTGTGCTAAATTACAGATAATTCCCATATATTTCTTGGGAGAAAATGCCCTGAAATTCTCCTTTCTCCGTTTTCGAGATATTCGAGGGCAAAGTCGTGCAGTTTTCGACTTCCAGGGGCTATAACTCGAAAACTAAAGAACGAGAATTTTTGGCACATATGGTCAATTGAATGTTTATCCCAACCCTCTTATTTGGCACTAGTTTCAGCCCGAATTGTGCAAGTCACCTAAGGTCACGAATCGTCCCGAACGTGTAGCCCAAATTGTGAAAATTTCAAACCGCTACTGCTTGCTTGTATGAGTAGGTAGCCATCTGAAACTTGGCATATATAAAGGTCATTAACATGTCTACATGCATGCACAATCTTATGTCAACTGATTGCATAACTTGCGAACTATAGGCCATCGAAATTTTTGTAAACAAAAGTTTGTGCGACTTTAGCTCCCAAACGGAATAAAAGCTAAAGCTGAAATAGCCTTCATTTTATTTCACTTATTTGTGTCTACACATGTATATGTTTTGCAGAGACTCAAAGCTCTTGAGAATGGAGAAAATGAGGTGTCAATTTTGCATTGGACCCTATGGGAAAATGCATTAAACGCCTACTGCTCCGACGTTCAGCGACCGATAACATCCATCTTTACACTGTAAACGGTAATTACATAGGTACATGCCTGGGGCAAATAACAGCGCAAATAATTGTCCATGTGCAGAGTAATAAAGGAGCAAACTTTTATATATGGGCCTGCAGTGGAAGTTATTCTTAAAAGGTGACTTTCACGAATCGTTCTGAAACTGTGCTAAATTACAGATAATTCCCATATATTTCTTGGGAGAAAATGCCCTGAAATTCTCCTTTCTCCGTTTTCGAGATATTCGAGGGCAAAGTCGTGCAGTTTTCGACTTCCAGGGGCTATAACTCGAAAACTAAAGAACGAGAATTTTTGGCACATATGGTCAATTGAATGTTTATCCCAACCCTCTTATTTGGCACTAGTTTCAGCCCGAATTGTGCAAGTCACCTAAGGTCACGAATCGTCCCGAACGTGTAGCCCAAATTGTGAAAATTTCAAACCGCTACTGCTTGCTTGTATGAGTAGGTAGCCATCTGAAACTTGGCATATATAAAGGTCATTAACATGTCTACATGCATGCACAATCTTATGTCAACTGATTGCATAACTTGCGAACTATAGGCCATCGAAATTTTTGTAAACAAAAGTTTGTGCGACTTTAGCTCCCAAACGGAATAAAAGCTAAAGCTGAAATAGCCTTCATTTTATTTCACTTATTTGTGTCTACACATGTATATGTTTTGCAGAGACTCAAAGCTCTTGAGAATGGAGAAAATGAGGTGTCAATTTTGCATTGGACCCTATGGGAAAATGCATTAAACGCCTACTGCTCCGACGTTCAGCGACCGATAACATCCATCTTTACACTGTAAACGGTAATTACATAGGTACATGCCTGGGGCAAATAACAGCGCAAATAATTGTCCATGTGCAGAGTAATAAAGGAGCAAACTTTTATATATGGGCCTGCAGTGGAAGTTATTCTTAAAAGGTGACTTTCACGAATCGTTCTGAAACTGTGCTAAATTACAGATAATTCCCATATATTTCTTGGGAGAAAATGCCCTGAAATTCTCCTTTCTCCGTTTTCGAGATATTCGAGGGCAAAGTCGTGCAGTTTTCGACTTCCAGGGGCTATAACTCGAAAACTAAAGAACGAGAATTTTTGGCACATATGGTCAATTGAATGTTTATCCCAACCCTCTTATTTGGCACTAGTTTCAGCCCGAATTGTGCAAGTCACCTAAGGTCACGAATCGTCCCGAACGTGTAGCCCAAATTGTGAAAATTTCAAACCGCTACTGCTTGCTTGTATGAGTAGGTAGCCATCTGAAACTTGGCATATATAAAGGTCATTAACATGTCTACATGCATGCACAATCTTATGTCAACTGATTGCATAACTTGCGAACTATAGGCCATCGAAATTTTTGTAAACAAAAGTTTGTGCGACTTTAGCTCCCAAACGGAATAAAAGCTAAAGCTGAAATAGCCTTCATTTTATTTCACTTATTTGTGTCTACACATGTATATGTTTTGCAGAGACTCAAAGCTCTTGAGAATGGAGAAAATGAGGTGTCAATTTTGCATTGGACCCTATGGGAAAATGCATTAAACGTCTACTGCTCCGACGTTCAGCGACCGATAACATCCATCTTTACACTGTAAACGGTAATTACATAGGTACATGCCTGGGGCAAATAACAGCGCAAATAATTGTCCATGTGCAGAGTAATAAAGGAGCAAACTTTTATATATGGGCCTGCAGTGGAAGTTATTCTTAAAAGGTGACTTTCACGAATCGTTCTGAAACTGTGCTAAATTACAGATAATTCCCATATATTTCTTGGGAGAAAATGCCCTGAAATTCTCCTTTCTCCGTTTTCGAGATATTCGAGGGCAAAGTCGTGCAGTTTTCGACTTCCAGGGGCTATAACTCGAAAACTAAAGAACGAGAATTTTTGGCACATATGGTCAATTGAATGTTTATCCCAACCCTCTTATTTGGCACTAGTTTCAGCCCGAATTGTGCAAGTCACCTAAGGTCACGAATCGTCCCGAACGTGTAGCCCAAATTGTGAAAATTTCAAACCGCTACTGCTTGCTTGTATGAGTAGGTAGCCATCTGAAACTTGGCATATATAAAGGTCATTAACATGTCTACATGCATGCACAATCTTATGTCAACTGATTGCATAACTTGCGAACTATAGGCCATCGAAATTTTTGTAAACAAAAGTTTGTGCGACTTTAGCTCCCAAACGGAATAAAAGCTAAAGCTGAAATAGCCTTCATTTTATTTCACTTATTTGTGTCTACACATGTATATGTTTTGCAGAGACTCAAAGCTCTTGAGAATGGAGAAAATGAGGTGTCAATTTTGCATTGGACCCTTTGGGAAAATGCATTAAACGCCTACTGCTCCGACGTTCAGCGACCGATAACATCCATCTTTACACTGTAAACGGTAATTACATAGGTACATGCCTGGGGCAAATAACAGCGCAAATAATTGTCCATGTGCAGAGTAATAAAGGAGCAAACTTTTATATATGGGCCTGCAGTGGAAGTTATTCTTAAAAGGTGACTTTCACGAATCGTTCTGAAACTGTGCTAAATTACAGATAATTCCCATATATTTCTTGGGAGAAAATGCCCTGAAATTCTCCTTTCTCCGTTTTCGAGATATTCGAGGGCAAAGTCGTGCAGTTTTCGACTTCCAGGGGCTATAACTCGAAAACTAAAGAACGAGAATTTTTGGCACATATGGTCAATTGAATGTTTATCCCAACCCTCTTATTTGGCACTAGTTTCAGCCCGAATTGTGCAAGTCACCTAAGGTCACGAATCGTCCCGAACGTGTAGCCCAAATTGTGAAAATTTCAAACCGCTACTGCTTGCTTGTATGAGTAGGTAGCCATCTGAAACTTGGCATATATAAAGGTCATTAACATGTCTACATGCATGCACAATCTTATGTCAACTGATTGCATAACTTGCGAACTATAGGCCATCGAAATTTTTGTAAACAAAAGTTTGTGCGACTTTAGCTCCCAAACGGAATAAAAGCTAAAGCTGAAATAGCCTTCATTTTATTTCACTTATTTGTGTCTACACATGTATATGTTTTGCAGAGACTCAAAGCTCTTGAGAATGGAGAAAATGAGGTGTCAATTTTGCATTGGACCCTATGGGAAAATGCATTAAACGCCTACTGCTCCGACGTTCAGCGACCGATAACATCCATCTTTACACTGTAAACGGTAATTACATAGGTACATGCCTGGGGCAAATAACAGCGCAAATAATTGTCCATGTGCAGAGTAATAAAGGAGCAAACTTTTATATATGGGCCTGCAGTGGAAGTTATTCTTAAAAGGTGACTTTCACGAATCGTTCTGAAACTGTGCTAAATTACAGATAATTCCCATATATTTCTTGGGAGAAAATGCCCTGAAATTCTCCTTTCTCCGTTTTCGAGATATTCGAGGGCAAAGTCGTGCAGTTTTCGACTTCCAGGGGCTATAACTCGAAAACTAAAGAACGAGAATTTTTGGCACATATGGTCAATTGAATGTTTATCCCAACCCTCTTATTTGGCACTAGTTTCAGCCCGAATTGTGCAAGTCACCTAAGGTCACGAATCGTCCCGAACGTGTAGCCCAAATTGTGAAAATTTCAAACCGCTACTGCTTGCTTGTATGAGTAGGTAGCCATCTGAAACTTGGCATATATAAAGGTCATTAACATGTCTACATGCATGCACAATCTTATGTCAACTGATTGCATAACTTGCGAACTATAGGCCATCGAAATTTTTGTAAACAAAAGTTTGTGCGACTTTAGCTCCCAAACGGAATAAAAGCTAAAGCTGAAATAGCCTTCATTTTATTTCACTTATTTGTGTCTACACATGTATATGTTTTGCAGAGACTCAAAGCTCTTGAGAATGGAGAAAATGAGGTGTCAATTTTGCATTGGACCCTATGGGAAAATGCATTAAACGCCTACTGCTCCGACGTTCAGCGACCGATAACATCCATCTTTACACTGTAAACGGTAATTACATAGGTACATGCCTGGGGCAAATAACAGCGCAAATAATTGTCCATGTGCAGAGTAATAAAGGAGCAAACTTTTATATATGGGCCTGCAGTGGAAGTTATTCTTAAAAGGTGACTTTCACGAATCGTTCTGAAACTGTGCTAAATTACAGATAATTCCCATATATTTCTTGGGAGAAAATGCCCTGAAATTCTCCTTTCTCCGTTTTCGAGATATTCGAGGGCAAAGTCGTGCAGTTTTCGACTTCCAGGGGCTATAACTCGAAAACTAAAGAACGAGAATTTTTGGCACATATGGTCAATTGAATGTTTATCCCAACCCTCTTATTTGGCACTAGTTTCAGCCCGAATTGTGCAAGTCACCTAAGGTCACGAATCGTCCCGAACGTGTAGCCCAAATTGTGAAAATTTCAAACCGCTACTGCTTGCTTGTATGAGTAGGTAGCCATCTGAAACTTGGCATATATAAAGGTCATTAACATGTCTACATGCATGCACAATCTTATGTCAACTGATTGCATAACTTGCGAACTATAGGCCATCGAAATTTTTGTAAACAAAAGTTTGTGCGACTTTAGCTCCCAAACGGAATAAAAGCTAAAGCTGAAATAGCCTTCATTTTATTTCACTTATTTGTGTCTACACATGTATATGTTTTGCAGAGACTCAAAGCTCTTGAGAATGGAGAAAATGAGGTGTCAATTTTGCATTGGACCCTATGGGAAAATGCATTAAACGCCTACTGCTCCGACGTTCAGCGACCGATAACATCCATCTTTACACTGTAAACGGTAATTACATAGGTACATGCCTGGGGCAAATAACAGCGCAAATAATTGTCCATGTGCAGAGTAATAAAGGAGCAAACTTTTATATATGGGCCTGCAGTGGAAGTTATTCTTAAAAGGTGACTTTCACGAATCGTTCTGAAACTGTGCTAAATTACAGATAATTCCCATATATTTCTTGGGAGAAAATGCCCTGAAATTCTCCTTTCTCCGTTTTCGAGATATTCGAGGGCAAAGTCGTGCAGTTTTCGACTTCCAGGGGCTATAACTCGAAAACTAAAGAACGAGAATTTTTGGCACATATGGTCAATTGAATGTTTATCCCAACCCTCTTATTTGGCACTAGTTTCAGCCCGAATTGTGCAAGTCACCTAAGGTCACGAATCGTCCCGAACGTGTAGCCCAAATTGTGAAAATTTCAAACCGCTACTGCTTGCTTGTATGAGTAGGTAGCCATCTGAAACTTGGCATATATAAAGGTCATTAACATGTCTACATGCATGCACAATCTTATGTCAACTGATTGCATAACTTGCGAACTATAGGCCATCGAAATTTTTGTAAACAAAAGTTTGTGCGACTTTAGCTCCCAAACGGAATAAAAGCTAAAGCTGAAATAGCCTTCATTTTATTTCACTTATTTGTGTCTACACATGTATATGTTTTGCAGAGACTCAAAGCTCTTGAGAATGGAGAAAATGAGGTGTCAATTTTGCATTGGACCCTATGGGAAAATGCATTAAACGCCTACTGCTCCGACGTTCAGCGACCGATAACATCCATCTTTACACTGTAAACGGTAATTACATAGGTACATGCCTGGGGCAAATAACAGCGCAAATAATTGTCCATGTGCAGAGTAATAAAGGAGCAAACTTTTATATATGGGCCTGCAGTGGAAGTTATTCTTAAAAGGTGACTTTCACGAATCGTTCTGAAACTGTGCTAAATTACAGATAATTCCCATATATTTCTTGGGAGAAAATGCCCTGAAATTCTCCTTTCTCCGTTTTCGAGATATTCGAGGGCAAAGTCGTGCAGTTTTCGACTTCCAGGGGCTATAACTCGAAAACTAAAGAACGAGAATTTTTGGCACATATGGTCAATTGAATGTTTATCCCAACCCTCTTATTTGGCACTAGTTTCAGCCCGAATTGTGCAAGTCACCTAAGGTCACGAATCGTCCCGAACGTGTAGCCCAAATTGTGAAAATTTCAAACCGCTACTGCTTGCTTGTATGAGTAGGTAGCCATCTGAAACTTGGCATATATAAAGGTCATTAACATGTCTACATGCATGCACAATCTTATGTCAACTGATTGCATAACTTGCGAACTATAGGCCATCGAAATTTTTGTAAACAAAAGTTTGTGCGACTTTAGCTCCCAAACGGAATAAAAGCTAAAGCTGAAATAGCCTTCATTTTATTTCACTTATTTGTGTCTACACATGTATATGTTTTGCAGAGACTCAAAGCTCTTGAGAATGGAGAAAATGAGGTGTCAATTTTGCATTGGACCCTATGGGAAAATGCATTAAACGCCTACTGCTCCGACGTTCAGCGACCGATAACATCCATCTTTACACTGTAAACGGTAATTACATAGGTACATGCCTGGGGCAAATAACAGCGCAAATAATTGTCCATGTGCAGAGTAATAAAGGAGCAAACTTTTATATATGGGCCTGCAGTGGAAGTTATTCTTAAAAGGTGACTTTCACGAATCGTTCTGAAACTGTGCTAAATTACAGATAATTCCCATATATTTCTTGGGAGAAAATGCCCTGAAATTCTCCTTTCTCCGTTTTCGAGATATTCGAGGGCAAAGTCGTGCAGTTTTCGACTTCCAGGGGCTATAACTCGAAAACTAAAGAACGAGAATTTTTGGCACATATGGTCAATTGAATGTTTATCCCAACCCTCTTATTTGGCACTAGTTTCAGCCCGAATTGTGCAAGTCACCTAAGGTCACGAATCGTCCCGAACGTGTAGCCCAAATTGTGAAAATTTCAAACCGCTACTGCTTGCTTGTATGAGTAGGTAGCCATCTGAAACTTGGCATATATAAAGGTCATTAACATGTCTACATGCATGCACAATCTTATGTCAACTGATTGCATAACTTGCGAACTATAGGCCATCGAAATTTTTGTAAACAAAAGTTTGTGCGACTTTAGCTCCCAAACGGAATAAAAGCTAAAGCTGAAATAGCCTTCATTTTATTTCACTTATTTGTGTCTACACATGTATATGTTTTGCAGAGACTCAAAGCTCTTGAGAATGGAGAAAATGAGGTGTCAATTTTGCATTGGACCCTTTGGGAAAATGCATTAAACGCCTACTGCTCCGATGTTCAGCGACCGATAACATCCATCTTTACACTGTAAACGGTAATTACATAGGTACATGCCTGGGGCAAATAACAGCGCAAATAATTGTCCATGTGCAGAGTAATAAAGGAGCAAACTTTTATATATGGGCCTGCAGTGGAAGTTATTCTTAAAAGGTGACTTTCACGAATCGTTCTGAAACTGTGCTAAATTACAGATAATTCCCATATATTTCTTGGGAGAAAATGCCCTGAAATTCTCCTTTCTCCGTTTTCGAGATATTCGAGGGCAAAGTCGTGCAGTTTTCGACTTCCAGGGGCTATAACTCGAAAACTAAAGAACGAGAATTTTTGGCACATATGGTCAATTGAATGTTTATCCCAACCCTCTTATTTGGCACTAGTTTCAGCCCGAATTGTGCAAGTCACCTAAGGTCACGAATCGTCCCGAACGTGTAGCCCAAATTGTGAAAATTTCAAACCGCTACTGCTTGCTTGTATGAGTAGGTAGCCATCTGAAACTTGGCATATATAAAGGTCATTAACATGTCTACATGCATGCACAATCTTATGTCAACTGATTGCATAACTTGCGAACTATAGGCCATCGAAATTTTTGTAAACAAAAGTTTGTGCGACTTTAGCTCCCAAACGGAATAAAAGCTAAAGCTGAAATAGCCTTCATTTTATTTCACTTATTTGTGTCTACACATGTATATGTTTTGCAGAGACTCAAAGCTCTTGAGAATGGAGAAAATGAGGTGTCAATTTTGCATTGGACCCTATGGGAAAATGCATTAAACGCCTACTGCTCCGACGTTCAGCGACCGATAACATCCATCTTTACACTGTAAACGGTAATTACATAGGTACATGCCTGGGGCAAATAACAGCGCAAATAATTGTCCATGTGCAGAGTAATAAAGGAGCAAACTTTTATATATGGGCCTGCAGTGGAAGTTATTCTTAAAAGGTGACTTTCACGAATCGTTCTGAAACTGTGCTAAATTACAGATAATTCCCATATATTTCTTGGGAGAAAATGCCCTGAAATTCTCCTTTCTCCGTTTTCGAGATATTCGAGGGCAAAGTCGTGCAGTTTTCGACTTCCAGGGGCTATAACTCGAAAACTAAAGAACGAGAATTTTTGGCACATATGGTCAATTGAATGTTTATCCCAACCCTCTTATTTGGCACTAGTTTCAGCCCGAATTGTGCAAGTCACCTAAGGTCACGAATCGTCCCGAACGTGTAGCCCAAATTGTGAAAATTTCAAACCGCTACTGCTTGCTTGTATGAGTAGGTAGCCATCTGAAACTTGGCATATATAAAGGTCATTAACATGTCTACATGCATGCACAATCTTATGTCAACTGATTGCATAACTTGCGAACTATAGGCCATCGAAATTTTTGTAAACAAAAGTTTGTGCGACTTTAGCTCCCAAACGGAATAAAAGCTAAAGCTGAAATAGCCTTCATTTTATTTCACTTATTTGTGTCTACACATGTATATGTTTTGCAGAGACTCAAAGCTCTTGAGAATGGAGAAAATGAGGTGTCAATTTTGCATTGGACCCTATGGGAAAATGCATTAAACGCCTACTGCTCCGACGTTCAGCGACCGATAACATCCATCTTTACACTGTAAACGGTAATTACATAGGTACATGCCTGGGGCAAATAACAGCGCAAATAATTGTCCATGTGCAGAGTAATAAAGGAGCAAACTTTTATATATGGGCCTGCAGTGGAAGTTATTCTTAAAAGGTGACTTTCAGGAATCGTTCTGAAACTGTGCTAAATTACAGATAATTCCCATATATTTCTTGGGAGAAAATGCCCTGAAATTCTCCTTTCTCCGTTTTCGAGATATTCGAGGGCAAAGTCGTGCAGTTTTCGACTTCCAGGGGCTATAACTCGAAAACTAAAGAACGAGAATTTTTGGCACATATGGTCAATTGAATGTTTATCCCAACCCTCTTATTTGGCACTAGTTTCAGCCCGAATTGTGCAAGTCACCTAAGGTCACGAATCGTCCCGAACGTGTAGCCCAAATTGTGAAAATTTCAAACCGCTACTGCTTGCTTGTATGAGTAGGTAGCCATCTGAAACTTGGCATATATAAAGGTCATTAACATGTCTACATGCATGCACAATCTTATGTCAACTGATTGCATAACTTGCGAACTATAGGCCATCGAAATTTTTGTAAACAAAAGTTTGTGCGACTTTAGCTCCCAAACGGAATAAAAGCTAAAGCTGAAATAGCCTTCATTTTATTTCACTTATTTGTGTCTACACATGTATATGTTTTGCAGAGACTCAAAGCTCTTGAGAATGGAGAAAATGAGGTGTCAATTTTGCATTGGACCCTATGGGAAAATGCATTAAACGCCTACTGCTCCGACGTTCAGCGACCGATAACATCCATCTTTACACTGTAAACGGTAATTACATAGGTACATGCCTGGGGCAAATAACAGCGCAAATAATTGTCCATGTGCAGAGTAATAAAGGAGCAAACTTTTATATATGGGCCTGCAGTGGAAGTTATTCTTAAAAGGTGACTTTCACGAATCGTTCTGAAACTGTGCTAAATTACAGATAATTCCCATATATTTCTTGGGAGAAAATGCCCTGAAATTCTCCTTTCTCCGTTTTCGAGATATTCGAGGGCAAAGTCGTGCAGTTTTCGACTTCCAGGGGCTATAACTCGAAAACTAAAGAACGAGAATTTTTGGCACATATGGTCAATTGAATGTTTATCCCAACCCTCTTATTTGGCACTAGTTTCAGCCCGAATTGTGCAAGTCACCTAAGGTCACGAATCGTCCCGAACGTGTAGCCCAAATTGTGAAAATTTCAAACCGCTACTGCTTGCTTGTATGAGTAGGTAGCCATCTGAAACTTGGCATATATAAAGGTCATTAACATGTCTACATGCATGCACAATCTTATGTCAACTGATTGCATAACTTGCGAACTATAGGCCATCGAAATTTTTGTAAACAAAAGTTTGTGCGACTTTAGCTCCCAAACGGAATAAAAGCTAAAGCTGAAATAGCCTTCATTTTATTTCACTTATTTGTGTCTACACATGTATATGTTTTGCAGAGACTCAAAGCTCTTGAGAATGGAGAAAATGAGGTGTCAATTTTGCATTGGACCCTATGGGAAAATGCATTAAACGCCTACTGCTCCGACGTTCAGCGACCGATAACATCCATCTTTACACTGTAAACGGTAATTACATAGGTACATGCCTGGGGCAAATAACAGCGCAAATAATTGTCCATGTGCAGAGTAATAAAGGAGCAAACTTTTATATATGGGCCTGCAGTGGAAGTTATTCTTAAAAGGTGACTTTCACGAATCGTTCTGAAACTGTGCTAAATTACAGATAATTCCCATATATTTCTTGGGAGAAAATGCCCTGAAATTCTCCTTTCTCCGTTTTCGAGATATTCGAGGGCAAAGTCGTGCAGTTTTCGACTTCCAGGGGCTATAACTCGAAAACTAAAGAACGAGAATTTTTGGCACATATGGTCAATTGAATGTTTATCCCAACCCTCTTATTTGGCACTAGTTTCAGCCCGAATTGTGCAAGTCACCTAAGGTCACGAATCGTCCCGAACGTGTAGCCCAAATTGTGAAAATTTCAAACCGCTACTGCTTGCTTGTATGAGTAGGTAGCCATCTGAAACTTGGCATATATAAAGGTCATTAACATGTCTACATGCATGCACAATCTTATGTCAACTGATTGCATAACTTGCGAACTATAGGCCATCGAAATTTTTGTAAACAAAAGTTTGTGCGACTTTAGCTCCCAAACGGAATAAAAGCTAAAGCTGAAATAGCCTTCATTTTATTTCACTTATTTGTGTCTACACATGTATATGTTTTGCAGAGACTCAAAGCTCTTGAGAATGGAGAAAATGAGGTGTCAATTTTGCATTGGACCCTATGGGAAAATGCATTAAACGCCTACTGCTCCGACGTTCAGCGACCGATAACATCCATCTTTACACTGTAAACGGTAATTACATAGGTACATGCCTGGGGCAAATAACAGCGCAAATAATTGTCCATGTGCAGAGTAATAAAGGAGCAAACTTTTATATATGGGCCTGCAGTGGAAGTTATTCTTAAAAGGTGACTTTCACGAATCGTTCTGAAACTGTGCTAAATTACAGATAATTCCCATATATTTCTTGGGAGAAAATGCCCTGAAATTCTCCTTTCTCCGTTTTCGAGATATTCGAGGGCAAAGTCGTGCAGTTTTCGACTTCCAGGGGCTATAACTCGAAAACTAAAGAACGAGAATTTTTGGCACATATGGTCAATTGAATGTTTATCCCAACCCTCTTATTTGGCACTAGTTTCAGCCCGAATTGTGCAAGTCACCTAAGGTCACGAATCGTCCCGAACGTGTAGCCCAAATTGTGAAAATTTCAAACCGCTACTGCTTGCTTGTATGAGTAGGTAGCCATCTGAAACTTGGCATATATAAAGGTCATTAACATGTCTACATGCATGCACAATCTTATGTCAACTGATTGCATAACTTGCGAACTATAGGCCATCGAAATTTTTGTAAACAAAAGTTTGTGCGACTTTAGCTCCCAAACGGAATAAAAGCTAAAGCTGAAATAGCCTTCATTTTATTTCACTTATTTGTGTCTACACATGTATATGTTTTGCAGAGACTCAAAGCTCTTGAGAATGGAGAAAATGAGGTGTCAATTTTGCATTGGACCCTATGGGAAAATGCATTAAACGCCTTCTGCTCCGACGTTCAGCGACCGATAACATCCATCTTTACACTGTAAACGGTAATTACATAGGTACATGCCTGGGGCAAATAACAGCGCAAATAATTGTCCATGTGCAGAGTAATAAAGGAGCAAACTTTTATATATGGGCCTGCAGTGGAAGTTATTCTTAAAAGGTGACTTTCACGAATCGTTCTGAAACTGTGCTAAATTACAGATAATTCCCATATATTTCTTGGGAGAAAATGCCCTGAAATTCTCCTTTCTCCGTTTTCGAGATATTCGAGGGCAAAGTCGTGCAGTTTTCGACTTCCAGGGGCTATAACTCGAAAACTAAAGAACGAGAATTTTTGGCACATATGGTCAATTGAATGTTTATCCCAACCCTCTTATTTGGCACTAGTTTCAGCCCGAATTGTGCAAGTCACCTAAGGTCACGAATCGTCCCGAACGTGTAGCCCAAATTGTGAAAATTTCAAACCGCTACTGCTTGCTTGTATGAGTAGGTAGCCATCTGAAACTTGGCATATATAAAGGTCATTAACATGTCTACATGCATGCACAATCTTATGTCAACTGATTGCATAACTTGCGAACTATAGGCCATCGAAATTTTTGTAAACAAAAGTTTGTGCGACTTTAGCTCCCAAACGGAATAAAAGCTAAAGCTGAAATAGCCTTCATTTTATTTCACTTATTTGTGTCTACACATGTATATGTTTTGCAGAGACTCAAAGCTCTTGAGAATGGAGAAAATGAGGTGTCAATTTTGCATTGGACCCTATGGGAAAATGCATTAAACGCCTACTGCTCCGACGTTCAGCGACCGATAACATCCATCTTTACACTGTAAACGGTAATTACATAGGTACATGCCTGGGGCAAATAACAGCGCAAATAATTGTCCATGTGCAGAGTAATAAAGGAGCAAACTTTTATATATGGGCCTGCAGTGGAAGTTATTCTTAAAAGGTGACTTTCACGAATCGTTCTGAAACTGTGCTAAATTACAGATAATTCCCATATATTTCTTGGGAGAAAATGCCCTGAAATTCTCCTTTCTCCGTTTTCGAGATATTCGAGGGCAAAGTCGTGCAGTTTTCGACTTCCAGGGGCTATAACTCGAAAACTAAAGAACGAGAATTTTTGGCACATATGGTCAATTGAATGTTTATCCCAACCCTCTTATTTGGCACTAGTTTCAGCCCGAATTGTGCAAGTCACCTAAGGTCACGAATCGTCCCGAACGTGTAGCCCAAATTGTGAAAATTTCAAACCGCTACTGCTTGCTTGTATGAGTAGGTAGCCATCTGAAACTTGGCATATATAAAGGTCATTAACATGTCTACATGCATGCACAATCTTATGTCAACTGATTGCATAACTTGCGAACTATAGGCCATCGAAATTTTTGTAAACAAAAGTTTGTGCGACTTTAGCTCCCAAACGGAATAAAAGCTAAAGCTGAAATAGCCTTCATTTTATTTCACTTATTTGTGTCTACACATGTATATGTTTTGCAGAGACTCAAAGCTCTTGAGAATGGAGAAAATGAGGTGTCAATTTTGCATTGGACCCTATGGGAAAATGCATTAAACGCCTACTGCTCCGACGTTCAGCGACCGATAACATCCATCTTTACACTGTAAACGGTAATTACATAGGTACATGCCTGGGGCAAATAACAGCGCAAATAATTGTCCATGTGCAGAGTAATAAAGGAGCAAACTTTTATATATGGGCCTGCAGTGGAAGTTATTCTTAAAAGGTGACTTTCACGAATCGTTCTGAAACTGTGCTAAATTACAGATAATTCCCATATATTTCTTGGGAGAAAATGCCCTGAAATTCTCCTTTCTCCGTTTTCGAGATATTCGAGGGCAAAGTCGTGCAGTTTTCGACTTCCAGGGGCTATAACTCGAAAACTAAAGAACGAGAATTTTTGGCACATATGGTCAATTGAATGTTTATCCCAACCCTCTTATTTGGCACTAGTTTCAGCCCGAATTGTGCAAGTCACCTAAGGTCACGAATCGTCCCGAACGTGTAGCCCAAATTGTGAAAATTTCAAACCGCTACTGCTTGCTTGTATGAGTAGGTAGCCATCTGAAACTTGGCATATATAAAGGTCATTAACATGTCTACATGCATGCACAATCTTATGTCAACTGATTGCATAACTTGCGAACTATAGGCCATCGAAATTTTTGTAAACAAAAGTTTGTGCGACTTTAGCTCCCAAACGGAATAAAAGCTAAAGCTGAAATAGCCTTCATTTTATTTCACTTATTTGTGTCTACACATGTATATGTTTTGCAGAGACTCAAAGCTCTTGAGAATGGAGAAAATGAGGTGTCAATTTTGCATTGGACCCTATGGGAAAATGCATTAAACGCCTACTGCTCCGACGTTCAGCGACCGATAACATCCATCTTTACACTGTAAACGGTAATTACATAGGTACATGCCTGGGGCAAATAACAGCGCAAATAATTGTCCATGTGCAGAGTAATAAAGGAGCAAACTTTTATATATGGGCCTGCAGTGGAAGTTATTCTTAAAAGGTGACTTTCACGAATCGTTCTGAAACTGTGCTAAATTACAGATAATTCCCATATATTTCTTGGGAGAAAATGCCCTGAAATTCTCCTTTCTCCGTTTTCGAGATATTCGAGGGCAAAGTCGTGCAGTTTTCGACTTCCAGGGGCTATAACTCGAAAACTAAAGAACGAGAATTTTTGGCACATATGGTCAATTGAATGTTTATCCCAACCCTCTTATTTGGCACTAGTTTCAGCCCGAATTGTGCAAGTCACCTAAGGTCACGAATCGTCCCGAACGTGTAGCCCAAATTGTGAAAATTTCAAACCGCTACTGCTTGCTTGTATGAGTAGGTAGCCATCTGAAACTTGGCATATATAAAGGTCATTAACATGTCTACATGCATGCACAATCTTATGTCAACTGATTGCATAACTTGCGAACTATAGGCCGTCGAAATTTTTGTAAACAAAAGTTTGTGCGACTTTAGCTCCCAAACGGAATAAAAGCTAAAGCTGAAATAGCCTTCATTTTATTTCACTTATTTGTGTCTACACATGTATATGTTTTGCAGAGACTCAAAGCTCTTGAGAATGGAGAAAATGAGGTGTCAATTTTGCATTGGACCCTATGGGAAAATGCATTAAACGCCTACTGCTCCGACGTTCAGCGACCGATAACATCCATCTTTACACTGTAAACGGTAATTACATAGGTACATGCCTGGGGCAAATAACAGCGCAAATAATTGTCCATGTGCAGAGTAATAAAGGAGCAAACTTTTATATATGGGCCTGCAGTGGAAGTTATTCTTAAAAGGTGACTTTCACGAATCGTTCTGAAACTGTGCTAAATTACAGATAATTCCCATATATTTCTTGGGAGAAAATGCCCTGAAATTCTCCTTTCTCCGTTTTCGAGATATTCGAGGGCAAAGTCGTGCAGTTTTCGACTTCCAGGGGCTATAACTCGAAAACTAAAGAACGAGAATTTTTGGCACATATGGTCAATTGAATGTTTATCCCAACCCTCTTATTTGGCACTAGTTTCAGCCCGAATTGTGCAAGTCACCTAAGGTCACGAATCGTCCCGAACGTGTAGCCCAAATTGTGAAAATTTCAAACCGCTACTGCTTGCTTGTATGAGTAGGTAGCCATCTGAAACGTGGCATATATAAAGGTCATTAACATGTCTACATGCATGCACAATCTTATGTCAACTGATTGCATAACTTGCGAACTATAGGCCATCGAAATTTTTGTAAACAAAAGTTTGTGCGACTTTAGCTCCCAAACGGAATAAAAGCTAAAGCTGAAATAGCCTTCATTTTATTTCACTTATTTGTGTCTACACATGTATATGTTTTGCAGAGACTCAAAGCTCTTGAGAATGGAGAAAATGAGGTGTCAATTTTGCATTGGACCCTATGGGAAAATGCATTAAACGCCTACTGCTCCGACGTTCAGCGACCGATAACATCCATCTTTACACTGTAAACGGTAATTACATAGGTACATGCCTGGGGCAAATAACAGCGCAAATAATTGTCCATGTGCAGAGTAATAAAGGAGCAAACTTTTATATATGGGCCTGCAGTGGAAGTTATTCTTAAAAGGTGACTTTCACGAATCGTTCTGAAACTGTGCTAAATTACAGATAATTCCCATATATTTCTTGGGAGAAAATGCCCTGAAATTCTCCTTTCTCCGTTTTCGAGATATTCGAGGGCAAAGTCGTGCAGTTTTCGACTTCCAGGGGCTATAACTCGAAAACTAAAGAACGAGAATTTTTGGCACATATGGTCAATTGAATGTTTATCCCAACCCTCTTATTTGGCACTAGTTTCAGCCCGAATTGTGCAAGTCACCTAAGGTCACGAATCGTCCCGAACGTGTAGCCCAAATTGTGAAAATTTCAAACCGCTACTGCTTGCTTGTATGAGTAGGTAGCCATCTGAAACTTGGCATATATAAAGGTCATTAACATGTCTACATGCATGCACAATCTTATGTCAACTGATTGCATAACTTGCGAACTATAGGCCATCGAAATTTTTGTAAACAAAAGTTTGTGCGACTTTAGCTCCCAAACGGAATAAAAGCTAAAGCTGAAATAGCCTTCATTTTATTTCACTTATTTGTGTCTACACATGTATATGTTTTGCAGAGACTCAAAGCTCTTGAGAATGGAGAAAATGAGGTGTCAATTTTGCATTGGACCCTATGGGAAAATGCATTAAACGCCTACTGCTCCGACGTTCAGCGACCGATAACATCCATCTTTACACTGTAAACGGTAATTACATAGGTACATGCCTGGGGCAAATAACAGCGCAAATAATTGTCCATGTGCAGAGTAATAAAGGAGCAAACTTTTATATATGGGCCTGCAGTGGAAGTTATTCTTAAAAGGTGACTTTCACGAATCGTTCTGAAACTGTGCTAAATTACAGATAATTCCCATATATTTCTTGGGAGAAAATGCCCTGAAATTCTCCTTTCTCCGTTTTCGAGATATTCGAGGGCAAAGTCGTGCAGTTTTCGACTTCCAGGGGCTATAACTCGAAAACTAAAGAACGAGAATTTTTGGCACATATGGTCAATTGAATGATTATCCCAACCCTCTTATTTGGCACTAGTTTCAGCCCGAATTGTGCAAGTCACCTAAGGTCACGAATCGTCCCGAACGTGTAGCCCAAATTGTGAAAATTTCAAACCGCTACTGCTTGCTTGTATGAGTAGGTAGCCATCTGAAACTTGGCATATATAAAGGTCATTAACATGTCTACATGCATGCACAATCTTATGTCAACTGATTGCATAACTTGCGAACTATAGGCCATCGAAATTTTTGTAAACAAAAGTTTGTGCGACTTTAGCTCCCAAACGGAATAAAAGCTAAAGCTGAAATAGCCTTCATTTTATTTCACTTATTTGTGTCTACACATGTATATGTTTTGCAGAGACTCAAAGCTCTTGAGAATGGAGAAAATGAGGTGTCAATTTTGCATTGGACCCTATGGGAAAATGCATTAAACGCCTACTGCTCCGACGTTCAGCGACCGATAACATCCATCTTTACACTGTAAACGGTAATTACATAGGTACATGCCTGGGGCAAATAACAGCGCAAATAATTGTCCATGTGCAGAGTAATAAAGGAGCAAACTTTTATATATGGGCCTGCAGTGGAAGTTATTCTTAAAAGGTGACTTTCACGAATCGTTCTGAAACTGTGCTAAATTACAGATAATTCCCATATATTTCTTGGGAGAAAATGCCCTGAAATTCTCCTTTCTCCGTTTTCGAGATATTCGAGGGCAAAGTCGTGCAGTTTTCGACTTCCAGGGGCTATAACTCGAAAACTAAAGAACGAGAATTTTTGGCACATATGGTCAATTGAATGATTATCCCAACCCTCTTATTTGGCACTAGTTTCAGCCCGAATTGTGCAAGTCACCTAAGGTCACGAATCGTCCCGAACGTGTAGCCCAAATTGTGAAAATTTCAAACCGCTACTGCTTGCTTGTATGAGTAGGTAGCCATCTGAAACTTGGCATATATAAAGGTCATTAACATGTCTACATGCATGCACAATCTTATGTCAACTGATTGCATAACTTGCGAACTATAGGCCATCGAAATTTTTGTAAACAAAAGTTTGTGCGACTTTAGCTCCCAAACGGAATAAAAGCTAAAGCTGAAATAGCCTTCATTTTATTTCACTTATTTGTGTCTACACATGTATATGTTTTGCAGAGACTCAAAGCTCTTGAGAATGGAGAAAATGAGGTGTCAATTTTGCATTGGACCCTATGGGAAAATGCATTAAACGCCTACTGCTCCGACGTTCAGCGACCGATAACATCCATCTTTACACTGTAAACGGTAATTACATAGGTACATGCCTGGGGCAAATAACAGCGCAAATAATTGTCCATGTGCAGAGTAATAAAGGAGCAAACTTTTATATATGGGCCTGCAGTGGAAGTTATTCTTAAAAGGTGACTTTCACGAATCGTTCTGAAACTGTGCTAAATTACAGATAATTCCCATATATTTCTTGGGAGAAAATGCCCTGAAATTCTCCTTTCTCCGTTTTCGAGATATTCGAGGGCAAAGTCGTGCAGTTTTCGACTTCCAGGGGCTATAACTCGAAAACTAAAGAACGAGAATTTTTGGCACATATGGTCAATTGAATGTTTATCCCAACCCTCTTATTTGGCACTAGTTTCAGCCCGAATTGTGCAAGTCACCTAAGGTCACGAATCGTCCCGAACGTGTAGCCCAAATTGTGAAAATTTCAAACCGCTACTGCTTGCTTGTATGAGTAGGTAGCCATCTGAAACTTGGCATATATAAAGGTCATTAACATGTCTACATGCATGCACAATCTTATGTCAACTGATTGCATAACTTGCGAACTATAGGCCATCGAAATTTTTGTAAACAAAAGTTTGTGCGACTTTAGCTCCCAAACGGAATAAAAGCTAAAGCTGAAATAGCCTTCATTTTATTTCACTTATTTGTGTCTACACATGTATATGTTTTGCAGAGACTCAAAGCTCTTGAGAATGGAGAAAATGAGGTGTCAATTTTGCATTGGACCCTATGGGAAAATGCATTAAACGCCTACTGCTCCGACGTTCAGCGACCGATAACATCCATCTTTACACTGTAAACGGTAATTACATAGGTACATGCCTGGGGCAAATAACAGCGCAAATAATTGTCCATGTGCAGAGTAATAAAGGAGCAAACTTTTATATATGGGCCTGCAGTGGAAGTTATTCTTAAAAGGTGACTTTCACGAATCGTTCTGAAACTGTGCTAAATTACAGATAATTCCCATATATTTCTTGGGAGAAAATGCCCTGAAATTCTCCTTTCTCCGTTTTCGAGATATTCGAGGGCAAAGTCGTGCAGTTTTCGACTTCCAGGGGCTATAACTCGAAAACTAAAGAACGAGAATTTTTGGCACATATGGTCAATTGAATGTTTATCCCAACCCTCTTATTTGGCACTAGTTTCAGCCCGAATTGTGCAAGTCACCTAAGGTCACGAATCGTCCCGAACGTGTAGCCCAAATTGTGAAAATTTCAAACCGCTACTGCTTGCTTGTATGAGTAGGTAGCCATCTGAAACTTGGCATATATAAAGGTCATTAACATGTCTACATGCATGCACAATCTTATGTCAACTGATTGCATAACTTGCGAACTATAGGCCATCGAAATTTTTGTAAACAAAAGTTTGTGCGACTTTAGCTCCCAAACGGAATAAAAGCTAAAGCTGAAATAGCCTTCATTTTATTTCACTTATTTGTGTCTACACATGTATATGTTTTGCAGAGACTCAAAGCTCTTGAGAATGGAGAAAATGAGGTGTCAATTTTGCATTGGACCCTATGGGAAAATGCATTAAACGCCTACTGCTCCGACGTTCAGCGACCGATAACATCCATCTTTACACTGTAAACGGTAATTACATAGGTACATGCCTGGGGCAAATAACAGCGCAAATAATTGTCCATGTGCAGAGTAATAAAGGAGCAAACTTTTATATATGGGCCTGCAGTGGAAGTTATTCTTAAAAGGTGACTTTCACGAATCGTTCTGAAACTGTGCTAAATTACAGATAATTCCCATATATTTCTTGGGAGAAAATGCCCTGAAATTCTCCTTTCTCCGTTTTCGAGATATTCGAGGGCAAAGTCGTGCAGTTTTCGACTTCCAGGGGCTATAACTCGAAAACTAAAGAACGAGAATTTTTGGCACATATGGTCAATTGAATGTTTATCCCAACCCTCTTATTTGGCACTAGTTTCAGCCCGAATTGTGCAAGTCACCTAAGGTCACGAATCGTCCCGAACGTGTAGCCCAAATTGTGAAAATTTCAAACCGCTACTGCTTGCTTGTATGAGTAGGTAGCCATCTGAAACTTGGCATATATAAAGGTCATTAACATGTCTACATGCATGCACAATCTTATGTCAACTGATTGCATAACTTGCGAACTATAGGCCATCGAAATTTTTGTAAACAAAAGTTTGTGCGACTTTAGCTCCCAAACGGAATAAAAGCTAAAGCTGAAATAGCCTTCATTTTATTTCACTTATTTGTGTCTACACATGTATATGTTTTGCAGAGACTCAAAGCTCTTGAGAATGGAGAAAATGAGGTGTCAATTTTGCATTGGACCCTATGGGAAAATGCATTAAACGCCTACTGCTCCGACGTTCAGCGACCGATAACATCCATCTTTACACTGTAAACGGTAATTACATAGGTACATGCCTGGGGCAAATAACAGCGCAAATAATTGTCCATGTGCAGAGTAATAAAGGAGCAAACTTTTATATATGGGCCTGCAGTGGAAGTTATTCTTAAAAGGTGACTTTCACGAATCGTTCTGAAACTGTGCTAAATTACAGATAATTCCCATATATTTCTTGGGAGAAAATGCCCTGAAATTCTCCTTTCTCCGTTTTCGAGATATTCGAGGGCAAAGTCGTGCAGTTTTCGACTTCCAGGGGCTATAACTCGAAAACTAAAGAACGAGAATTTTTGGCACATATGGTCAATTGAATGTTTATCCCAACCCTCTTATTTGGCACTAGTTTCAGCCCGAATTGTGCAAGTCACCTAAGGTCACGAATCGTCCCGAACGTGTAGCCCAAATTGTGAAAATTTCAAACCGCTACTGCTTGCTTGTATGAGTAGGTAGCCATCTGAAACTTGGCATATATAAAGGTCATTAACATGTCTACATGCATGCACAATCTTATGTCAACTGATTGCATAACTTGCGAACTATAGGCCATCGAAATTTTTGTAAACAAAAGTTTGTGCGACTTTAGCTCCCAAACGGAATAAAAGCTAAAGCTGAAATAGCCTTCATTTTATTTCACTTATTTGTGTCTACACATGTATATGTTTTGCAGAGACTCAAAGCTCTTGAGAATGGAGAAAATGAGGTGTCAATTTTGCATTGGACCCTATGGGAAAATGCATTAAACGCCTACTGCTCCGACGTTCAGCGACCGATAACATCCATCTTTACACTGTAAACGGTAATTACATAGGTACATGCCTGGGGCAAATAACAGCGCAAATAATTGTCCATGTGCAGAGTAATAAAGGAGCAAACTTTTATATATGGGCCTGCAGTGGAAGTTATTCTTAAAAGGTGACTTTCACGAATCGTTCTGAAACTGTGCTAAATTACAGATAATTCCCATATATTTCTTGGGAGAAAATGCCCTGAAATTCTCCTTTCTCCGTTTTCGAGATATTCGAGGGCAAAGTCGTGCAGTTTTCGACTTCCAGGGGCTATAACTCGAAAACTAAAGAACGAGAATTTTTGGCACATATGGTCAATTGAATGTTTATCCCAACCCTCTTATTTGGCACTAGTTTCAGCCCGAATTGTGCAAGTCACCTAAGGTCACGAATCGTCCCGAACGTGTAGCCCAAATTGTGAAAATTTCAAACCGCTACTGCTTGCTTGTATGAGTAGGTAGCCATCTGAAACTTGGCATATATAAAGGTCATTAACATGTCTACATGCATGCACAATCTTATGTCAACTGATTGCATAACTTGCGAACTATAGGCCATCGAAATTTTTGTAAACAAAAGTTTGTGCGACTTTAGCTCCCAAACGGAATAAAAGCTAAAGCTGAAATAGCCTTCATTTTATTTCACTTATTTGTGTCTACACATGTATATGTTTTGCAGAGACTCAAAGCTCTTGAGAATGGAGAAAATGAGGTGTCAATTTTGCATGGGACCCTATGGGAAAATGCATTAAACGCCTACTGCTCCGACGTTCAGCGACCGATAACATCCATCTTTACACTGTAAACGGTAATTACATAGGTACATGCCTGGGGCAAATAACAGCGCAAATAATTGTCCATGTGCAGAGTAATAAAGGAGCAAACTTTTATATATGGGCCTGCAGTGGAAGTTATTCTTAAAAGGTGACTTTCACGAATCGTTCTGAAACTGTGCTAAATTACAGATAATTCCCATATATTTCTTGGGAGAAAATGCCCTGAAATTCTCCTTTCTCCGTTTTCGAGATATTCGAGGGCAAAGTCGTGCAGTTTTCGACTTCCAGGGGCTATAACTCGAAAACTAAAGAACGAGAATTTTTGGCACATATGGTCAATTGAATGTTTATCCCAACCCTCTTATTTGGCACTAGTTTCAGCCCGAATTGTGCAAGTCACCTAAGGTCACGAATCGTCCCGAACGTGTAGCCCAAATTGTGAAAATTTCAAACCGCTACTGCTTGCTTGTATGAGTAGGTAGCCATCTGAAACTTGGCATATATAAAGGTCATTAACATGTCTACATGCATGCACAATCTTATGTCAACTGATTGCATAACTTGCGAACTATAGGCCATCGAAATTTTTGTAAACAAAAGTTTGTGCGACTTTAGCTCCCAAACGGAATAAAAGCTAAAGCTGAAATAGCCTTCATTTTATTTCACTTATTTGTGTCTACACATGTATATGTTTTGCAGAGACTCAAAGCTCTTGAGAATGGAGAAAATGAGGTGTCAATTTTGCATTGGACCCTATGGGAAAATGCATTAAACGCCTACTGCTCCGACGTTCAGCGACCGATAACATCCATCTTTACACTGTAAACGGTAATTACATAGGTACATGCCTGGGGCAAATAACAGCGCAAATAATTGTCCATGTGCAGAGTAATAAAGGAGCAAACTTTTATATATGGGCCTGCAGTGGAAGTTATTCTTAAAAGGTGACTTTCACGAATCGTTCTGAAACTGTGCTAAATTACAGATAATTCCCATATATTTCTTGGGAGAAAATGCCCTGAAATTCTCCTTTCTCCGTTTTCGAGATATTCGAGGGCAAAGTCGTGCAGTTTTCGACTTCCAGGGGCTATAACTCGAAAACTAAAGAACGAGAATTTTTGGCACATATGGTCAATTGAATGTTTATCCCAACCCTCTTATTTGGCACTAGTTTCAGCCCGAATTGTGCAAGTCACCTAAGGTCACGAATCGTCCCGAACGTGTAGCCCAAATTGTGAAAATTTCAAACCGCTACTGCTTGCTTGTATGAGTAGGTAGCCATCTGAAACTTGGCATATATAAAGGTCATTAACATGTCTACATGCATGCACAATCTTATGTCAACTGATTGCATAACTTGCGAACTATAGGCCATCGAAATTTTTGTAAACAAAAGTTTGTGCGACTTTAGCTCCCAAACGGAATAAAAGCTAAAGCTGAAATAGCCTTCATTTTATTTCACTTATTTGTGTCTACACATGTATATGTTTTGCAGAGACTCAAAGCTCTTGAGAATGGAGAAAATGAGGTGTCAATTTTGCATTGGACCCTATGGGAAAATGCATTAAACGCCTACTGCTCCGACGTTCAGCGACCGATAACATCCATCTTTACACTGTAAACGGTAATTACATAGGTACATGCCTGGGGCAAATAACAGCGCAAATAATTGTCCATGTGCAGAGTAATAAAGGAGCAAACTTTTATATATGGGCCTGCAGTGGAAGTTATTCTTAAAAGGTGACTTTCACGAATCGTTCTGAAACTGTGCTAAATTACAGATAATTCCCATATATTTCTTGGGAG
The DNA here is from genome assembly GCA_963989385.1 of Ctena decussata. NCBI lineage: Eukaryota > Metazoa > Mollusca > Bivalvia > Lucinida > Lucinidae > Ctena > Ctena decussata. The sequence continues at coordinate 1,396,993 of OZ022505.1, read as the reverse complement.
AAAATGCCCTGAAATTCTCCTTTCTCCGTTTTCGAGATATTCGAGGGCAAAGTCGTGCAGTTTTCGACTTCCAGGGGCTATAACTCGAAAACTAAAGAACGAGAATTTTTGGCACATATGGTCAATTGAATGTTTATCCCAACCCTCTTATTTGGCACTAGTTTCAGCCCGAATTGTGCAAGTCACCTAAGGTCACGAATCGTCCCGAACGTGTAGCCCAAATTGTGAAAATTTCAAACCGCTACTGCTTGCTTGTATGAGTAGGTAGCCATCTGAAACTTGGCATATATAAAGGTCATTAACATGTCTACATGCATGCACAATCTTATGTCAACTGATTGCATAACTTGCGAACTATAGGCCATCGAAATTTTTGTAAACAAAAGTTTGTGCGACTTTAGCTCCCAAACGGAATAAAAGCTAAAGCTGAAATAGCCTTCATTTTATTTCACTTATTTGTGTCTACACATGTATATGTTTTGCAGAGACTCAAAGCTCTTGAGAATGGAGAAAATGAGGTGTCAATTTTGCATTGGACCCTATGGGAAAATGCATTAAACGCCTACTGCTCCGACGTTCAGCGACCGATAACATCCATCTTTACACTGTAAACGGTAATTACATAGGTACATGCCTGGGGCAAATAACAGCGCAAATAATTGTCCATGTGCAGAGTAATAAAGGAGCAAACTTTTATATATGGGCCTGCAGTGGAAGTTATTCTTAAAAGGTGACTTTCACGAATCGTTCTGAAACTGTGCTAAATTACAGATAATTCCCATATATTTCTTGGGAGAAAATGCCCTGAAATTCTCCTTTCTCCGTTTTCGAGATATTCGAGGGCAAAGTCGTGCAGTTTTCGACTTCCAGGGGCTATAACTCGAAAACTAAAGAACGAGAATTTTTGGCACATATGGTCAATTGAATCTTTATCCCAACCCTCTTATTTGGCACTAGTTTCAGCCCGAATTGTGCAAGTCACCTAAGGTCACGAATCGTCCCGAACGTGTAGCCCAAATTGTGAAAATTTCAAACCGCTACTGCTTGCTTGTATGAGTAGGTAGCCATCTGAAACTTGGCATATATAAAGGTCATTAACATGTCTACATGCATGCACAATCTTATGTCAACTGATTGCATAACTTGCGAACTATAGGCCATCGAAATTTTTGTAAACAAAAGTTTGTGCGACTTTAGCTCCCAAACGGAATAAAAGCTAAAGCTGAAATAGCCTTCATTTTATTTCACTTATTTGTGTCTACACATGTATATGTTTTGCAGAGACTCAAAGCTCTTGAGAATGGAGAAAATGAGGTGTCAATTTTGCATTGGACCCTATGGGAAAATGCATTAAACGCCTACTGCTCCGACGTTCAGCGACCGATAACATCCATCTTTACACTGTAAACGGTAATTACATAGGTACATGCCTGGGGCAAATAACAGCGCAAATAATTGTCCATGTGCAGAGTAATAAAGGAGCAAACTTTTATATATGGGCCTGCAGTGGAAGTTATTCTTAAAAGGTGACTTTCACGAATCGTTCTGAAACTGTGCTAAATTACAGATAATTCCCATATATTTCTTGGGAGAAAATGCCCTGAAATTCTCCTTTCTCCGTTTTCGAGATATTCGAGGGCAAAGTCGTGCAGTTTTCGACTTCCAGGGGCTATAACTCGAAAACTAAAGAACGAGAATTTTTGGCACATATGGTCAATTGAATGTTTATCCCAACCCTCTTATTTGGCACTAGTTTCAGCCCGAATTGTGCAAGTCACCTAAGGTCACGAATCGTCCCGAACGTGTAGCCCAAATTGTGAAAATTTCAAACCGCTACTGCTTGCTTGTATGAGTAGGTAGCCATCTGAAACTTGGCATATATAAAGGTCATTAACATGTCTACATGCATGCACAATCTTATGTCAACTGATTGCATAACTTGCGAACTATAGGCCATCGAAATTTTTGTAAACAAAAGTTTGTGCGACTTTAGCTCCCAAACGGAATAAAAGCTAAAGCTGAAATAGCCTTCATTTTATTTCACTTATTTGTGTCTACACATGTATATGTTTTGCAGAGACTCAAAGCTCTTGAGAATGGAGAAAATGAGGTGTCAATTTTGCATTGGACCCTATGGGAAAATGCATTAAACGCCTACTGCTCCGACGTTCAGCGACCGATAACATCCATCTTTACACTGTAAACGGTAATTACATAGGTACATGCCTGGGGCAAATAACAGCGCAAATAATTGTCCATGTGCAGAGTAATAAAGGAGCAAACTTTTATATATGGGCCTGCAGTGGAAGTTATTCTTAAAAGGTGACTTTCACGAATCGTTCTGAAACTGTGCTAAATTACAGATAATTCCCATATATTTCTTGGGAGAAAATGCCCTGAAATTCTCCTTTCTCCGTTTTCGAGATATTCGAGGGCAAAGTCGTGCAGTTTTCGACTTCCAGGGGCTATAACTCGAAAACTAAAGAACGAGAATTTTTGGCACATATGGTCAATTGAATGTTTATCCCAACCCTCTTATTTGGCACTAGTTTCAGCCCGAATTGTGCAAGTCACCTAAGGTCACGAATCGTCCCGAACGTGTAGCCCAAATTGTGAAAATTTCAAACCGCTACTGCTTGCTTGTATGAGTAGGTAGCCATCTGAAACTTGGCATATATAAAGGTCATTAACATGTCTACATGCATGCACAATCTTATGTCAACTGATTGCATAACTTGCGAACTATAGGCCATCGAAATTTTTGTAAACAAAAGTTTGTGCGACTTTAGCTCCCAAACGGAATAAAAGCTAAAGCTGAAATAGCCTTCATTTTATTTCACTTATTTGTGTCTACACATGTATATGTTTTGCAGAGACTCAAAGCTCTTGAGAATGGAGAAAATGAGGTGTCAATTTTGCATTGGACCCTATGGGAAAATGCATTAAACGCCTACTGCTCCGACGTTCAGCGACCGATAACATCCATCTTTACACTGTAAACGGTAATTACATAGGTACATGCCTGGGGCAAATAACAGCGCAAATAATTGTCCATGTGCAGAGTAATAAAGGAGCAAACTTTTATATATGGGCCTGCAGTGGAAGTTATTCTTAAAAGGTGACTTTCACGAATCGTTCTGAAACTGTGCTAAATTACAGATAATTCCCATATATTTCTTGGGAGAAAATGCCCTGAAATTCTCCTTTCTCCGTTTTCGAGATATTCGAGGGCAAAGTCGTGCAGTTTTCGACTTCCAGGGGCTATAACTCGAAAACTAAAGAACGAGAATTTTTGGCACATATGGTCAATTGAATCTTTATCCCAACCCTCTTATTTGGCACTAGTTTCAGCCCGAATTGTGCAAGTCACCTAAGGTCACGAATCGTCCCGAACGTGTAGCCCAAATTGTGAAAATTTCAAACCGCTACTGCTTGCTTGTATGAGTAGGTAGCCATCTGAAACTTGGCATATATAAAGGTCATTAACATGTCTACATGCATGCACAATCTTATGTCAACTGATTGCATAACTTGCGAACTATAGGCCATCGAAATTTTTGTAAACAAAAGTTTGTGCGACTTTAGCTCCCAAACGGAATAAAAGCTAAAGCTGAAATAGCCTTCATTTTATTTCACTTATTTGTGTCTACACATGTATATGTTTTGCAGAGACTCAAAGCTCTTGAGAATGGAGAAAATGAGGTGTCAATTTTGCATTGGACCCTATGGGAAAATGCATTAAACGCCTACTGCTCCGACGTTCAGCGACCGATAACATCCATCTTTACACTGTAAACGGTAATTACATAGGTACATGCCTGGGGCAAATAACAGCGCAAATAATTGTCCATGTGCAGAGTAATAAAGGAGCAAACTTTTATATATGGGCCTGCAGTGGAAGTTATTCTTAAAAGGTGACTTTCACGAATCGTTCTGAAACTGTGCTAAATTACAGATAATTCCCATATATTTCTTGGGAGAAAATGCCCTGAAATTCTCCTTTCTCCGTTTTCGAGATATTCGAGGGCAAAGTCGTGCAGTTTTCGACTTCCAGGGGCTATAACTCGAAAACTAAAGAACGAGAATTTTTGGCACATATGGTCAATTGAATGTTTATCCCAACCCTCTTATTTGGCACTAGTTTCAGCCCGAATTGTGCAAGTCACCTAAGGTCACGAATCGTCCCGAACGTGTAGCCCAAATTGTGAAAATTTCAAACCGCTACTGCTTGCTTGTATGAGTAGGTAGCCATCTGAAACTTGGCATATATAAAGGTCATTAACATGTCTACATGCATGCACAATCTTATGTCAACTGATTGCATAACTTGCGAACTATAGGCCATCGAAATTTTTGTAAACAAAAGTTTGTGCGACTTTAGCTCCCAAACGGAATAAAAGCTAAAGCTGAAATAGCCTTCATTTTATTTCACTTATTTGTGTCTACACATGTATATGTTTTGCAGAGACTCAAAGCTCTTGAGAATGGAGAAAATGAGGTGTCAATTTTGCATTGGACCCTATGGGAAAATGCATTAAACGCCTTCTGCTCCGACGTTCAGCGACCGATAACATCCATCTTTACACTGTAAACGGTAATTACATAGGTACATGCCTGGGGCAAATAACAGCGCAAATAATTGTCCATGTGCAGAGTAATAAAGGAGCAAACTTTTATATATGGGCCTGCAGTGGAAGTTATTCTTAAAAGGTGACTTTCACGAATCGTTCTGAAACTGTGCTAAATTACAGATAATTCCCATATATTTCTTGGGAGAAAATGCCCTGAAATTCTCCTTTCTCCGTTTTCGAGATATTCGAGGGCAAAGTCGTGCAGTTTTCGACTTCCAGGGGCTATAACTCGAAAACTAAAGAACGAGAATTTTTGGCACATATGGTCAATTGAATGTTTATCCCAACCCTCTTATTTGGCACTAGTTTCAGCCCGAATTGTGCAAGTCACCTAAGGTCACGAATCGTCCCGAACGTGTAGCCCAAATTGTGAAAATTTCAAACCGCTACTGCTTGCTTGTATGAGTAGGTAGCCATCTGAAACTTGGCATATATAAAGGTCATTAACATGTCTACATGCATGCACAATCTTATGTCAACTGATTGCATAACTTGCGAACTATAGGCCATCGAAATTTTTGTAAACAAAAGTTTGTGCGACTTTAGCTCCCAAACGGAATAAAAGCTAAAGCTGAAATAGCCTTCATTTTATTTCACTTATTTGTGTCTACACATGTATATGTTTTGCAGAGACTCAAAGCTCTTGAGAATGGAGAAAATGAGGTGTCAATTTTGCATTGGACCCTATGGGAAAATGCATTAAACGCCTACTGCTCCGACGTTCAGCGACCGATAACATCCATCTTTACACTGTAAACGGTAATTACATAGGTACATGCCTGGGGCAAATAACAGCGCAAATAATTGTCCATGTGCAGAGTAATAAAGGAGCAAACTTTTATATATGGGCCTGCAGTGGAAGTTATTCTTAAAAGGTGACTTTCACGAATCGTTCTGAAACTGTGCTAAATTACAGATAATTCCCATATATTTCTTGGGAGAAAATGCCCTGAAATTCTCCTTTCTCCGTTTTCGAGATATTCGAGGGCAAAGTCGTGCAGTTTTCGACTTCCAGGGGCTATAACTCGAAAACTAAAGAACGAGAATTTTTGGCACATATGGTCAATTGAATGTTTATCCCAACCCTCTTATTTGGCACTAGTTTCAGCCCGAATTGTGCAAGTCACCTAAGGTCACGAATCGTCCCGAACGTGTAGCCCAAATTGTGAAAATTTCAAACCGCTACTGCTTGCTTGTATGAGTAGGTAGCCATCTGAAACTTGGCATATATAAAGGTCATTAACATGTCTACATGCATGCACAATCTTATGTCAACTGATTGCATAACTTGCGAACTATAGGCCATCGAAATTTTTGTAAACAAAAGTTTGTGCGACTTTAGCTCCCAAACGGAATAAAAGCTAAAGCTGAAATAGCCTTCATTTTATTTCACTTATTTGTGTCTACACATGTATATGTTTTGCAGAGACTCAAAGCTCTTGAGAATGGAGAAAATGAGGTGTCAATTTTGCATTGGACCCTATGGGAAAATGCATTAAACGCCTACTGCTCCGACGTTCAGCGACCGATAACATCCATCTTTACACTGTAAACGGTAATTACATAGGTACATGCCTGGGGCAAATAACAGCGCAAATAATTGTCCATGTGCAGAGTAATAAAGGAGCAAACTTTTATATATGGGCCTGCAGTGGAAGTTATTCTTAAAAGGTGACTTTCACGAATCGTTCTGAAACTGTGCTAAATTACAGATAATTCCCATATATTTCTTGGGAGAAAATGCCCTGAAATTCTCCTTTCTCCGTTTTCGAGATATTCGAGGGCAAAGTCGTGCAGTTTTCGACTTCCAGGGGCTATAACTCGAAAACTAAAGAACGAGAATTTTTGGCACATATGGTCAATTGAATGTTTATCCCAACCCTCTTATTTGGCACTAGTTTCAGCCCGAATTGTGCAAGTCACCTAAGGTCACGAATCGTCCCGAACGTGTAGCCCAAATTGTGAAAATTTCAAACCGCTACTGCTTGCTTGTATGAGTAGGTAGCCATCTGAAACTTGGCATATATAAAGGTCATTAACATGTCTACATGCATGCACAATCTTATGTCAACTGATTGCATAACTTGCGAACTATAGGCCATCGAAATTTTTGTAAACAAAAGTTTGTGCGACTTTAGCTCCCAAACGGAATAAAAGCTAAAGCTGAAATAGCCTTCATTTTATTTCACTTATTTGTGTCTACACATGTATATGTTTTGCAGAGACTCAAAGCTCTTGAGAATGGAGAAAATGAGGTGTCAATTTTGCATTGGACCCTATGGGAAAATGCATTAAACGCCTACTGCTCCGACGTTCAGCGACCGATAACATCCATCTTTACACTGTAAACGGTAATTACATAGGTACATGCCTGGGGCAAATAACAGCGCAAATAATTGTCCATGTGCAGAGTAATAAAGGAGCAAACTTTTATATATGGGCCTGCAGTGGAAGTTATTCTTGAAAGGTGACTTTCACGAATCGTTCTGAAACTGTGCTAAATTACAGATAACTCCCATATATTTCTTGGGAGAAAATGCCCTGAAATTCTCCTTTCTCCGTTTTCGAGATATTCGAGGGCAAAGTCGTGCAGTTTTCGACTTCCAGGGGCTATAACTCGAAAACTAAAGAACGAGAATTTTTGGCACATATGGTCAATTGAATGTTTATCCCAACCCTCTTATTTGGCACTAGTTTCAGCCCGAATTGTGCAAGTCACCTAAGGTCACGAATCGTCCCGAACGTGTAGCCCAAATTGTGAAAATTTCAAACCGCTACTGCTTGCTTGTATGAGTAGGTAGCCATCTGAAACTTGGCATATATAAAGGTCATTAACATGTCTACATGCATGCACAATCTTATGTCAACTGATTGCATAACTTGCGAACTATAGGCCATCGAAATTTTTGTAAACAAAAGTTTGTGCGACTTTAGCTCCCAAACGGAATAAAAGCTAAAGCTGAAATAGCCTTCATTTTATTTCACTTATTTGTGTCTACACATGTATATGTTTTGCAGAGACTCAAAGCTCTTGAGAATGGAGAAAATGAGGTGTCAATTTTGCATTGGACCCTATGGGAAAATGCATTAAACGCCTACTGCTCCGACGTTCAGCGACCGATAACATCCATCTTTACACTGTAAACGGTAATTACATAGGTACATGCCTGGGGCAAATAACAGCGCAAATAATTGTCCATGTGCAGAGTAATAAAGGAGCAAACTTTTATATATGGGCCTGCAGTGGAAGTTATTCTTAAAAGGTGACTTTCACGAATCGTTCTGAAACTGTGCTAAATTACAGATAATTCCCATATATTTCTTGGGAGAAAATGCCCTGAAATTCTCCTTTCTCCGTTTTCGAGATATTCGAGGGCAAAGTCGTGCAGTTTTCGACTTCCAGGGGCTATAACTCGAAAACTAAAGAACGAGAATTTTTGGCACATATGGTCAATTGAATGTTTATCCCAACCCTCTTATTTGGCACTAGTTTCAGCCCGAATTGTGCAAGTCACCTAAGGTCACGAATCGTCCCGAACGTGTAGCCCAAATTGTGAAAATTTCAAACCGCTACTGCTTGCTTGTATGAGTAGGTAGCCATCTGAAACGTGGCATATATAAAGGTCATTAACATGTCTACATGCATGCACAATCTTATGTCAACTGATTGCATAACTTGCGAACTATAGGCCATCGAAATTTTTGTAAACAAAAGTTTGTGCGACTTTAGCTCCCAAACGGAATAAAAGCTAAAGCTGAAATAGCCTTCATTTTATTTCACTTATTTGTGTCTACACATGTATATGTTTTGCAGAGACTCAAAGCTCTTGAGAATGGAGAAAATGAGGTGTCAATTTTGCATTGGACCCTATGGGAAAATGCATTAAACGCCTACTGCTCCGACGTTCAGCGACCGATAACATCCATCTTTACACTGTAAACGGTAATTACATAGGTACATGCCTGGGGCAAATAACAGCGCAAATAATTGTCCATGTGCAGAGTAATAAAGGAGCAAACTTTTATATATGGGCCTGCAGTGGAAGTTATTCTTAAAAGGTGACTTTCACGAATCGTTCTGAAACTGTGCTAAATTACAGATAATTCCCATATATTTCTTGGGAGAAAATGCCCTGAAATTCTCCTTTCTCCGTTTTCGAGATATTCGAGGGCAAAGTCGTGCAGTTTTCGACTTCCAGGGGCTATAACTCGAAAACTAAAGAACGAGAATTTTTGGCACATATGGTCAATTGAATGTTTATCCCAACCCTCTTATTTGGCACTAGTTTCAGCCCGAATTGTGCAAGTCACCTAAGGTCACGAATCGTCCCGAACGTGTAGCCCAAATTGTGAAAATTTCAAACCGCTACTGCTTGCTTGTATGAGTAGGTAGCCATCTGAAACTTGGCATATATAAAGGTCATTAACATGTCTACATGCATGCACAATCTTATGTCAACTGATTGCATAACTTGCGAACTATAGGCCATCGAAATTTTTGTAAACAAAAGTTTGTGCGACTTTAGCTCCCAAACGGAATAAAAGCTAAAGCTGAAATAGCCTTCATTTTATTTCACTTATTTGTGTCTACACATGTATATGTTTTGCAGAGACTCAAAGCTCTTGAGAATGGAGAAAATGAGGTGTCAATTTTGCATTGGACCCTATGGGAAAATGCATTAAACGCCTACTGCTCCGACGTTCAGCGACCGATAACATCCATCTTTACACTGTAAACGGTAATTACATAGGTACATGCCTGGGGCAAATAACAGCGCAAATAATTGTCCATGTGCAGAGTAATAAAGGAGCAAACTTTTATATATGGGCCTGCAGTGGAAGTTATTCTTAAAAGGTGACTTTCACGAATCGTTCTGAAACTGTGCTAAATTACAGATAATTCCCATATATTTCTTGGGAGAAAATGCCCTGAAATTCTCCTTTCTCCGTTTTCGAGATATTCGAGGGCAAAGTCGTGCAGTTTTCGACTTCCAGGGGCTATAACTCGAAAACTAAAGAACGAGAATTTTTGGCACATATGGTCAATTGAATGATTATCCCAACCCTCTTATTTGGCACTAGTTTCAGCCCGAATTGTGCAAGTCACCTAAGGTCACGAATCGTCCCGAACGTGTAGCCCAAATTGTGAAAATTTCAAACCGCTACTGCTTGCTTGTATGAGTAGGTAGCCATCTGAAACTTGGCATATATAAAGGTCATTAACATGTCTACATGCATGCACAATCTTATGTCAACTGATTGCATAACTTGCGAACTATAGGCCATCGAAATTTTTGTAAACAAAAGTTTGTGCGACTTTAGCTCCCAAACGGAATAAAAGCTAAAGCTGAAATAGCCTTCATTTTATTTCACTTATTTGTGTCTACACATGTATATGTTTTGCAGAGACTCAAAGCTCTTGAGAATGGAGAAAATGAGGTGTCAATTTTGCATTGGACCCTATGGGAAAATGCATTAAACGCCTACTGCTCCGACGTTCAGCGACCGATAACATCCATCTTTACACTGTAAACGGTAATTACATAGGTACATGCCTGGGGCAAATAACAGCGCAAATAATTGTCCATGTGCAGAGTAATAAAGGGGCAAACTTTTATATATGGGCCTGCAGTGGAAGTTATTCTTAAAAGGTGACTTTCACGAATCGTTCTGAAACTGTGCTAAATTACAGATAATTCCCATATATTTCTTGGGAGAAAATGCCCTGAAATTCTCCTTTCTCCGTTTTCGAGATATTCGAGGGCAAAGTCGTGCAGTTTTCGACTTCCAGGGGCTATAACTCGAAAACTAAAGAACGAGAATTTTTGGCACATATGGTCAATTGAATGATTATCCCAACCCTCTTATTTGGCACTAGTTTCAGCCCGAATTGTGCAAGTCACCTAAGGTCACGAATCGTCCCGAACGTGTAGCCCAAATTGTGAAAATTTCAAACCGCTACTGCTTGCTTGTATGAGTAGGTAGCCATCTGAAACTTGGCATATATAAAGGTCATTAACATGTCTACATGCATGCACAATCTTATGTCAACTGATTGCATAACTTGCGAACTATAGGCCATCGAAATTTTTGTAAACAAAAGTTTGTGCGACTTTAGCTCCCAAACGGAATAAAAGCTAAAGCTGAAATAGCCTTCATTTTATTTCACTTATTTGTGTCTACACATGTATATGTTTTGCAGAGACTCAAAGCTCTTGAGAATGGAGAAAATGAGGTGTCAATTTTGCATTGGACCCTATGGGAAAATGCATTAAACGCCTACTGCTCCGACGTTCAGCGACCGATAACATCCATCTTTACACTGTAAACGGTAATTACATAGGTACATGCCTGGGGCAAATAACAGCGCAAATAATTGTCCATGTGCAGAGTAATAAAGGAGCAAACTTTTATATATGGGCCTGCAGTGGAAGTTATTCTTAAAAGGTGACTTTCACGAATCGTTCTGAAACTGTGCTAAATTACAGATAATTCCCATATATTTCTTGGGAGAAAATGCCCTGAAATTCTCCTTTCTCCGTTTTCGAGATATTCGAGGGCAAAGTCGTGCAGTTTTCGACTTCCAGGGGCTATAACTCGAAAACTAAAGAACGAGAATTTTTGGCACATATGGTCAATTGAATGTTTATCCCAACCCTCTTATTTGGCACTAGTTTCAGCCCGAATTGTGCAAGTCACCTAAGGTCACGAATCGTCCCGAACGTGTAGCCCAAATTGTGAAAATTTCAAACCGCTACTGCTTGCTTGTATGAGTAGGTAGCCATCTGAAACTTGGCATATATAAAGGTCATTAACATGTCTACATGCATGCACAATCTTATGTCAACTGATTGCATAACTTGCGAACTATAGGCCATCGAAATTTTTGTAAACAAAAGTTTGTGCGACTTTAGCTCCCAAACGGAATAAAAGCTAAAGCTGAAATAGCCTTCATTTTATTTCACTTATTTGTGTCTACACATGTATATGTTTTGCAGAGACTCAAAGCTCTTGAGAATGGAGAAAATGAGGTGTCAATTTTGCATTGGACCCTATGGGAAAATGCATTAAACGCCTACTGCTCCGACGTTCAGCGACCGATAACATCCATCTTTACACTGTAAACGGTAATTACATAGGTACATGCCTGGGGCAAATAACAGCGCAAATAATTGTCCATGTGCAGAGTAATAAAGGAGCAAACTTTTATATATGGGCCTGCAGTGGAAGTTATTCTTAAAAGGTGACTTTCACGAATCGTTCTGAAACTGTGCTAAATTACAGATAATTCCCATATATTTCTTGGGAGAAAATGCCCTGAAATTCTCCTTTCTCCGTTTTCGAGATATTCGAGGGCAAAGTCGTGCAGTTTTCGACTTCCAGGGGCTATAACTCGAAAACTAAAGAACGAGAATTTTTGGCACATATGGTCAATTGAATGTTTATCCCAACCCTCTTATTTGGCACTAGTTTCAGCCCGAATTGTGCAAGTCACCTAAGGTCACGAATCGTCCCGAACGTGTAGCCCAAATTGTGAAAATTTCAAACCGCTACTGCTTGCTTGTATGAGTAGGTAGCCATCTGAAACTTGGCATATATAAAGGTCATTAACATGTCTACATGCATGCACAATCTTATGTCAACTGATTGCATAACTTGCGAACTATAGGCCATCGAAATTTTTGTAAACAAAAGTTTGTGCGACTTTAGCTCCCAAACGGAATAAAAGCTAAAGCTGAAATAGCCTTCATTTTATTTCACTTATTTGTGTCTACACATGTATATGTTTTGCAGAGACTCAAAGCTCTTGAGAATGGAGAAAATGAGGTGTCAATTTTGCATTGGACCCTATGGGAAAATGCATTAAACGCCTACTGCTCCGACGTTCAGCGACCGATAACATCCATCTTTACACTGTAAACGGTAATTACATAGGTACATGCCTGGGGCAAATAACAGCGCAAATAATTGTCCATGTGCAGAGTAATAAAGGAGCAAACTTTTATATATGGGCCTGCAGTGGAAGTTATTCTTAAAAGGTGACTTTCACGAATCGTTCTGAAACTGTGCTAAATTACAGATAATTCCCATATATTTCTTGGGAGAAAATGCCCTGAAATTCTCCTTTCTCCGTTTTCGAGATATTCGAGGGCAAAGTCGTGCAGTTTTCGACTTCCAGGGGCTATAACTCGAAAACTAAAGAACGAGAATTTTTGGCACATATGGTCAATTGAATGTTTATCCCAACCCTCTTATTTGGCACTAGTTTCAGCCCGAATTGTGCAAGTCACCTAAGGTCACGAATCGTCCCGAACGTGTAGCCCAAATTGTGAAAATTTCAAACCGCTACTGCTTGCTTGTATGAGTAGGTAGCCATCTGAAACTTGGCATATATAAAGGTCATTAACATGTCTACATGCATGCACAATCTTATGTCAACTGATTGCATAACTTGCGAACTATAGGCCATCGAAATTTTTGTAAACAAAAGTTTGTGCGACTTTAGCTCCCAAACGGAATAAAAGCTAAAGCTGAAATAGCCTTCATTTTATTTCACTTATTTGTGTCTACACATGTATATGTTTTGCAGAGACTCAAAGCTCTTGAGAATGGAGAAAATGAGGTGTCAATTTTGCATTGGACCCTATGGGAAAATGCATTAAACGCCTACTGCTCCGACGTTCAGCGACCGATAACATCCATCTTTACACTGTAAACGGTAATTACATAGGTACATGCCTGGGGCAAATAACAGCGCAAATAATTGTCCATGTGCAGAGTAATAAAGGAGCAAACTTTTATATATGGGCCTGCAGTGGAAGTTATTCTTAAAAGGTGACTTTCACGAATCGTTCTGAAACTGTGCTAAATTACAGATAATTCCCATATATTTCTTGGGAGAAAATGCCCTGAAATTCTCCTTTCTCCGTTTTCGAGATATTCGAGGGCAAAGTCGTGCAGTTTTCGACTTCCAGGGGCTATAACTCGAAAACTAAAGAACGAGAATTTTTGGCACATATGGTCAATTGAATGTTTATCCCAACCCTCTTATTTGGCACTAGTTTCAGCCCGAATTGTGCAAGTCACCTAAGGTCACGAATCGTCCCGAACGTGTAGCCCAAATTGTGAAAATTTCAAACCGCTACTGCTTGCTTGTATGAGTAGGTAGCCATCTGAAACTTGGCATATATAAAGGTCATTAACATGTCTACATGCATGCACAATCTTATGTCAACTGATTGCATAACTTGCGAACTATAGGCCATCGAAATTTTTGTAAACAAAAGTTTGTGCGACTTTAGCTCCCAAACGGAATAAAAGCTAAAGCTGAAATAGCCTTCATTTTATTTCACTTATTTGTGTCTACACATGTATATGTTTTGCAGAGACTCAAAGCTCTTGAGAATGGAGAAAATGAGGTGTCAATTTTGCATTGGACCCTATGGGAAAATGCATTAAACGCCTACTGCTCCGACGTTCAGCGACCGATAACATCCATCTTTACACTGTAAACGGTAATTACATAGGTACATGCCTGGGGCAAATAACAGCGCAAATAATTGTCCATGTGCAGAGTAATAAAGGAGCAAACTTTTATATATGGGCCTGCAGTGGAAGTTATTCTTAAAAGGTGACTTTCACGAATCGTTCTGAAACTGTGCTAAATTACAGATAATTCCCATATATTTCTTGGGAGAAAATGCCCTGAAATTCTCCTTTCTCCGTTTTCGAGATATTCGAGGGCAAAGTCGTGCAGTTTTCGACTTCCAGGGGCTATAACTCGAAAACTAAAGAACGAGAATTTTTGGCACATATGGTCAATTGAATGTTTATCCCAACCCTCTTATTTGGCACTAGTTTCAGCCCGAATTGTGCAAGTCACCTAAGGTCACGAATCGTCCCGAACGTGTAGCCCAAATTGTGAAAATTTCAAACCGCTACTGCTTGCTTGTATGAGTAGGTAGCCATCTGAAACTTGGCATATATAAAGGTCATTAACATGTCTACATGCATGCACAATCTTATGTCAACTGATTGCATAACTTGCGAACTATAGGCCATCGAAATTTTTGTAAACAAAAGTTTGTGCGACTTTAGCTCCCAAACGGAATAAAAGCTAAAGCTGAAATAGCCTTCATTTTATTTCACTTATTTGTGTCTACACATGTATATGTTTTGCAGAGACTCAAAGCTCTTGAGAATGGAGAAAATGAGGTGTCAATTTTGCATTGGACCCTATGGGAAAATGCATTAAACGCCTACTGCTCCGACGTTCAGCGACCGATAACATCCATCTTTACACTGTAAACGGTAATTACATAGGTACATGCCTGGGGCAAATAACAGCGCAAATAATTGTCCATGTGCAGAGTAATAAAGGAGCAAACTTTTATATATGGGCCTGCAGTGGAAGTTGTTCTTAAAAGGTGACTTTCACGAATCGTTCTGAAACTGTGCTAAATTACAGATAATTCCCATATATTTCTTGGGAGAAAATGCCCTGAAATTCTCCTTTCTCCGTTTTCGAGATATTCGAGGGCAAAGTCGTGCAGTTTTCGACTTCCAGGGGCTATAACTCGAAAACTAAAGAACGAGAATTTTTGGCACATATGGTCAATTGAATGTTTATCCCAACCCTCTTATTTGGCAATAGTTTCAGCCCGAATTGTGCAAGTCACCTAAGGTCACGAATCGTCCCGAACGTGTAGCCCAAATTGTGAAAATTTCAAACCGCTACTGCTTGCTTGTATGAGTAGGTAGCCATCTGAAACTTGGCATATATAAAGGTCATTAACATGTCTACATGCATGCACAATCTTATGTCAACTGATTGCATAACTTGCGAACTATAGGCCATCGAAATTTTTGTAAACAAAAGTTTGTGCGACTTTAGCTCCCAAACGGAATAAAAGCTAAAGCTGAAATAGCCTTCATTTTATTTCACTTATTTGTGTCTACACATGTATATGTTTTGCAGAGACTCAAAGCTCTTGAGAATGGAGAAAATGAGGTGTCAATTTTGCATTGGACCCTATGGGAAAATGCATTAAACGCCTACTGCTCCGACGTTCAGCGACCGATAACATCCATCTTTACACTGTAAACTGTAATTACATAGGTACATGCCTGGGGCAAATAACAGCGCAAATAATTGTCCATGTGCAGAGTAATAAAGGAGCAAACTTTTATATATGGGCCTGCAGTGGAAGTTATTCTTAAAAGGTGACTTTCACGAATCGTTCTGAAACTGTGCTAAATTACAGATAATTCCCATATATTTCTTGGGAGAAAATGCCCTGAAATTCTCCTTTCTCCGTTTTCGAGATATTCGAGGGCAAAGTCGTGCAGTTTTCGACTTCCAGGGGCTATAACTCGAAAACTAAAGAACGAGAATTTTTGGCACATATGGTCAATTGAATGTTTATCCCAACCCTCTTATTTGGCACTAGTTTCAGCCCGAATTGTGCAAGTCACCTAAGGTCACGAATCGTCCCGAACGTGTAGCCCAAATTGTGAAAATTTCAAACCGCTACTGCTTGCTTGTATGAGTAGGTAGCCATCTGAAACTTGGCATATATAAAGGTCATTAACATGTCTACATGCATGCACAATCTTATGTCAACTGATTGCATAACTTGCGAACTATAGGCCATCGAAATTTTTGTAAACAAAAGTTTGTGCGACTTTAGCTCCCAAACGGAATAAAAGCTAAAGCTGAAATAGCCTTCATTTTATTTCACTTATTTGTGTCTACACATGTATATGTTTTGCAGAGACTCAAAGCTCTTGAGAATGGAGAAAATGAGGTGTCAATTTTGCATTGGACCCTATGGGAAAATGCATTAAACGCCTACTGCTCCGACGTTCAGCGACCGATAACATCCATCTTTACACTGTAAACGGTAATTACATAGGTACATGCCTGGGGCAAATAACAGCGCAAATAATTGTCCATGTGCAGAGTAATAAAGGAGCAAACTTTTATATATGGGCCTGCAGTGGAAGTTATTCTTAAAAGGTGACTTTCACGAATCGTTCTGAAACTGTGCTAAATTACAGATAATTCCCATATATTTCTTGGGAGAAAATGCCCTGAAATTCTCCTTTCTCCGTTTTCGAGATATTCGAGGGCAAAGTCGTGCAGTTTTCGACTTCCAGGGGCTATAACTCGAAAACTAAAGAACGAGAATTTTTGGCACATATGGTCAATTGAATGTTCATCCCAACCCTCTTATTTGGCACTAGTTTCAGCCCGAATTGTGCAAGTCACCTAAGGTCACGAATCGTCCCGAACGTGTAGCCCAAATTGTGAAAATTTCAAACCGCTACTGCTTGCTTGTATGAGT
The DNA here is from genome assembly GCA_963989385.1 of Ctena decussata. NCBI lineage: Eukaryota > Metazoa > Mollusca > Bivalvia > Lucinida > Lucinidae > Ctena > Ctena decussata. Next base: position 1,380,015 of record OZ022505.1, on the reverse strand, counting down.
AGGTAGCCATCTGAAACTTGGCATATATAAAGGTCATTAACATGTCTACATGCATGCACAATCTTATGTCAACTGATTGCATAACTTGCGAACTATAGGCCATCGAAATTTTTGTAAACAAAAGTTTGTGCGACTTTAGCTCCCAAACGGAATAAAAGCTAAAGCTGAAATAGCCTTCATTTTATTTCACTTATTTGTGTCTACACATGTATATGTTTTGCAGAGACTCAAAGCTCTTGAGAATGGAGAAAATGAGGTGTCAATTTTGCATTGGACCCTATGGGAAAATGCATTAAACGCCTACTGCTCCGACGTTCAGCGACCGATAACATCCATCTTTACACTGTAAACGGTAATTACATAGGTACATGCCTGGGGCAAATAACAGCGCAAATAATTGTCCATGTGCAGAGTAATAAAGGAGCAAACTTTTATATATGGGCCTGCAGTGGAAGTTATTCTTAAAAGGTGACTTTCACGAATCGTTCTGAAACTGTGCTAAATTACAGATAATTCCCATATATTTCTTGGGAGAAAATGCCCTGAAATTCTCCTTTCTCCGTTTTCGAGATATTCGAGGGCAAAGTCGTGCAGTTTTCGACTTCCAGGGGCTATAACTCGAAAACTAAAGAACGAGAATTTTTGGCACATATGGTCAATTGAATGTTTATCCCAACCCTCTTATTTGGCACTAGTTTCAGCCCGAATTGTGCAAGTCACCTAAGGTCACGAATCGTCCCGAACGTGTAGCCCAAATTGTGAAAATTTCAAACCGCTACTGCTTGCTTGTATGAGTAGGTAGCCATCTGAAACTTGGCATATATAAAGGTCATTAACATGTCTACATGCATGCACAATCTTATGTCAACTGATTGCATAACTTGCGAACTATAGGCCATCGAAATTTTTGTAAACAAAAGTTTGTGCGACTTTAGCTCCCAAACGGAATAAAAGCTAAAGCTGAAATAGCCTTCATTTTATTTCACTTATTTGTGTCTACACATGTATATGTTTTGCAGAGACTCAAAGCTCTTGAGAATGGAGAAAATGAGGTGTCAATTTTGCATTGGACCCTATGGGAAAATGCATTAAACGCCTACTGCTCCGACGTTCAGCGACCGATAACATCCATCTTTACACTGTAAACGGTAATTACATAGGTACATGCCTGGGGCAAATAACAGCGCAAATAATTGTCCATGTGCAGAGTAATAAAGGAGCAAACTTTTATATATGGGCCTGCAGTGGAAGTTATTCTTAAAAGGTGACTTTCACGAATCGTTCTGAAACTGTGCTAAATTACAGATAATTCCCATATATTTCTTGGGAGAAAATGCCCTGAAATTCTCCTTTCTCCGTTTTCGAGATATTCGAGGGCAAAGTCGTGCAGTTTTCGACTTCCAGGGGCTATAACTCGAAAACTAAAGAACGAGAATTTTTGGCACATATGGTCAATTGAATGTTTATCCCAACCCTCTTATTTGGCACTAGTTTCAGCCCGAATTGTGCAAGTCACCTAAGGTCACGAATCGTCCCGAACGTGTAGCCCAAATTGTGAAAATTTCAAACCGCTACTGCTTGCTTGTATGAGTAGGTAGCCATCTGAAACTTGGCATATATAAAGGTCATTAACATGTCTACATGCATGCACAATCTTATGTCAACTGATTGCATAACTTGCGAACTATAGGCCATCGAAATTTTTGTAAACAAAAGTTTGTGCGACTTTAGCTCCCAAACGGAATAAAAGCTAAAGCTGAAATAGCCTTCATTTTATTTCACTTATTTGTGTCTACACATGTATATGTTTTGCAGAGACTCAAAGCTCTTGAGAATGGAGAAAATGAGGTGTCAATTTTGCATTGGACCCTATGGGAAAATGCATTAAACGCCTACTGCTCCGACGTTCAGCGACCGATAACATCCATCTTTACACTGTAAACGGTAATTACATAGGTACATGCCTGGGGCAAATAACAGCGCAAATAATTGTCCATGTGCAGAGTAATAAAGGAGCAAACTTTTATATATGGGCCTGCAGTGGAAGTTATTCTTAAAAGGTGACTTTCACGAATCGTTCTGAAACTGTGCTAAATTACAGATAATTCCCATATATTTCTTGGGAGAAAATGCCCTGAAATTCTCCTTTCTCCGTTTTCGAGATATTCGAGGGCAAAGTCGTGCAGTTTTCGACTTCCAGGGGCTATAACTCGAAAACTAAAGAACGAGAATTTTTGGCACATATGGTCAATTGAATGTTTATCCCAACCCTCTTATTTGGCACTAGTTTCAGCCCGAATTGTGCAAGTCACCTAAGGTCACGAATCGTCCCGAACGTGTAGCCCAAATTGTGAAAATTTCAAACCGCTACTGCTTGCTTGTATGAGTAGGTAGCCATCTGAAACTTGGCATATATAAAGGTCATTAACATGTCTACATGCATGCACAATCTTATGTCAACTGATTGCATAACTTGCGAACTATAGGCCATCGAAATTTTTGTAAACAAAAGTTTGTGCGACTTTAGCTCCCAAACGGAATAAAAGCTAAAGCTGAAATAGCCTTCATTTTATTTCACTTATTTGTGTCTACACATGTATATGTTTTGCAGAGACTCAAAGCTCTTGAGAATGGAGAAAATGAGGTGTCAATTTTGCATTGGACCCTATGGGAAAATGCATTAAACGCCTACTGCTCCGACGTTCAGCGACCGATAACATCCATCTTTACACTGTAAACGGTAATTACATAGGTACATGCCTGGGGCAAATAACAGCGCAAATAATTGTCCATGTGCAGAGTAATAAAGGAGCAAACTTTTATATATGGGCCTGCAGTGGAAGTTATTCTTAAAAGGTGACTTTCACGAATCGTTCTGAAACTGTGCTAAATTACAGATAATTCCCATATATTTCTTGGGAGAAAATGCCCTGAAATTCTCCTTTCTCCGTTTTCGAGATATTCGAGGGCAAAGTCGTGCAGTTTTCGACTTCCAGGGGCTATAACTCGAAAACTAAAGAACGAGAATTTTTGGCACATATGGTCAATTGAATGTTTATCCCAACCCTCTTATTTGGCACTAGTTTCAGCCCGAATTGTGCAAGTCACCTAAGGTCACGAATCGTCCCGAACGTGTAGCCCAAATTGTGAAAATTTCAAACCGCTACTGCTTGCTTGTATGAGTAGGTAGCCATCTGAAACTTGGCATATATAAAGGTCATTAACATGTCTACATGCATGCACAATCTTATGTCAACTGATTGCATAACTTGCGAACTATAGGCCATCGAAATTTTTGTAAACAAAAGTTTGTGCGACTTTAGCTCCCAAACGGAATAAAAGCTAAAGCTGAAATAGCCTTCATTTTATTTCACTTATTTGTGTCTACACATGTATATGTTTTGCAGAGACTCAAAGCTCTTGAGAATGGAGAAAATGAGGTGTCAATTTTGCATTGGACCCTATGGGAAAATGCATTAAACGCCTACTGCTCCGACGTTCAGCGACCGATAACATCCATCTTTACACTGTAAACGGTAATTACATAGGTACATGCCTGGGGCAAATAACAGCGCAAATAATTGTCCATGTGCAGAGTAATAAAGGAGCAAACTTTTATATATGGGCCTGCAGTGGAAGTTATTCTTAAAAGGTGACTTTCACGAATCGTTCTGAAACTGTGCTAAATTACAGATAATTCCCATATATTTCTTGGGAGAAAATGCCCTGAAATTCTCCTTTCTCCGTTTTCGAGATATTCGAGGGCAAAGTCGTGCAGTTTTCGACTTCCAGGGGCTATAACTCGAAAACTAAAGAACGAGAATTTTTGGCACATATGGTCAATTGAATGTTTATCCCAACCCTCTTATTTGGCACTAGTTTCAGCCCGAATTGTGCAAGTCACCTAAGGTCACGAATCGTCCCGAACGTGTAGCCCAAATTGTGAAAATTTCAAACCGCTACTGCTTGCTTGTATGAGTAGGTAGCCATCTGAAACTTGGCATATATAAAGGTCATTAACATGTCTACATGCATGCACAATCTTATGTCAACTGATTGCATAACTTGCGAACTATAGGCCATCGAAATTTTTGTAAACAAAAGTTTGTGCGACTTTAGCTCCCAAACGGAATAAAAGCTAAAGCTGAAATAGCCTTCATTTTATTTCACTTTTTTGTGTCTACACATGTATATGTTTTGCAGAGACTCAAAGCTCTTGAGAATGGAGAAAATGAGGTGTCAATTTTGCATTGGACCCTATGGGAAAATGCATTAAACGCCTACTGCTCCGACGTTCAGCGACCGATAACATCCATCTTTACACTGTAAACGGTAATTACATAGGTACATGCCTGGGGCAAATAACAGCGCAAATAATTGTCCATGTGCAGAGTAATAAAGGAGCAAACTTTTATATATGGGCCTGCAGTGGAAGTTATTCTTAAAAGGTGACTTTCACGAATCGTTCTGAAACTGTGCTAAATTACAGATAATTCCCATATATTTCTTGGGAGAAAATGCCCTGAAATTCTCCTTTCTCCGTTTTCGAGATATTCGAGGGCAAAGTCGTGCAGTTTTCGACTTCCAGGGGCTATAACTCGAAAACTAAAGAACGAGAATTTTTGGCACATATAGTCAATTGAATGTTTATCCCAACCCTCTTATTTGGCACTAGTTTCAGCCCGAATTGTGCAAGTCACCTAAGGTCACGAATCGTCCCGAACGTGTAGCCCAAATTGTGAAAATTTCAAACCGCTACTGCTTGCTTGTATGAGTAGGTAGCCATCTGAAACTTGGCATATATAAAGGTCATTAACATGTCTACATGCATGCACAATCTTATGTCAACTGATTGCATAACTTGCGAACTATAGGCCATCGAAATTTTTGTAAACAAAAGTTTGTGCGACTTTAGCTCCCAAACGGAATAAAAGCTAAAGCTGAAATAGCCTTCATTTTATTTCACTTATTTGTGTCTACACATGTATATGTTTTGCAGAGACTCAAAGCTCTTGAGAATGGAGAAAATGAGGTGTCAATTTTGCATTGGACCCTATGGGAAAATGCATTAAACGCCTACTGCTCCGACGTTCAGCGACCGATAACATCCATCTTTACACTGTAAACGGTAATTACATAGGTACATGCCTGGGGCAAATAACAGCGCAAATAATTGTCCATGTGCAGAGTAATAAAGGAGCAAACTTTTATATATGGGCCTGCAGTGGAAGTTATTCTTAAAAGGTGACTTTCACGAATCGTTCTGAAACTGTGCTAAATTACAGATAATTCCCATATATTTCTTGGGAGAAAATGCCCTGAAATTCTCCTTTCTCCGTTTTCGAGATATTCGAGGGCAAAGTCGTGCAGTTTTCGACTTCCAGGGGCTATAACTCGAAAACTAAAGAACGAGAATTTTTGGCACATATGGTCAATTGAATGTTTATCCCAACCCTCTTATTTGGCACTAGTTTCAGCCCGAATTGTGCAAGTCACCTAAGGTCACGAATCGTCCCGAACGTGTAGCCCAAATTGTGAAAATTTCAAACCGCTACTGCTTGCTTGTATGAGTAGGTAGCCATCTGAAACTTGGCATATATAAAGGTCATTAACATGTCTACATGCATGCACAATCTTATGTCAACTGATTGCATAACTTGCGAACTATAGGCCATCGAAATTTTTGTAAACAAAAGTTTGTGCGACTTTAGCTCCCAAACGGAATAAAAGCTAAAGCTGAAATAGCCTTCATTTTATTTCACTTATTTGTGTCTACACATGTATATGTTTTGCAGAGACTCAAAGCTCTTGAGAATGGAGAAAATGAGGTGTCAATTTTGCATTGGACCCTATGGGAAAATGCATTAAACGCCTACTGCTCCGACGTTCAGCGACCGATAACATCCATCTTTACACTGTAAACGGTAATTACATAGGTACATGCCTGGGGCAAATAACAGCGCAAATAATTGTCCATGTGCAGAGTAATAAAGGAGCAAACTTTTATATATGGGCCTGCAGTGGAAGTTATTCTTAAAAGGTGACTTTCACGAATCGTTCTGAAACTGTGCTAAATTACAGATAATTCCCATATATTTCTTGGGAGAAAATGCCCTGAAATTCTCCTTTCTCCGTTTTCGAGATATTCGAGGGCAAAGTCGTGCAGTTTTCGACTTCCAGGGGCTATAACTCGAAAACTAAAGAACGAGAATTTTTGGCACATATGGTCAATTGAATGTTTATCCCAACCCTCTTATTTGGCACTAGTTTCAGCCCGAATTGTGCAAGTCACCTAAGGTCACGAATCGTCCCGAACGTGTAGCCCAAATTGTGAAAATTTCAAACCGCTACTGCTTGCTTGTATGAGTAGGTAGCCATCTGAAACTTGGCATATATAAAGGTCATTAACATGTCTACATGCATGCACAATCTTATGTCAACTGATTGCATAACTTGCGAACTATAGGCCATCGAAATTTTTGTAAACAAAAGTTTGTGCGACTTTAGCTCCCAAACGGAATAAAAGCTAAAGCTGAAATAGCCTTCATTTTATTTCACTTATTTGTGTCTACACATGTATATGTTTTGCAGAGACTCAAAGCTCTTGAGAATGGAGAAAATGAGGTGTCAATTTTGCATTGGACCCTATGGGAAAATGCATTAAACGCCTACTGCTCCGACGTTCAGCGACCGATAACATCCATCTTTACACTGTAAACGGTAATTACATAGGTACATGCCTGGGGCAAATAACAGCGCAAATAATTGTCCATGTGCAGAGTAATAAAGGAGCAAACTTTTATATATGGGCCTGCAGTGGAAGTTATTCTTAAAAGGTGACTTTCACGAATCGTTCTGAAACTGTGCTAAATTACAGATAATTCCCATATATTTCTTGGGAGAAAATGCCCTGAAATTCTCCTTTCTCCGTTTTCGAGATATTCGAGGGCAAAGTCGTGCAGTTTTCGACTTCCAGGGGCTATAACTCGAAAACTAAAGAACGAGAATTTTTGGCACATATGGTCAATTGAATGTTTATCCCAACCCTCTTATTTGGCACTAGTTTCAGCCCGAATTGTGCAAGTCACCTAAGGTCACGAATCGTCCCGAACGTGTAGCCCAAATTGTGAAAATTTCAAACCGCTACTGCTTGCTTGTATGAGTAGGTAGCCATCTGAAACTTGGCATATATAAAGGTCATTAACATGTCTACATGCATGCACAATCTTATGTCAACTGATTGCATAACTTGCGAACTATAGGCCATCGAAATTTTTGTAAACAAAAGTTTGTGCGACTTTAGCTCCCAAACGGAATAAAAGCTAAAGCTGAAATAGCCTTCATTTTATTTCACTTATTTGTGTCTACACATGTATATGTTTTGCAGAGACTCAAAGCTCTTGAGAATGGAGAAAATGAGGTGTCAATTTTGCATTGGACCCTATGGGAAAATGCATTAAACGCCTACTGCTCCGACGTTCAGCGACCGATAACATCCATCTTTACACTGTAAACGGTAATTACATAGGTACATGCCTGGGGCAAATAACAGCGCAAATAATTGTCCATGTGCAGAGTAATAAAGGAGCAAACTTTTATATATGGGCCTGCAGTGGAAGTTATTCTTAAAAGGTGACTTTCACGAATCGTTCTGAAACTGTGCTAAATTACAGATAATTCCCATATATTTCTTGGGAGAAAATGCCCTGAAATTCTCCTTTCTCCGTTTTCGAGATATTCGAGGGCAAAGTCGTGCAGTTTTCGACTTCCAGGGGCTATAACTCGAAAACTAAAGAACGAGAATTTTTGGCACATATGGTCAATTGAATGTTTATCCCAACCCTCTCATTTGGCACTAGTTTCAGCCCGAATTGTGCAAGTCACCTAAGGTCACGAATCGTCCCGAACGTGTAGCCCAAATTGTGAAAATTTCAAACCGCTACTGCTTGCTTGTATGAGTAGGTAGCCATCTGAAACTTGGCATATATAAAGGTCATTAACATGTCTACATGCATGCACAATCTTATGTCAACTGATTGCATAACTTGCGAACTATAGGCCATCGAAATTTTTGTAAACAAAAGTTTGTGCGACTTTAGCTCCCAAACGGAATAAAAGCTAAAGCTGAAATAGCCTTCATTTTATTTCACTTATTTGTGTCTACACATGTATATGTTTTGCAGAGACTCAAAGCTCTTGAGAATGGAGAAAATGAGGTGTCAATTTTGCATTGGACCCTATGGGAAAATGCATTAAACGCCTACTGCTCCGACGTTCAGCGACCGATAACATCCATCTTTACACTGTAAACGGTAATTACATAGGTACATGCCTGGGGCAAATAACAGCGCAAATAATTGTCCATGTGCAGAGTAATAAAGGAGCAAACTTTTATATATGGGCCTGCAGTGGAAGTTATTCTTAAAAGGTGACTTTCACGAATCGTTCTGAAACTGTGCTAAATTACAGATAATTCCCATATATTTCTTGGGAGAAAATGCCCTGAAATTCTCCTTTCTCCGTTTTCGAGATATTCGAGGGCAAAGTCGTGCAGTTTTCGACTTCCAGGGGCTATAACTCGAAAACTAAAGAACGAGAATTTTTGGCACATATGGTCAATTGAATGTTTATCCCAACCCTCTTATTTGGCACTAGTTTCAGCCCGAATTGTGCAAGTCACCTAAGGTCACGAATCGTCCCGAACGTGTAGCCCAAATTGTGAAAATTTCAAACCGCTACTGCTTGCTTGTATGAGTAGGTAGCCATCTGAAACTTGGCATATATAAAGGTCATTAACATGTCTACATGCATGCACAATCTTATGTCAACTGATTGCATAACTTGCGAACTATAGGCCATCGAAATTTTTGTAAACAAAAGTTTGTGCGACTTTAGCTCCCAAACGGAATAAAAGCTAAAGCTGAAATAGCCTTCATTTTATTTCACTTATTTGTGTCTACACATGTATATGTTTTGCAGAGACTCAAAGCTCTTGAGAATGGAGAAAATGAGGTGTCAATTTTGCATTGGACCCTATGGGAAAATGCATTAAACGCCTACTGCTCCGACGTTCAGCGACCGATAACATCCATCTTTACACTGTAAACGGTAATTACATAGGTACATGCCTGGGGCAAATAACAGCGCAAATAATTGTCCATGTGCAGAGTAATAAAGGAGCAAACTTTTATATATGGGCCTGCAGTGGAAGTTATTCTTAAAAGGTGACTTTCACGAATCGTTCTGAAACTGTGCTAAATTACAGATAATTCCCATATATTTCTTGGGAGAAAATGCCCTGAAATTCTCCTTTCTCCGTTTTCGAGATATTCGAGGGCAAAGTCGTGCAGTTTTCGACTTCCAGGGGCTATAACTCGAAAACTAAAGAACGAGAATTTTTGGCACATATGGTCAATTGAATGTTTATCCCAACCCTCTTATTTGGCACTAGTTTCAGCCCGAATTGTGCAAGTCACCTAAGGTCACGAATCGTCCCGAACGTGTAGCCCAAATTGTGAAAATTTCAAACCGCTACTGCTTGCTTGTATGAGTAGGTAGCCATCTGAAACTTGGCATATATAAAGGTCATTAACATGTCTACATGCATGCACAATCTTATGTCAACTGATTGCATAACTTGCGAACTATAGGCCATCGAAATTTTTGTAAACAAAAGTTTGTGCGACTTTAGCTCCCAAACGGAATAAAAGCTAAAGCTGAAATAGCCTTCATTTTATTTCACTTATTTGTGTCTACACATGTATATGTTTTGCAGAGACTCAAAGCTCTTGAGAATGGAGAAAATGAGGTGTCAATTTTGCATTGGACCCTATGGGAAAATGCATTAAACGCCTACTGCTCCGACGTTCAGCGACCGATAACATCCATCTTTACACTGTAAACGGTAATTACATAGGTACATGCCTGGGGCAAATAACAGCGCAAATAATTGTCCATGTGCAGAGTAATAAAGGAGCAAACTTTTATATATGGGCCTGCAGTGGAAGTTATTCTTAAAAGGTGACTTTCACGAATCGTTCTGAAACTGTGCTAAATTACAGATAATTCCCATATATTTCTTGGGAGAAAATGCCCTGAAATTCTCCTTTCTCCGTTTTCGAGATATTCGAGGGCAAAGTCGTGCAGTTTTCGACTTCCAGGGGCTATAACTCGAAAACTAAAGAACGAGAATTTTTGGCACATATGGTCAATTGAATGTTTATCCCAACCCTCTTATTTGGCACTAGTTTCAGCCCGAATTGTGCAAGTCACCTAAGGTCACGAATCGTCCCGAACGTGTAGCCCAAATTGTGAAAATTTCAAACCGCTACTGCTTGCTTGTATGAGTAGGTAGCCATCTGAAACTTGGCATATATAAAGGTCATTAACATGTCTACATGCATGCACAATCTTATGTCAACTGATTGCATAACTTGCGAACTATAGGCCATCGAAATTTTTGTAAACAAAAGTTTGTGCGACTTTAGCTCCCAAACGGAATAAAAGCTAAAGCTGAAATAGCCTTCATTTTATTTCACTTATTTGTGTCTACACATGTATATGTTTTGCAGAGACTCAAAGCTCTTGAGAATGGAGAAAATGAGGTGTCAATTTTGCATTGGACCCTATGGGAAAATGCATTAAACGCCTACTGCTCCGACGTTCAGCGACCGATAACATCCATCTTTACACTGTAAACGGTAATTACATAGGTACATGCCTGGGGCAAATAACAGCGCAAATAATTGTCCATGTGCAGAGTAATAAAGGAGCAAACTTTTATATATGGGCCTGCAGTGGAAGTTATTCTTAAAAGGTGACTTTCACGAATCGTTCTGAAACTGTGCTAAATTACAGATAATTCCCATATATTTCTTGGGAGAAAATGCCCTGAAATTCTCCTTTCTCCGTTTTCGAGATATTCGAGGGCAAAGTCGTGCAGTTTTCGACTTCCAGGGGCTATAACTCGAAAACTAAAGAACGAGAATTTTTGGCACATATGGTCAATTGAATGTTTATCCCAACCCTCTTATTTGGCACTAGTTTCAGCCCGAATTGTGCAAGTCACCTAAGGTCACGAATCGTCCCGAACGTGTAGCCCAAATTGTGAAAATTTCAAACCGCTACTGCTTGCTTGTATGAGTAGGTAGCCATCTGAAACTTGGCATATATAAAGGTCATTAACATGTCTACATGCATGCACAATCTTATGTCAACTGATTGCATAACTTGCGAACTATAGGCCATCGAAATTTTTGTAAACAAAAGTTTGTGCGACTTTAGCTCCCAAACGGAATAAAAGCTAAAGCTGAAATAGCCTTCATTTTATTTCACTTATTTGTGTCTACACATGTATATGTTTTGCAGAGACTCAAAGCTCTTGAGAATGGAGAAAATGAGGTGTCAATTTTGCATTGGACCCTATGGGAAAATGCATTAAACGCCTACTGCTCCGACGTTCAGCGACCGATAACATCCATCTTTACACTGTAAACGGTAATTACATAGGTACATGCCTGGGGCAAATAACAGCGCAAATAATTGTCCATGTGCAGAGTAATAAAGGAGCAAACTTTTATATATGGGCCTGCAGTGGAAGTTATTCTTAAAAGGTGACTTTCACGAATCGTTCTGAAACTGTGCTAAATTACAGATAATTCCCATATATTTCTTGGGAGAAAATGCCCTGAAATTCTCCTTTCTCCGTTTTCGAGATATTCGAGGGCAAAGTCGTGCAGTTTTCGACTTCCAGGGGCTATAACTCGAAAACTAAAGAACGAGAATTTTTGGCACATATGGTCAATTGAATGTTTATCCCAACCCTCTTATTTGGCACTAGTTTCAGCCCGAATTGTGCAAGTCACCTAAGGTCACGAATCGTCCCGAACGTGTAGCCCAAATTGTGAAAATTTCAAACCGCTACTGCTTGCTTGTATGAGTAGGTAGCCATCTGAAACTTGGCATATATAAAGGTCATTAACATGTCTACATGCATGCACAATCTTATGTCAACTGATTGCATAACTTGCGAACTATAGGCCATCGAAATTTTTGTAAACAAAAGTTTGTGCGACTTTAGCTCCCAAACGGAATAAAAGCTAAAGCTGAAATAGCCTTCATTTTATTTCACTTTTTTGTGTCTACACATGTATATGTTTTGCAGAGACTCAAAGCTCTTGAGAATGGAGAAAATGAGGTGTCAATTTTGCATTGGACCCTATGGGAAAATGCATTAAACGCCTACTGCTCCGACGTTCAGCGACCGATAACATCCATCTTTACACTGTAAACGGTAATTACATAGGTACATGCCTGGGGCAAATAACAGCGCAAATAATTGTCCATGTGCAGAGTAATAAAGGAGCAAACTTTTATATATGGGCCTGCAGTGGAAGTTATTCTTAAAAGGTGACTTTCACGAATCGTTCTGAAACTGTGCTAAATTACAGATAATTCCCATATATTTCTTGGGAGAAAATGCCCTGAAATTCTCCTTTCTCCGTTTTCGAGATATTCGAGGGCAAAGTCGTGCAGTTTTCGACTTCCAGGGGCTATAACTCGAAAACTAAAGAACGAGAATTTTTGGCACATATGGTCAATTGAATGTTTATCCCAACCCTCTTATTTGGCACTAGTTTCAGCCCGAATTGTGCAAGTCACCTAAGGTCACGAATCGTCCCGAACGTGTAGCCCAAATTGTGAAAATTTCAAACCGCTACTGCTTGCTTGTATGAGTAGGTAGCCATCTGAAACTTGGCATATATAAAGGTCATTAACATGTCTACATGCATGCACAATCTTATGTCAACTGATTGCATAACTTGCGAACTATAGGCCATCGAAATTTTTGTAAACAAAAGTTTGTGCGACTTTAGCTCCCAAACGGAATAAAAGCTAAAGCTGAAATAGCCTTCATTTTATTTCACTTATTTGTGTCTACACATGTATATGTTTTGCAGAGACTCAAAGCTCTTGAGAATGGAGAAAATGAGGTGTCAATTTTGCATTGGACCCTATGGGAAAATGCATTAAACGCCTACTGCTCCGACGTTCAGCGACCGATAACATCCATCTTTACACTGTAAACGGTAATTACATAGGTACATGCCTGGGGCAAATAACAGCGCAAATAATTGTCCATGTGCAGAGTAATAAAGGAGCAAACTTTTATATATGGGCCTGCAGTGGAAGTTATTCTTAAAAGGTGACTTTCACGAATCGTTCTGAAACTGTGCTAAATTACAGATAATTCCCATATATTTCTTGGGAGAAAATGCCCTGAAATTCTCCTTTCTCCGTTTTCGAGATATTCGAGGGCAAAGTCGTGCAGTTTTCGACTTCCAGGGGCTATAACTCGAAAACTAAAGAACGAGAATTTTTGGCACATATGGTCAATTGAATGTTTATCCCAACCCTCTTATTTGGCACTAGTTTCAGCCCGAATTGTGCAAGTCACCTAAGGTCACGAATCGTCCCGAACGTGTAGCCCAAATTGTGAAAATTTCAAACCGCTACTGCTTGCTTGTATGAGTAGGTAGCCATCTGAAACTTGGCATATATAAAGGTCATTAACATGTCTACATGCATGCACAATCTTATGTCAACTGATTGCATAACTTGCGAACTATAGGCCATCGAAATTTTTGTAAACAAAAGTTTGTGCGACTTTAGCTCCCAAACGGAATAAAAGCTAAAGCTGAAATAGCCTTCATTTTATTTCACTTATTTGTGTCTACACATGTATATGTTTTGCAGAGACTCAAAGCTCTTGAGAATGGAGAAAATGAGGTGTCAATTTTGCATTGGACCCTATGGGAAAATGCATTAAACGCCTACTGCTCCGACGTTCAGCGACCGATAACATCCATCTTTACACTGTAAACGGTAATTACATAGGTACATGCCTGGGGCAAATAACAGCGCAAATAATTGTCCATGTGCAGAGTAATAAAGGAGCAAACTTTTATATATGGGCCTGCAGTGGAAGTTATTCTTAAAAGGTGACTTTCACGAATCGTTCTGAAACTGTGCTAAATTACAGATAATTCCCATATATTTCTTGGGAGAAAATGCCCTGAAATTCTCCTTTCTCCGTTTTCGAGATATTCGAGGGCAAAGTCGTGCAGTTTTCGACTTCCAGGGGCTATAACTCGAAAACTAAAGAACGAGAATTTTTGGCACATATGGTCAATTGAATGTTTATCCCAACCCTCTTATTTGGCACTAGTTTCAGCCCGAATTGTGCAAGTCACCTAAGGTCACGAATCGTCCCGAACGTGTAGCCCAAATTGTGAAAATTTCAAACCGCTACTGCTTGCTTGTATGAGTAGGTAGCCATCTGAAACTTGGCATATATAAAGGTCATTAACATGTCTACATGCATGCACAATCTTATGTCAACTGATTGCATAACTTGCGAACTATAGGCCATCGAAATTTTTGTAAACAAAAGTTTGTGCGACTTTAGCTCCCAAACGGAATAAAAGCTAAAGCTGAAATAGCCTTCATTTTATTTCACTTATTTGTGTCTACACATGTATATGTTTTGCAGAGACTCAAAGCTCTTGAGAATGGAGAAAATGAGGTGTCAATTTTGCATTGGACCCTATGGGAAAATGCATTAAACGCCTACTGCTCCGACGTTCAGCGACCGATAACATCCATCTTTACACTGTAAACGGTAATTACATAGGTACATGCCTGGGGCAAATAACAGCGCAAATAATTGTCCATGTGCAGAGTAATAAAGGAGCAAACTTTTATATATGGGCCTGCAGTGGAAGTTATTCTTAAAAGGTGACTTTCACGAATCGTTCTGAAACTGTGCTAAATTACAGATAATTCCCATATATTTCTTGGGAGAAAATGCCCTGAAATTCTCCTTTCTCCGTTTTCGAGATATTCGAGGGCAAAGTCGTGCAGTTTTCGACTTCCAGGGGCTATAACTCGAAAACTAAAGAACGAGAATTTTTGGCACATATGGTCAATTGAATGTTTATCCCAACCCTCTCATTTGGCACTAGTTTCAGCCCGAATTGTGCAAGTCACCTAAGGTCACGAATCGTCCCGAACGTGTAGCCCAAATTGTGAAAATTTCAAACCGCTACTGCTTGCTTGTATGAGTAGGTAGCCATCTGAAACTTGGCATATATAAAGGTCATTAACATGTCTACATGCATGCACAATCTTATGTCAACTGATTGCATAACTTGCGAACTATAGGCCATCGAAATTTTTGTAAACAAAAGTTTGTGCGACTTTAGCTCCCAAACGGAATAAAAGCTAAAGCTGAAATAGCCTTCATTTTATTTCACTTATTTGTGTCTACACATGTATATGTTTTGCAGAGACTCAAAGCTCTTGAGAATGGAGAAAATGAGGTGTCAATTTTGCATTGGACCCTATGGGAAAATGCATTAAACGCCTACTGCTCCGACGTTCAGCGACCGATAACATCCATCTTTACACTGTAAACGGTAATTACATAGGTACATGCCTGGGGCAAATAACAGCGCAAATAATTGTCCATGTGCAGAGTAATAAAGGAGCAAACTTTTATATATGGGCCTGCAGTGGAAGTTATTCTTAAAAGGTGACTTTCACGAATCGTTCTGAAACTGTGCTAAATTACAGATAATTCCCATATATTTCTTGGGAGAAAATGCCCTGAAATTCTCCTTTCTCCGTTTTCGAGATATTCGAGGGCAAAGTCGTGCAGTTTTCGACTTCCAGGGGCTATAACTCGAAAACTAAAGAACGAGAATTTTTGGCACATATGGTCAATTGAATGTTTATCCCAACCCTCTTATTTGGCACTAGTTTCAGCCCGAATTGTGCAAGTCACCTAAGGTCACGAATCGTCCCGAACGTGTAGCCCAAATTGTGAAAATTTCAAACCGCTACTGCTTGCTTGTATGAGTAGGTAGCCATCTGAAACTTGGCATATATAAAGGTCATTAACATGTCTACATGCATGCACAATCTTATGTCAACTGATTGCATAACTTGCGAACTATAGGCCATCGAAATTTTTGTAAACAAAAGTTTGTGCGACTTTAGCTCCCAAACGGAATAAAAGCTAAAGCTGAAATAGCCTTCATTTTATTTCACTTATTTGTGTCTACACATGTATATGTTTTGCAGAGACTCAAAGCTCTTGAGAATGGAGAAAATGAGGTGTCAATTTTGCATTGGACCCTATGGGAAAATGCATTAAACGCCTACTGCTCCGACGTTCAGCGACCGATAACATCCATCTTTACACTGTAAACGGTAATTACATAGGTACATGCCTGGGGCAAATAACAGCGCAAATAATTGTCCATGTGCAGAGTAATAAAGGAGCAAACTTTTATATATGGGCCTGCAGTGGAAGTTATTCTTAAAAGGTGACTTTCACGAATCGTTCTGAAACTGTGCTAAATTACAGATAATTCCCATATATTTCTTGGGAGAAAATGCCCTGAAATTCTCCTTTCTCCGTTTTCGAGATATTCGAGGGCAAAGTCGTGCAGTTTTCGACTTCAGGGGCTATAACTCGAAAACTAAAGAACGAGAATTTTTGGCACATATGGTCAATTGAATGTTTATCCCAACCCTCTTATTTGGCACTAGTTTCAGCCCGAATTGTGCAAGTCACCTAAGGTCACGAATCGTCCCGAACGTGTAGCCCAAATTGTGAAAATTTCAAACCGCTACTGCTTGCTTGTATGAGTAGGTAGCCATCTGAAACTTGGCATATATAAAGGTCATTAACATGTCTACATGCATGCACAATCTTATGTCAACTGATTGCATAACTTGCGAACTATAGGCCATCGAAATTTTTGTAAACAAAAGTTTGTGCGACTTTAGCTCCCAAACGGAATAAAAGCTAAAGCTGAAATAGCCTTCATTTTATTTCACTTATTTGTGTCTACACATGTATATGTTTTGCAGAGACTCAAAGCTCTTGAGAATGGAGAAAATGAGGTGTCAATTTTGCATTGGACCCTATGGGAAAATGCATTAAACGCCTACTGCTCCGACGTTCAGCGACCGATAACATCCATCTTTACACTGTAAACGGTAATTACATAGGTACATGCCTGGGGCAAATAACAGCGCAAATAATTGTCCATGTGCAGAGTAATAAAGGAGCAAACTTTTATATATGGGCCTGCAGTGGAAGTTATTCTTAAAAGGTGACTTTCACGAATCGTTCTGAAACTGTGCTAAATTACAGATAATTCCCATATATTTCTTGGGAGAAAATGCCCTGAAATTCTCCTTTCTCCGTTTTCGAGATATTCGAGGGCAAAGTCGTGCAGTTTTCGACTTCCAGGGGCTATAACTCGAAAACTAAAGAACGAGAATTTTTGGCACATATGGTCAATTGAATGTTTATCCCAACCCTCTTATTTGGCACTAGTTTCAGCCCGAATTGTGCAAGTCACCTAAGGTCACGAATCGTCCCGAACGTGTAGCCCAAATTGTGAAAATTTCAAACCGCTACTGCTTGCTTGTATGAGTAGGTAGCCATCTGAAACTTGGCATATATAAAGGTCATTAACATGTCTACATGCATGCACAATCTTATGTCAACTGATTGCATAACTTGCGAACTATAGGCCATCGAAATTTTTGTAAACAAAAGTTTGTGCGACTTTAGCTCCCAAACGGAATAAAAGCTAAAGCTGAAATAGCCTTCATTTTATTTCACTTATTTGTGTCTACACATGTATATGTTTTGCAGAGACTCAAAGCTCTTGAGAATGGAGAAAATGAGGTGTCAATTTTGCATTGGACCCTATGGGAAAATGCATTAAACGCCTACTGCTCCGACGTTCAGCGACCGATAACATCCATCTTTACACTGTAAACGGTAATTACATAGGTACATGCCTGGGGCAAATAACAGCGCAAATAATTGTCCATGTGCAGAGTAATAAAGGAGCAAACTTTTATATATGGGCCTGCAGTGGAAGTTATTCTTAAAAGGTGACTTTCACGAATCGTTCTGAAACTGTGCTAAATTACAGATAATTCCCATATATTTCTTGGGAGAAAATGCCCTGAAATTCTCCTTTCTCCGTTTTCGAGATATTCGAGGGCAAAGTCGTGCAGTTTTCGACTTCCAGGGGCTATAACTCGAAAACTAAAGAACGAGAATTTTTGGCACAAATGGTCAATTGAATGTTTATCCCAACCCTCTTATTTGGCACTAGTTTCAGCCCGAATTGTGCAAGTCACCTAAGGTCACGAATCGTCCCGAACGTGTAGCCCAAATTGTGAAAATTTCAAACCGCTACTGCTTGCTTGTATGAGTAGGTAGCCATCTGAAACTTGGCATATATAAAGGTCATTAACATGTCTACATGCATGCACAATCTTATGTCAACTGATTGCATAACTTGCGAACTATAGGCCATCGAAATTTTTGTAAACAAAAGTTTGTGCGACTTTAGCTCCCAAACGGAATAAAAGCTAAAGCTGAAATAGCCTTCATTTTATTTCACTTTTTTGTGTCTACACATGTATATGTTTTGCAGAGACTCAAAGCTCTTGAGAATGGAGAAAATGAGGTGTCAATTTTGCATTGGACCCTATGGGAAAATGCATTAAACGCCTACTGCTCCGACGTTCAGCGACCGATAACATCCATCTTTACACTGTAAACGGTAATTACATAGGTACATGCCTGGGGCAAATAACAGCGCAAATAATTGTCCATGTGCAGAGTAATAAAGGAGCAAACTTTTATATATGGGCCTGCAGTGGAAGTTATTCTTAAAAGGTGACTTTCACGAATCGTTCTGAAACTGTGCTAAATTACAGATAATTCCCATATATTTCTTGGGAGAAAATGCCCTGAAATTCTCCTTTCTCCGTTTTCGAGATATTCGAGGGCAAAGTCGTGCAGTTTTCGACTTCCAGGGGCTATAACTCGAAAACTAAAGAACGAGAATTTTTGGCACATATGGTCAATTGAATGTTTATCCCAACCCTCTTATTTGGCACTAGTTTCAGCCCGAATTGTGCAAGTCACCTAAGGTCACGAATCGTCCCGAACGTGTAGCCCAAATTGTGAAAATTTCAAACCGCTACTGCTTGCTTGTATGAGTAGGTAGCCATCTGAAACTTGGCATATATAAAGGTCATTAACATGTCTACATGCATGCACAATCTTATGTCAACTGATTGCATAACTTGCGAACTATAGGCCATCGAAATTTTTGTAAACAAAAGTTTGTGCGACTTTAGCTCCCAAACGGAATAAAAGCTAAAGCTGAAATAGCCTTCATTTTATTTCACTTTTTTGTGTCTACACATGTATATGTTTTGCAGAGACTCAAAGCTCTTGAGAATGGAGAAAATGAGGTGTCAATTTTGCATTGGACCCTATGGGAAAATGCATTAAACGCCTACTGCTCCGACGTTCAGCGACCGATAACATCCATCTTTACACTGTAAACGGTAATTACATAGGTACATGCCTGGGGCAAATAACAGCGCAAATAATTGTCCATGTGCAGAGTAATAAAGGAGCAAACTTTTATATATGGGCCTGCAGTGGAAGTTATTCTTAAAAGGTGACTTTCACGAATCGTTCTGAAACTGTGCTAAATTACAGATAATTCCCATATATTTCTTGGGAGAAAATGCCCTGAAATTCTCCTTTCTCCGTTTTCGAGATATTCGAGGGCAAAGTCGTGCAGTTTTCGACTTCCAGGGGCTATAACTCGAAAACTAAAGAACGAGAATTTTTGGCACATATGGTCAATTGAATGTTTATCCCAACCCTCTTATTTGGCACTAGTTTCAGCCCGAATTGTGCAAGTCACCTAAGGTCACGAATCGTCCCGAACGTGTAGCCCAAATTGTGAAAATTTCAAACCGCTACTGCTTGCTTGTATGAGTAGGTAGCCATCTGAAACTTGGCATATATAAAGGTCATTAACATGTCTACATGCATGCACAATCTTATGTCAACTGATTGCATAACTTGCGAACTATAGGCCATCGAAATTTTTGTAAACAAAAGTTTGTGCGACTTTAGCTCCCAAACGGAATAAAAGCTAAAGCTGAAATAGCCTTCATTTTATTTCACTTATTTGTGTCTACACATGTATATGTTTTGCAGAGACTCAAAGCTCTTGAGAATGGAGAAAATGAGGTGTCAATTTTGCATTGGACCCTATGGGAAAATGCATTAAACGCCTACTGCTCCGACGTTCAGCGACCGATAACATCCATCTTTACACTGTAAACGGTAATTACATAGGTACATGCCTGGGGCAAATAACAGCGCAAATAATTGTCCATGTGCAGAGTAATAAAGGAGCAAACTTTTATATATGGGCCTGCAGTGGAAGTTATTCTTAAAAGGTGACTTTCACGAATCGTTCTGAAACTGTGCTAAATTACAGATAATTCCCATATATTTCTTGGGAGAAAATGCCCTGAAATTCTCCTTTCTCCGTTTTCGAGATATTCGAGGGCAAAGTCGTGCAGTTTTCGACTTCCAGGGGCTATAACTCGAAAACTAAAGAACGAGAATTTTTGGCACATATGGTCAATTGAATGTTTATCCCAACCCTCTTATTTGGCACTAGTTTCAGCCCGAATTGTGCAAGTCACCTAAGGTCACGAATCGTCCCGAACGTGTAGCCCAAATTGTGAAAATTTCAAACCGCTACTGCTTGCTTGTATGAGTAGGTAGCCATCTGAAACTTGGCATATATAAAGGTCATTAACATGTCTACATGCATGCACAATCTTATGTCAACTGATTGCATAACTTGCGAACTATAGGCCATCGAAATTTTTGTAAACAAAAGTTTGTGCGACTTTAGCTCCCAAACGGAATAAAAGCTAAAGCTGAAATAGCCTTCATTTTATTTCACTTATTTGTGTCTACACATGTATATGTTTTGCAGAGACTCAAAGCTCTTGAGAATGGAGAAAATGAGGTGTCAATTTTGCATTGGACCCTATGGGAAAATGCATTAAACGCCTACTGCTCCGACGTTCAGCGACCGATAACATCCATCTTTACACTGTAAACGGTAATTACATAGGTACATGCCTGGGGCAAATAACAGCGCAAATAATTGTCCATGTGCAGAGTAATAAAGGAGCAAACTTTTATATATGGGCCTGCAGTGGAAGTTATTCTTAAAAGGTGACTTTCACGAATCGTTCTGAAACTGTGCTAAATTACAGATAATTCCCATATATTTCTTGGGAGAAAATGCCCTGAAATTCTCCTTTCTCCGTTTTCGAGATATTCGAGGGCAAAGTCGTGCAGTTTTCGACTTCCAGGGGCTATAACTCGAAAACTAAAGAACGAGAATTTTTGGCACATATGGTCAATTAAATGTTTATCCCAACCCTCTTATTTGGCACTAGTTTCAGCCCGAATTGTGCAAGTCACCTAAGGTCACGAATCGTCCCGAACGTGTAGCCCAAATTGTGAAAATTTCAAACCGCTACTGCTTGCTTGTATGAGTAGGTAGCCATCTGAAACTTGGCATATATAAAGGTCATTAACATGTCTACATGCATGCACAATCTTATGTCAACTGATTGCATAACTTGCGAACTATAGGCCATCGAAATTTTTGTAAACAAAAGTTTGTGCGACTTTAGCTCCCAAACGGAATAAAAGCTAAAGCTGAAATAGCCTTCATTTTATTTCACTTATTTGTGTCTACACATGTATATGTTTTGCAGAGACTCAAAGCTCTTGAGAATGGAGAAAATGAGGTGTCAATTTTGCATTGGACCCTATGGGAAAATGCATTAAACGCCTACTGCTCCGACGTTCAGCGACCGATAACATCCATCTTTACACTGTAAACGGTAATTACATAGGTACATGCCTGGGGCAAATAACAGCGCAAATAATTGTCCATGTGCAGAGTAATAAAGGAGCAAACTTTTATATATGGGCCTGCAGTGGAAGTTATTCTTAAAAGGTGACTTTCACGAATCGTTCTGAAACTGTGCTAAATTACAGATAATTCCCATATATTTCTTGGGAGAAAATGCCCTGAAATTCTCCTTTCTCCGTTTTCGAGATATTCGAGGGCAAAGTCGTGCAGTTTTCGACTTCCAGGGGCTATAACTCGAAAACTAAAGAACGAGAATTTTTGGCACATATGGTCAATTGAATGTTTATCCCAACCCTCTTATTTGGCACTAGTTTCAGCCCGAATTGTGCAAGTCACCTAAGGTCACGAATCGTCCCGAACGTGTAGCCCAAATTGTGAAAATTTCAAACCGCTACTGCTTGCTTGTATGAGTAGGTAGCCATCTGAAACTTGGCATATATAAAGGTCATTAACATGTCTACATGCATGCACAATCTTATGTCAACTGATTGCATAACTTGCGAACTATAGGCCATCGAAATTTTTGTAAACAAAAGTTTGTGCGACTTTAGCTCCCAAACGGAATAAAAGCTAAAGCTGAAATAGCCTTCATTTTATTTCACTTATTTGTGTCTACACATGTATATGTTTTGCAGAGACTCAAAGCTCTTGAGAATGGAGAAAATGAGGTGTCAATTTTGCATTGGACCCTATGGGAAAATGCATTAAACGCCTACTGCTCCGACGTTCAGCGACCGATAACATCCATCTTTACACTGTAAACGGTAATTACATAGGTACATGCCTGGGGCAAATAACAGCGCAAATAATTGTCCATGTGCAGAGTAATAAAGGAGCAAACTTTTATATATGGGCCTGCAGTGGAAGTTATTCTTAAAAGGTGACTTTCACGAATCGTTCTGAAACTGTGCTAAATTACAGATAATTCCCATATATTTCTTGGGAGAAAATGCCCTGAAATTCTCCTTTCTCCGTTTTCGAGATATTCGAGGGCAAAGTCGTGCAGTTTTCGACTTCCAGGGGCTATAACTCGAAAACTAAAGAACGAGAATTTTTGGCACATATGGTCAATTGAATGTTTATCCCAACCCTCTTATTTGGCACTAGTTTCAGCCCGAATTGTGCAAGTCACCTAAGGTCACGAATCGTCCCGAACGTGTAGCCCAAATTGTGAAAATTTCAAACCGCTACTGCTTGCTTGTATGAGTAGGTAGCCATCTGAAACTTGGCATATATAAAGGTCATTAACATGTCTACATGCATGCACAATCTTATGTCAACTGATTGCATAACTTGCGAACTATAGGCCATCGAAATTTTTGTAAACAAAAGTTTGTGCGACTTTAGCTCCCAAACGGAATAAAAGCTAAAGCTGAAATAGCCTTCATTTTATTTCACTTATTTGTGTCTACACATGTATATGTTTTGCAGAGACTCAAAGCTCTTGAGAATGGAGAAAATGAGGTGTCAATTTTGCATTGGACCCTATGGGAAAATGCATTAAACGCCTACTGCTCCGACGTTCAGCGACCGATAACATCCATCTTTACACTGTAAACGGTAATTACATAGGTACATGCCTGGAGCAAATAACAGCGCAAATAATTGTCCATGTGCAGAGTAATAAAGGAGCAAACTTTTATATATGGGCCTGCAGTGGAAGTTATTCTTAAAAGGTGACTTTCACGAATCGTTCTGAAACTGTGCTAAATTACAGATAATTCCCATATATTTCTTGGGAGAAAATGCCCTGAAATTCTCCTTTCTCCGTTTTCGAGATATTCGAGGGCAAAGTCGTGCAGTTTTCGACTTCCAGGGGCTATAACTCGAAAACTAAAGAACGAGAATTTTTGGCACATATGGTCAATTGAATGTTTATCCCAACCCTCTTATTTGGCACTAGTTTCAGCCCGAATTGTGCAAGTCACCTAAGGTCACGAATCGTCCCGAACGTGTAGCCCAAATTGTGAAAATTTCAAACCGCTACTGCTTGCTTGTATGAGTAGGTAGCCATCTGAAACTTGGCATATATAAAGGTCATTAACATGTCTACATGCATGCACAATCTTATGTCAACTGATTGCATAACTTGCGAACTATAGGCCATCGAAATTTTTGTAAACAAAAGTTTGTGCGACTTTAGCTCCCAAACGGAATAAAAGCTAAAGCTGAAATAGCCTTCATTTTATTTCACTTATTTGTGTCTACACATGTATATGTTTTGCAGAGACTCAAAGCTCTTGAGAATGGAGAAAATGAGGTGTCAATTTTGCATTGGACCCTATGGGAAAATGCATTAAACGCCTACTGCTCCGACGTTCAGCGACCGATAACATCCATCTTTACACTGTAAACGGTAATTACATAGGTACATGCCTGGGGCAAATAACAGCGCAAATAATTGTCCATGTGCAGAGTAATAAAGGAGCAAACTTTTATATATGGGCCTGCAGTGGAAGTTATTCTTAAAAGGTGACTTTCACGAATCGTTCTGAAACTGTGCTAAATTACAGATAATTCCCATATATTTCTTGGGAGAAAATGCCCTGAAATTCTCCTTTCTCCGTTTTCGAGATATTCGAGGGCAAAGTCGTGCAGTTTTCGACTTCCAGGGGCTATAACTCGAAAACTAAAGAACGAGAATTTTTGGCACATATGGTCAATTGAATGTTTATCCCAACCCTCTCATTTGGCACTAGTTTCAGCCCGAATTGTGCAAGTCACCTAAGGTCACGAATCGTCCCGAACGTGTAGCCCAAATTGTGAAAATTTCAAACCGCTACTGCTTGCTTGTATGAGTAGGTAGCCATCTGAAACTTGGCATATATAAAGGTCATTAACATGTCTACATGCATGCACAATCTTATGTCAACTGATTTCATAACTTGCGAACTATAGGCCATCGAAATTTTTGTCAACAAAAGTTTGTGCGACTTTAGCTCCCAAACGGAATAAAAGCTAAAGCTGAAATAGCCTTCATTTTATTTCACTTATTTGTGTCTACACATGTATATGTTTTGCAGAGACTCAAAGCTCTTGAGAATGGAGAAAATGAGGTGTCAATTTTGCATTGGACCCTATGGGAAAATGCATTAAACGCCTACTGCTCCGACGTTCAGCGACCGATAACATCCATCTTTACACTGTAAACGGTAATTACATAGGTACATGCCTGGGGCAAATAACAGCGCAAATAATTGTCCATGTGCAGAGTAATAAAGGAGCAAACTTTTATATATGGGCCTGCAGTGGAAGTTATTCTTAAAAGGTGACTTTCACGAATCGTTCTGAAACTGTGCTAAATTACAGATAATTCCCATATATTTCTTGGGAGAAAATGCCCTGAAATTCTCCTTTCTCCGTTTTCGAGATATTCGAGGGCAAAGTCGTGCAGTTTTCGACTTCCAGGGGCTATAACTCGAAAACTAAAGAACGAGAATTTTTGGCACATATGGTCAATTGAATGTTTATCCCAACCCTCTCATTTGGCACTAGTTTCAGCCCGAATTGTGCAAGTCACCTAAGGTCACGAATCGTCCCGAACGTGTAGCCCAAATTGTGAAAATTTCAAACCGCTACTGCTTGCTTGTATGAGTAGGTAGCCATCTGAAACTTGGCATATATAAAGGTCATTAACATGTCTACATGCATGCACAATCTTATGTCAACTGATTGCATAACTTGCGAACTATAGGCCATCGAAATTTTTGTAAACAAAAGTTTGTGCGACTTTAGCTCCCAAACGGAATAAAAGCTAAAGCTGAAATAGCCTTCATTTTATTTCACTTATTTGTGTCTACACATGTATATGTTTTGCAGAGACTCAAAGCTCTTGAGAATGGAGAAAATGAGGTGTCAATTTTGCATTGGACCCTATGGGAAAATGCATTAAACGCCTACTGCTCCGACGTTCAGCGACCGATAACATCCATCTTTACACTGTAAACGGTAATTACATAGGTACATGCCTGGGGCAAATAACAGCGCAAATAATTGTCCATGTGCAGAGTAATAAAGGAGCAAACTTTTATATATGGGCCTGCAGTGGAAGTTATTCTTAAAAGGTGACTTTCACGAATCGTTCTGAAACTGTGCTAAATTACAGATAATTCCCATATATTTCTTGGGAGAAAATGCCCTGAAATTCTCCTTTCTCCGTTTTCGAGATATTCGAGGGCAAAGTCGTGCAGTTTTCGACTTCCAGGGGCTATAACTCGAAAACTAAAGAACGAGAATTTTTGGCACATATGGTCAATTGAATGTTTATCCCAACCCTCTTATTTGGCACTAGTTTCAGCCCGAATTGTGCAAGTCACCTAAGGTCACGAATCGTCCCGAACGTGTAGCCCAAATTGTGAAAATTTCAAACCGCTACTGCTTGCTTGTATGAGTAGGTAGCCATCTGAAACTTGGCATATATAAAGGTCATTAACATGTCTACATGCATGCACAATCTTATGTCAACTGATTGCATAACTTGCGAACTCTATAGGCCATCGAAATTTTTGTAAACAAAAGTTTGTGCGACTTTAGCTCCCAAACGGAATAAAAGCTAAAGCTGAAATAGCCTTCATTTTATTTCACTTATTTGTGTCTACACATGTATATGTTTTGCAGAGACTCAAAGCTCTTGAGAATGGAGAAAATGAGGTGTCAATTTTGCATTGGACCCTATGGGAAAATGCATTAAACGCCTACTGCTCCGACGTTCAGCGACCGATAACATCCATCTTTACACTGTAAACGGTAATTACATAGGTACATGCCTGGGGCAAATAACAGCGCAAATAATTGTCCATGTGCAGAGTAATAAAGGAGCAAACTTTTATATATGGGCCTGCAGTGGAAGTTATTCTTAAAAGGTGACTTTCACGAATCGTTCTGAAACTGTGCTAAATTACAGATAATTCCCATATATTTCTTGGGAGAAAATGCCCTGAAATTCTCCTTTCTCCGTTTTCGAGATATTCGAGGGCAAAGTCGTGCAGTTTTCGACTTCCAGGGGCTATAACTCGAAAACTAAAGAACGAGAATTTTTGGCACATATGGTCAATTGAATGTTTATCCCAACCCTCTTATTTGGCACTAGTTTCAGCCCGAATTGTGCAAGTCACCTAAGGTCACGAATCGTCCCGAACGTGTAGCCCAAATTGTGAAAATTTCAAACCGCTACTGCTTGCTTGTATGAGTAGGTAGCCATCTGAAACTTGGCATATATAAAGGTCATTAACATGTCTACATGCATGCACAATCTTATGTCAACTGATTGCATAACTTGCGAACTATAGGCCATCGAAATTTTTGTAAACAAAAGTTTGTGCGACTTTAGCTCCCAAACGGAATAAAAGCTAAAGCTGAAATAGCCTTCATTTTATTTCACTTATTTGTGTCTACACATGTATATGTTTTGCAGAGACTCAAAGCTCTTGAGAATGGAGAAAATGAGGTGTCAATTTTGCATTGGACCCTATGGGAAAATGCATTAAACGCCTACTGCTCCGACGTTCAGCGACCGATAACATCCATCTTTACACTGTAAACGGTAATTACATAGGTACATGCCTGGGGCAAATAACAGCGCAAATAATTGTCCATGTGCAGAGTAATAAAGGAGCAAACTTTTATATATGGGCCTGCAGTGGAAGTTATTCTTAAAAGGTGACTTTCACGAATCGTTCTGAAACTGTGCTAAATTACAGATAATTCCCATATATTTCTTGGGAGAAAATGCCCTGAAATTCTCCTTTCTCCGTTTTCGAGATATTCGAGGGCAAAGTCGTGCAGTTTTCGACTTCCAGGGGCTATAACTCGAAAACTAAAGAACGAGAATTTTTGGCACATATGGTCAATTGAATGTTTATCCCAACCCTCTTATTTGGCACTAGTTTCAGCCCGAATTGTGCAAGTCACCTAAGGTCACGAATCGTCCCGAACGTGTAGCCCAAATTGTGAAAATTTCAAACCGCTACTGCTTGCTTGTATGAGTAGGTAGCCATCTGAAACTTGGCATATATAAAGGTCATTAACATGTCTACATGCATGCACAATCTTATGTCAACTGATTGCATAACTTGCGAACTATAGGCCATCGAAATTTTTGTAAACAAAAGTTTGTGCGACTTTAGCTCCCAAACGGAATAAATGCTAAAGCTGAAATAGCCTTCATTTTATTTCACTTATTTGTGTCTAAACATGTATATGTTTTGCAGAGACTCAAAGCTCTTGAGAATGGAGAAAATGAGGTGTCAATTTTGCATTGGACCCTATGGGAAAATGCATTAAACGCCTACTGCTCCGACGTTCAGCGACCGATAACATCCATCTTTACACTGTAAACGGTAATTACATAGGTACATGCCTGGGGCAAATAACAGCGCAAATAATTGTCCATGTGCAGAGTAATAAAGGAGCAAACTTTTATATATGGGCCTGCAGTGGAAGTTATTCTTAAAAGGTGACTTTCACGAATCGTTCTGAAACTGTGCTAAATTACAGATAATTCCCATATATTTCTTGGGAGAAAATGCCCTGAAATTCTCCTTTCTCCGTTTTCGAGATATTCGAGGGCAAAGTCGTGCAGTTTTCGACTTCCAGGGGCTATAACTCGAAAACTAAAGAACGAGAATTTTTGGCACATATGGTCAATTGAATGTTTATCCCAACCCTCTTATTTGGCACTAGTTTCAGCCCGAATTGTGCAAGTCACCTAAGGTCACGAATCGTCCCGAACGTGTAGCCCAAATTGTGAAAATTTCAAACCGCTACTGCTTGCTTGTATGAGTAGGTAGCCATCTGAAACTTGGCATATATAAAGGTCATTAACATGTCTACATGCATGCACAATCTTATGTCAACTGATTGCATAACTTGCGAACTATAGGCCATCGAAATTTTTGTAAACAAAAGTTTGTGCGACTTTAGCTCCCAAACGGAATAAAAGCTAAAGCTGAAATAGCCTTCATTTTATTTCACTTATTTGTGTCTACACATGTATATGTTTTGCAGAGACTCAAAGCTCTTGAGAATGGAGAAAATGAGGTGTCAATTTTGCATTGGACCCTATGGGAAAATGCATTAAACGCCTACTGCTCCGACGTTCAGCGACCGATAACATCCATCTTTACACTGTAAACGGTAATTACATAGGTACATGCCTGGGGCAAATAACAGCGCAAATAATTGTCCATGTGCAGAGTAATAAAGGAGCAAACTTTTATATATGGGCCTGCAGTGGAAGTTATTCTTAAAAGGTGACTTTCACGAATCGTTCTGAAACTGCTAAATTACAGATAATTCCCATATATTTCTTGGGAGAAAATGCCCTGAAATTCTCCTTTCTCCGTTTTCGAGATATTCGAGGGCAAAGTCGTGCAGTTTTCGACTTCCAGGGGCTATAACTCGAAAACTAAAGAACGAGAATTTTTGGCACATATGGTCAATTGAATGTTTATCCCAACCCTCTTATTTGGCACTAGTTTCAGCCCGAATTGTGCAAGTCACCTAAGGTCACGAATCGTCCCGAACGTGTAGCCCAAATTGTGAAAATTTCAAACCGCTACTGCTTGCTTGTATGAGTAGGTAGCCATCTGAAACTTGGCATATATAAAGGTCATTAACATGTCTACATGCATGCACAATCTTATGTCAACTGATTGCATAACTTGCGAACTATAGGCCATCGAAATTTTTGTAAACAAAAGTTTGTGCGACTTTAGCTCCCAAACGGAATAAAAGCTAAAGCTGAAATAGCCTTCATTTTATTTCACTTATTTGTGTCTACACATGTATATGTTTTGCAGAGACTCAAAGCTCTTGAGAATGGAGAAAATGAGGTGTCAATTTTGCATTTGACCCTATGGGAAAATGCATTAAACGCCTACTGCTCCGACGTTCAGCGACCGATAACATCCATCTTTACACTGTAAACGGTAATTACATAGGTACATGCCTGGGGCAAATAACAGCGCAAATAATTGTCCATGTGCAGAGTAATAAAGGAGCAAACTTTTATATATGGGCCTGCAGTGGAAGTTATTCTTAAAAGGTGACTTTCACGAATCGTTCTGAAACTGTGCTAAATTACAGATAATTCCCATATATTTCTTGGGAGAAAATGCCCTGAAATTCTCCTTTCTCCGTTTTCGAGATATTCGAGGGCAAAGTCGTGCAGTTTTCGACTTCCAGGGGCTATAACTCGAAAACTAAAGAACGAGAATTTTTGGCACATATGGTCAATTGAATGTTTATCCCAACCCTCTTATTTGGCACTAGTTTCAGCCCGAATTGTGCAAGTCACCTAAGGTCACGAATCGTCCCGAACGTGTAGCCCAAATTGTGAAAATTTCAAACCGCTACTGCTTGCTTGTATGAGTAGGTAGCCATCTGAAACTTGGCATATATAAAGGTCATTAACATGTCTACATGCATGCACAATCTTATGTCAACTGATTGCATAACTTGCGAACTATAGGCCATCGAAATTTTTGTAAACAAAAGTTTGTGCGACTTTAGCTCCCAAACGGAATAAAAGCTAAAGCTGAAATAGCCTTCATTTTATTTCACTTATTTGTGTCTACACATGTATATGTTTTGCAGAGACTCAAAGCTCTTGAGAATGGAGAAAATGAGGTGTCAATTTTGCATTGGACCCTATGGGAAAATGCATTAAACGCCTACTGCTCCGACGTTCAGCGACCGATAACATCCATCTTTACACTGTAAACGGTAATTACATAGGTACATGCCTGGGGCAAATAACAGCGCAAATAATTGTCCATGTGCAGAGTAATAAAGGAGCAAACTTTTATATATGGGCCTGCAGTGGAAGTTATTCTTAAAAGGTGACTTTCACGAATCGTTCTGAAACTGTGCTAAATTACAGATAATTCCCATATATTTCTTGGGAGAAAATGCCCTGAAATTCTCCTTTCTCCGTTTTCGAGATATTCGAGGGCAAAGTCGTGCAGTTTTCGACTTCCAGGGGCTATAACTCGAAAACTAAAGAACGAGAATTTTTGGCACATATGGTCAATTGAATGTTTATCCCAACCCTCTTATTTGGCACTAGTTTCAGCCCGAATTGTGCAAGTCACCTAAGGTCACGAATCGTCCCGAACGTGTAGCCCAAATTGTGAAAATTTCAAACCGCTACTGCTTGCTTGTATGAGTAGGTAGCCATCTGAAACTTGGCATATATAAAGGTCATTAACATGTCTACATGCATGCACAATCTTATGTCAACTGATTGCATAACTTGCGAACTATAGGCCATCGAAATTTTTGTAAACAAAAGTTTGTGCGACTTTAGCTCCCAAACGGAATAAAAGCTAAAGCTGAAATAGCCTTCATTTTATTTCACTTATTTGTGTCTACACATGTATATGTTTTGCAGAGACTCAAAGCTCTTGAGAATGGAGAAAATGAGGTGTCAATTTTGCATTGGACCCTATGGGAAAATGCATTAAACGCCTACTGCTCCGACGTTCAGCGACCGATAACATCCATCTTTACACTGTAAACGGTAATTACATAGGTACATGCCTGGGGCAAATAACAGCGCAAATAATTGTCCATGTGCAGAGTAATAAAGGAGCAAACTTTTATATATGGGCCTGCAGTGGAAGTTATTCTTAAAAGGTGACTTTCACGAATCGTTCTGAAACTGTGCTAAATTACAGATAATTCCCATATATTTCTTGGGAGAAAATGCCCTGAAATTCTCCTTTCTCCGTTTTCGAGATATTCGAGGGCAAAGTCGTGCAGTTTTCGACTTCCAGGGGCTATAACTCGAAAACTAAAGAACGAGAATTTTTGGCACATATGGTCAATTGAATGTTTATCCCAACCCTCTTATTTGGCACTAGTTTCAGCCCGAATTGTGCAAGTCACCTAAGGTCACGAATCGTCCCGAACGTGTAGCCCAAATTGTGAAAATTTCAAACCGCTACTGCTTGCTTGTATGAGTAGGTAGCCATCTGAAACTTGGCATATATAAAGGTCATTAACATGTCTACATGCATGCACAATCTTATGTCAACTGATTGCATAACTTGCGAACTATAGGCCATCGAAATTTTTGTAAACAAAAGTTTGTGCGACTTTAGCTCCCAAACGGAATAAAAGCTAAAGCTGAAATAGCCTTCATTTTATTTCACTTATTTGTGTCTACACATGTATATGTTTTGCAGAGACTCAAAGCTCTTGAGAATGGAGAAAATGAGGTGTCAATTTTGCATTGGACCCTATGGGAAAATGCATTAAACGCCTACTGCTCCGACGTTCAGCGACCGATAACATCCATCTTTACACTGTAAACGGTAATTACATAGGTACATGCCTGGGGCAAATAACAGCGCAAATAATTGTCCATGTGCAGAGTAATAAAGGAGCAAACTTTTATATATGGGCCTGCAGTGGAAGTTATTCTTAAAAGGTGACTTTCACGAATCGTTCTGAAACTGTGCTAAATTACAGATAATTCCCATATATTTCTTGGGAGAAAATGCCCTGAAATTCTCCTTTCTCCGTTTTCGAGATATTCGAGGGCAAAGTCGTGCAGTTTTCGACTTCCAGGGGCTATAACTCGAAAACTAAAGAACGAGAATTTTTGGCACATATGGTCAATTGAATGTTTATCCCAACCCTCTTATTTGGCACCAGTTTCAGCCCGAATTGTGCAAGTCACCTAAGGTCACGAATCGTCCCGAACGTGTAGCCCAAATTGTGAAAATTTCAAACCGCTACTGCTTGCTTGTATGAGTAGGTAGCCATCTGAAACTTGGCATATATAAAGGTCATTAACATGTCTACATGCATGCACAATCTTATGTCAACTGATTGCATAACTTGCGAACTATAGGCCATCGAAATTTTTGTAAACAAAAGTTTGTGCGACTTTAGCTCCCAAACGGAATAAAAGCTAAAGCTGAAATAGCCTTCATTTTATTTCACTTATTTGTGTCTACACATGTATATGTTTTGCAGAGACTCAAAGCTCTTGAGAATGGAGAAAATGAGGTGTCAATTTTGCATTGGACCCTATGGGAAAATGCATTAAACGCCTACTGCTCCGACGTTCAGCGACCGATAACATCCATCTTTACACTGTAAACGGTAATTACATAGGTACATGCCTGGGGCAAATAACAGCGCAAATAATTGTCCATGTGCAGAGTAATAAAGGAGCAAACTTTTATATATGGGCCTGCAGTGGAAGTTATTCTTAAAAGGTGACTTTCACGAATCGTTCTGAAACTGTGCTAAATTACAGATAATTCCCATATATTTCTTGGGAGAAAATGCCCTGAAATTCTCCTTTCTCCGTTTTCGAGATATTCGAGGGCAAAGTCGTGCAGTTTTCGACTTCCAGGGGCTATAACTCGAAAACTAAAGAACGAGAATTTTTGGCACATATGGTCAATTGAATGTTTATCCCAACCCTCTTATTTGGCACTAGTTTCAGCCCGAATTGTGCAAGTCACCTAAGGTCACGAATCGTCCCGAACGTGTAGCCCAAATTGTGAAAATTTCAAACCGCTACTGCTTGCTTGTATGAGTAGGTAGCCATCTGAAACTTGGCATATATAAAGGTCATTAACATGTCTACATGCATGCACAATCTTATGTCAACTGATTGCATAACTTGCGAACTATAGGCCATCGAAATTTTTGTAAACAAAAGTTTGTGCGACTTTAGCTCCCAAACGGAATAAAAGCTAAAGCTGAAATAGCCTTCATTTTATTTCACTTATTTGTGTCTACACATGTATATGTTTTGCAGAGACTCAAAGCTCTTGAGAATGGAGAAAATGAGGTGTCAATTTTGCATTGGACCCTATGGGAAAATGCATTAAACGCCTACTGCTCCGACGTTCAGCGACCGATAACATCCATCTTTACACTGTAAACGGTAATTACATAGGTACATGCCTGGGGCAAATAACAGCGCAAATAATTGTCCATGTGCAGAGTAATAAAGGAGCAAACTTTTATATATGGGCCTGCAGTGGAAGTTATTCTTAAAAGGTGACTTTCACGAATCGTTCTGAAACTGTTGCTAAATTACAGATAATTCCCATATATTTCTTGGGAGAAAATGCCCTGAAATTCTCCTTTCTCCGTTTTCGAGATATTCGAGGGCAAAGTCGTGCAGTTTTCGACTTCCAGGGGCTATAACTCGAAAACTAAAGAACGAGAATTTTTGGCACATATGGTCAATTGAATGTTTATCCCAACCCTCTTATTTGGCACTAGTTTCAGCCCGAATTGTGCAAGTCACCTAAGGTCACGAATCGTCCCGAACGTGTAGCCCAAATTGTGAAAATTTCAAACCGCTACTGCTTGCTTGTATGAGTAGGTAGCCATCTGAAACTTGGCATATATAAAGGTCATTAACATGTCTACATGCATGCACAATCTTATGTCAACTGATTGCATAACTTGCGAACTATAGGCCATCGAAATTTTTGTAAACAAAAGTTTGTGCGACTTTAGCTCCCAAACGGAATAAAAGCTAAAGCTGAAATAGCCTTCATTTTATTTCACTTATTTGTGTCTACACATGTATATGTTTTGCAGAGACTCAAAGCTCTTGAGAATGGAGAAAATGAGGTGTCAATTTTGCATTGGACCCTATGGGAAAATGCATTAAACGCCTACTGCTCCGACGTTCAGCGACCGATAACATCCATCTTTACACTGTAAACGGTAATTACATAGGTACATGCCTGGGGCAAATAACAGCGCAAATAATTGTCCATGTGCAGAGTAATAAAGGAGCAAACTTTTATATATGGGCCTGCAGTGGAAGTTATTCTTAAAAGGTGACTTTCACGAATCGTTCTGAAACTGTTGCTAAATTACAGATAATTCCCATATATTTCTTGGGAGAAAATGCCCTGAAATTCTCCTTTCTCCGTTTTCGAGATATTCGAGGGCAAAGTCGTGCAGTTTTCGACTTCCAGGGGCTATAACTCGAAAACTAAAGAACGAGAATTTTTGGCACATATGGTCAATTGAATGTTTATCCCAACCCTCTTATTTGGCACTAGTTTCAGCCCGAATTGTGCAAGTCACCTAAGGTCACGAATCGTCCCGAACGTGTAGCCCAAATTGTGAAAATTTCAAACCGCTACTGCTTGCTTGTATGAGTAGGTAGCCATCTGAAACTTGGCATATATAAAGGTCATTAACATGTCTACATGCATGCACAATCTTATGTCAACTGATTGCATAACTTGCGAACTATAGGCCATCGAAATTTTTGTAAACAAAAGTTTGTGCGACTTTAGCTCCCAAACGGAATAAAAGCTAAAGCTGAAATAGCCTTCATTTTATTTCACTTATTTGTGTCTACACATGTATATGTTTTGCAGAGACTCAAAGCTCTTGAGAATGGAGAAAATGAGGTGTCAATTTTGCATTGGACCCTATGGGAAAATGCATTAAACGCCTACTGCTCCGACGTTCAGCGACCGATAACATCCATCTTTACACTGTAAACGGTAATTACATAGGTACATGCCTGGGGCAAATAACAGCGCAAATAATTGTCTATGTGCAGAGTAATAAAGGAGCAAACTTTTATATATGGGCCTGCAGTGGAAGTTATTCTTAAAAGGTGACTTTCACGAATCGTTCTGAAACTGTGCTAAATTACAGATAATTCCCATATATTTCTTGGGAGAAAATGCCCTGAAATTCTCCTTTCTCCGTTTTCGAGATATTCGAGGCCAAATCGTGCAGTTTTCGACTTCCAGGGGCTATAACTCGAAAACTAAAGAACGAGAATTTTTGGCACATATGGTCAATTGAATGTTTATCCCAACCCTCTTATTTGGCACTTGTTTCAGCCCGAATTGTGCAAGTCACCTAAGGTCACGAATCGTCCCGAACGTGTAGCCCAAATTGTGAAAATTTCAAACCGCTACTGCTTGCTTGTATGAGTAGGTAGCCATCTGAAACTTGGCATATATAAAGGTCATTAACATGTCTACATGCATGCACAATCTTATGTCAACTGATTGCATAACTTGCGAACTATAGGCCATCGAAATTTTTGTAAACAAAAGTTTGTGCGACTTTAGCTCCCAAACGGAATAAAAGCTAAAGCTGAAATAGCCTTCATTTTATTTCACTTATTTGTGTCTACACATGTATATGTTTTGCAGAGACTCAAAGCTCTTGAGAATGGAGAAAATGAGGTGTCAATTTTGCATTGGACCCTATGGGAAAATGCATTAAACGCCTACTGCTCCGACGTTCAGCGACCGATAACATCCATCTTTACACTGTAAACGGTAATTACATAGGTACATGCCTGGGGCAAATAACAGCGCAAATAATTGTCCATGTGCAGAGTAATAAAGGAGCAAACTTTTATATATGGGCCTGCAGTGGAAGTTATTCTTAAAAGGTGACTTTCACGAATCGTTCTGAAACTGTGCTAAATTACAGATAATTCCCATATATTTCTTGGGAGAAAATGCCCTGAAATTCTCCTTTCTCCGTTTTCGAGATATTCGAGGGCAAAGTCGTGCAGTTTTCGACTTCCAGGGGCTATAACTCGAAAACTAAAGAACGAGAATTTTTGGCACATATGGTCAATTGAATGTTTATCCCAACCCTCTTATTTGGCACTAGTTTCAGCCCGAATTGTGCAAGTCACCTAAGGTCACGAATCGTCCCGAACGTGTAGCCCAAATTGTGAAAATTTCAAACCGCTACTGCTTGCTTGTATGAGTAGGTAGCCATCTGAAACGTGGCATATATAAAGGTCATTAACATGTCTACATGCATGCACAATCTTATGTCAACTGATTGCATAACTTGCGAACTATAGGCCATCGAAATTTTTGTAAACAAAAGTTTGTGCGACTTTAGCTCCCAAACGGAATAAAAGCTAAAGCTGAAATAGCCTTCATTTTATTTCACTTATTTGTGTCTACACATGTATATGTTTTGCAGAGACTCAAAGCTCTTGAGAATGGAGAAAATGAGGTGTCAATTTTGCATTGGACCCTATGGGAAAATGCATTAAACGCCTACTGCTCCGACGTTCAGCGACCGATAACATCCATCTTTACACTGTAAACGGTAATTACATAGGTACATGCCTGGGGCAAATAACAGCGCAAATAATTGTCCATGTGCAGAGTAATAAAGGAGCAAACTTTTATATATGGGCCTGCAGTGGAAGTTATTCTTAAAAGGTGACTTTCACGAATCGTTCTGAAACTGTGCTAAATTACAGATAATTCCCATATATTTCTTGGGAGAAAATGCCCTGAAATTCTCCTTTCTCCGTTTTCGAGATATTCGAGGGCAAAGTCGTGCAGTTTTCGACTTCCAGGGGCTCTAACTCGAAAACTAAAGAACGAGAATTTTTGGCACATATGGTCAATTGAATGTTTATCCCAACCCTCTTATTTGGCACTAGTTTCAGCCCGAATTGTGCAAGTCACCTAAGGTCACGAATCGTCCCGAACGTGTAGCCCAAATTGTGAAAATTTCAAACCGCTACTGCTTGCTTGTATGAGTAGGTAGCCATCTGAAACTTGGCATATATAAAGGTCATTAACATGTCTACATGCATGCACAATCTTATGTCAACTGATTGCATAACTTGCGAACTATAGGCCATCGAAATTTTTGTAAACAAAAGTTTGTGCGACTTTAGCTCCCAAACGGAATAAAAGCTAAAGCTGAAATAGCCTTCATTTTATTTCACTTATTTGTGTCTACACATGTATATGTTTTGCAGAGACTCAAAGCTCTTGAGAATGGAGAAAATGAGGTGTCAATTTTGCATTGGACCCTATGGGAAAATGCATTAAACGCCTACTGCTCCGACGTTCAGCGACCGATAACATCCATCTTTACACTGTAAACGGTAATTACATAGGTACATGCCTGGGGCAAATAACAGCGCAAATAATTGTCCATGTGCAGAGTAATAAAGGAGCAAACTTTTATATATGGGCCTGCAGTGGAAGTTATTCTTAAAAGGTGACTTTCACGAATCGTTCTGAAACTGTGCTAAATTACAGATAATTCCCATATATTTCTTGGGAGAAAATGCCCTGAAATTCTCCTTTCTCCGTTTTCGAGATATTCGAGGGCAAAGTCGTGCAGTTTTCGACTTCCAGGGGCTATAACTCGAAAACTAAAGAACGAGAATTTTTGGCACATATGGTCAATTGAATGTTTATCCCAACCCTCTTATTTGGCACTAGTTTCAGCCCGAATTGTGCAAGTCACCTAAGGTCACGAATCGTCCCGAACGTGTAGCCCAAATTGTGAAAATTTCAAACCGCTACTGCTTGCTTGTATGAGTAGGTAGCCATCTGAAACTTGGCATATATAAAGGTCATTAACATGTCTACATGCATGCACAATCTTATGTCAACTGATTGCATAACTTGCGAACTATAGGCCATCGAAATTTTTGTAAACAAAAGTTTGTGCGACTTTAGCTCCCAAACGGAATAAAAGCTAAAGCTGAAATAGCCTTCATTTTATTTCACTTATTTGTGTCTACACATGTATATGTTTTGCAGAGACTCAAAGCTCTTGAGAATGGAGAAAATGAGGTGTCAATTTTGCATTGGACCCTATGGGAAAATGCATTAAACGCCTACTGCTCCGACGTTCAGCGACCGATAACATCCATCTTTACACTGTAAACGGTAATTACATAGGTACATGCCTGGGGCAAATAACAGCGCAAATAATTGTCCATGTGCAGAGTAATAAAGGAGCAAACTTTTATATATGGGCCTGCAGTGGAAGTTATTCTTAAAAGGTGACTTTCACGAATCGTTCTGAAACTGTGCTAAATTACAGATAATTCCCATATATTTCTTGGGAGAAAATGCCCTGAAATTCTCCTTTCTCCGTTTTCGAGATATTCGAGGGCAAAGTCGTGCAGTTTTCGACTTCCAGGGGCTATAACTCGAAAACTAAAGAACGAGAATTTTTGGCACATATGGTCAATTGAATGTTTATCCCAACCCTCTTATTTGGCACTAGTTTCAGCCCGAATTGTGCAAGTCACCTAAGGTCACGAATCGTCCCGAACGTGTAGCCCAAATTGTGAAAATTTCAAACCGCTACTGCTTGCTTGTATGAGTAGGTAGCCATCTGAAACTTGGCATATATAAAGGTCATTAACATGTCTACATGCATGCACAATCTTATGTCAACTGATTGCATAACTTGCGAACTATAGGCCATCGAAATTTTTGTAAACAAAAGTTTGTGCGACTTTAGCTCCCAAACGGAATAAAAGCTAAAGCTGAAATAGCCTTCATTTTATTTCACTTATTTGTGTCTACACATGTATATGTTTTGCAGAGACTCAAAGCTCTTGAGAATGGAGAAAATGAGGTGTCAATTTTGCATTGGACCCTATGGGAAAATGCATTAAACGCCTACTGCTCCGACGTTCAGCGACCGATAACATCCATCTTTACACT
This sequence comes from Ctena decussata, assembly GCA_963989385.1. Taxonomy (NCBI): domain Eukaryota; kingdom Metazoa; phylum Mollusca; class Bivalvia; order Lucinida; family Lucinidae; genus Ctena; species Ctena decussata. The sequence continues at coordinate 1,340,666 of OZ022505.1, read as the reverse complement.
GTAAACGGTAATTACATAGGTACATGCCTGGGGCAAATAACAGCGCAAATAATTGTCCATGTGCAGAGTAATAAAGGAGCAAACTTTTATATATGGGCCTGCAGTGGAAGTTATTCTTAAAAGGTGACTTTCACGAATCGTTCTGAAACTGTGCTAAATTACAGATAATTCCCATATATTTCTTGGGAGAAAATGCCCTGAAATTCTCCTTTCTCCGTTTTCGAGATATTCGAGGGCAAAGTCGTGCAGTTTTCGACTTCCAGGGGCTATAACTCGAAAACTAAAGAACGAGAATTTTTGGCACATATGGTCAATTGAATGTTTATCCCAACCCTCTTATTTGGCACTAGTTTCAGCCCGAATTGTGCAAGTCACCTAAGGTCACGAATCGTCCCGAACGTGTAGCCCAAATTGTGAAAATTTCAAACCGCTACTGCTTGCTTGTATGAGTAGGTAGCCATCTGAAACTTGGCATATATAAAGGTCATTAACATGTCTACATGCATGCACAATCTTATGTCAACTGATTGCATAACTTGCGAACTATAGGCCATCGAAATTTTTGTAAACAAAAGTTTGTGCGACTTTAGCTCCCAAACGGAATAAAAGCTAAAGCTGAAATAGCCTTCATTTTATTTCACTTATTTGTGTCTACACATGTATATGTTTTGCAGAGACTCAAAGCTCTTGAGAATGGAGAAAATGAGGTGTCAATTTTGCATTGGACCCTATGGGAAAATGCATTAAACGCCTACTGCTCCGACGTTCAGCGACCGATAACATCCATCTTTACACTGTAAACGGTAATTACATAGGTACATGCCTGGGGCAAATAACAGCGCAAATAATTGTCCATGTGCAGAGTAATAAAGGAGCAAACTTTTATATATGGGCCTGCAGTGGAAGTTATTCTTAAAAGGTGACTTTCACGAATCGTTCTGAAACTGTGCTAAATTACAGATAATTCCCATATATTTCTTGGGAGAAAATGCCCTGAAATTCTCCTTTCTCCGTTTTCGAGATATTCGAGGGCAAAGTCGTGCAGTTTTCGACTTCCAGGGGCTATAACTCGAAAACTAAAGAACGAGAATTTTTGGCACATATGGTCAATTGAATGTTTATCCCAACCCTCTTATTTGGCACTAGTTTCAGCCCGAATTGTGCAAGTCACCTAAGGTCACGAATCGTCCCGAACGTGTAGCCCAAATTGTGAAAATTTCAAACCGCTACTGCTTGCTTGTATGAGTAGGTAGCCATCTGAAACTTGGCATATATAAAGATCATTAACATGTCTACATGCATGCACAATCTTATGTCAACTGATTGCATAACTTGCGAACTATAGGCCATCGAAATTTTTGTAAACAAAAGTTTGTGCGACTTTAGCTCCCAAACGGAATAAAAGCTAAAGCTGAAATAGCCTTCATTTTATTTCACTTATTTGTGTCTACACATGTATATGTTTTGCAGAGACTCAAAGCTCTTGAGAATGGAGAAAATGAGGTGTCAATTTTGCATTGGACCCTATGGGAAAATGCATTAAACGCCTACTGCTCCGACGTTCAGCGACCGATAACATCCATCTTTACACTGTAAACGGTAATTACATAGGTACATGCCTGGGGCAAATAACAGCGCAAATAATTGTCCATGTGCAGAGTAATAAAGGAGCAAACTTTTATATATGGGCCTGCAGTGGAAGTTATTCTTAAAAGGTGACTTTCACGAATCGTTCTGAAACTGTGCTAAATTACAGATAATTCCCATATATTTCTTGGGAGAAAATGCCCTGAAATTCTCCTTTCTCCGTTTTCGAGATATTCGAGGGCAAAGTCGTGCAGTTTTCGACTTCCAGGGGCTATAACTCGAAAACTAAAGAACGAGAATTTTTGGCACATATGGTCAATTGAATGTTTATCCCAACCCTCTTATTTGGCACTAGTTTCAGCCCGAATTGTGCAAGTCACCTAAGGTCACGAATCGTCCCGAACGTGTAGCCCAAATTGTGAAAATTTCAAACCGCTACTGCTTGCTTGTATGAGTAGGTAGCCATCTGAAACTTGGCATATATAAAGGTCATTAACATGTCTACATGCATGCACAATCTTATGTCAACTGATTGCATAACTTGCGAACTATAGGCCATCGAAATTTTTGTAAACAAAAGTTTGTGCGACTTTAGCTCCCAAACGGAATAAAAGCTAAAGCTGAAATAGCCTTCATTTTATTTCACTTATTTGTGTCTACACATGTATATGTTTTGCAGAGACTCAAAGCTCTTGAGAATGGAGAAAATGAGGTGTCAATTTTGCATTGGACCCTATGGGAAAATGCATTAAACGCCTACTGCTCCGACGTTCAGCGACCGATAACATCCATCTTTACACTGTAAACGGTAATTACATAGGTACATGCCTGGGGCAAATAACAGCGCAAATAATTGTCCATGTGCAGAGTAATAAAGGAGCAAACTTTTATATATGGGCCTGCAGTGGAAGTTATTCTTAAAAGGTGACTTTCACGAATCGTTCTGAAACTGTGCTAAATTACAGATAATTCCCATATATTTCTTGGGAGAAAATGCCCTGAAATTCTCCTTTCTCCGTTTTCGAGATATTCGAGGGCAAAGTCGTGCAGTTTTCGACTTCCAGGGGCTATAACTCGAAAACTAAAGAACGAGAATTTTTGGCACATATGGTCAATTGAATGTTTATCCCAACCCTCTCATTTGGCACTAGTTTCAGCCCGAATTGTGCAAGTCACCTAAGGTCACGAATCGTCCCGAACGTGTAGCCCAAATTGTGAAAATTTCAAACCGCTACTGCTTGCTTGTATGAGTAGGTAGCCATCTGAAACTTGGCATATATAAAGGTCATTAACATGTCTACATGCATGCACAATCTTATGTCAACTGATTGCATAACTTGCGAACTATAGGCCATCGAAATTTTTGTAAACAAAAGTTTGTGCGACTTTAGCTCCCAAACGGAATAAAAGCTAAAGCTGAAATAGCCTTCATTTTATTTCACTTATTTGTGTCTACACATGTATATGTTTTGCAGAGACTCAAAGCTCTTGAGAATGGAGAAAATGAGGTGTCAATTTTGCATTGGACCCTATGGGAAAATGCATTAAACGCCTACTGCTCCGACGTTCAGCGACCGATAACATCCATCTTTACACTGTAAACGGTAATTACATAGGTACATGCCTGGGGCAAATAACAGCGCAAATAATTGTCCATGTGCAGAGTAATAAAGGAGCAAACTTTTATATATGGGCCTGCAGTGGAAGTTATTCTTAAAAGGTGACTTTCACGAATCGTTCTGAAACTGTGCTAAATTACAGATAATTCCCATATATTTCTTGGGAGAAAATGCCCTGAAATTCTCCTTTCTCCGTTTTCGAGATATTCGAGGGCAAAGTCGTGCAGTTTTCGACTTCCAGGGGCTATAACTCGAAAACTAAAGAACGAGAATTTTTGGCACATATGGTCAATTGAATGTTTATCCCAACCCTCTTATTTGGCACTAGTTTCAGCCCGAATTGTGCAAGTCACCTAAGGTCACGAATCGTCCCGAACGTGTAGCCCAAATTGTGAAAATTTCAAACCGCTACTGCTTGCTTGTATGAGTAGGTAGCCATCTGAAACTTGGCATATATAAAGGTCATTAACATGTCTACATGCATGCACAATCTTATGTCAACTGATTGCATAACTTGCGAACTATAGGCCATCGAAATTTTTGTAAACAAAAGTTTGTGCGACTTTAGCTCCCAAACGGAATAAAAGCTAAAGCTGAAATAGCCTTCATTTTATTTCACTTATTTGTGTCTACACATGTATATGTTTTGCAGAGACTCAAAGCTCTTGAGAATGGAGAAAATGAGGTGTCAATTTTGCATTGGACCCTATGGGAAAATGCATTAAACGCCTACTGCTCCGACGTTCAGCGACCGATAACATCCATCTTTACACTGTAAACGGTAATTACATAGGTACATGCCTGGGGCAAATAACAGCGCAAATAATTGTCCATGTGCAGAGTAATAAAGGAGCAAACTTTTATATATGGGCCTGCAGTGGAAGTTATTCTTAAAAGGTGACTTTCACGAATCGTTCTGAAACTGTGCTAAATTACAGATAATTCCCATATATTTCTTGGGAGAAAATGCCCTGAAATTCTCCTTTCTCCGTTTTCGAGATATTCGAGGGCAAAGTCGTGCAGTTTTCGACTTCCAGGGGCTATAACTCGAAAACTAAAGAACGAGAATTTTTGGCACATATGGTCAATTGAATGTTTATCCCAACCCTCTTATTTGGCACTAGTTTCAGCCCGAATTGTGCAAGTCACCTAAGGTCACGAATCGTCCCGAACGTGTAGCCCAAATTGTGAAAATTTCAAACCGCTACTGCTTGCTTGTATGAGTAGGTAGCCATCTGAAACTTGGCATATATAAAGGTCATTAACATGTCTACATGCATGCACAATCTTATGTCAACTGATTGCATAACTTGCGAACTATAGGCCATCGAAATTTTTGTAAACAAAAGTTTGTGCGACTTTAGCTCCCAAACGGAATAAAAGCTAAAGCTGAAATAGCCTTCATTTTATTTCACTTATTTGTGTCTACACATCTATATGTTTTGCAGAGACTCAAAGCTCTTGAGAATGGAGAAAATGAGGTGTCAATTTTGCATTGGACCCTATGGGAAAATGCATTAAACGCCTACTGCTCCGACGTTCAGCGACCGATAACATCCATCTTTACACTGTAAACGGTAATTACATAGGTACATGCCTGGGGCAAATAACAGCGCAAATAATTGTCCATGTGCAGAGTAATAAAGGAGCAAACTTTTATATATGGGCCTGCAGTGGAAGTTATTCTTAAAAGGTGACTTTCACGAATCGTTCTGAAACTGTGCTAAATTACAGATAATTCCCATATATTTCTTGGGAGAAAATGCCCTGAAATTCTCCTTTCTCCGTTTTCGAGATATTCGAGGGCAAAGTCGTGCAGTTTTCGACTTCCAGGGGCTATAACTCGAAAACTAAAGAACGAGAATTTTTGGCACATATGGTCAATTGAATGTTTATCCCAACCCTCTTATTTGGCACTAGTTTCAGCCCGAATTGTGCAAGTCACCTAAGGTCACGAATCGTCCCGAACGTGTAGCCCAAATTGTGAAAATTTCAAACCGCTACTGCTTGCTTGTATGAGTAGGTAGCCATCTGAAACTTGGCATATATAAAGGTCATTAACATGTCTACATGCATGCACAATCTTATGTCAACTGATTGCATAACTTGCGAACTATAGGCCATCGAAATTTTTGTAAACAAAAGTTTGTGCGACTTTAGCTCCCAAACGGAATAAAAGCTAAAGCTGAAATAGCCTTCATTTTATTTCACTTATTTGTGTCTACACATCTATATGTTTTGCAGAGACTCAAAGCTCTTGAGAATGGAGAAAATGAGGTGTCAATTTTGCATTGGACCCTATGGGAAAATGCATTAAACGCCTACTGCTCCGACGTTCAGCGACCGATAACATCCATCTTTACACTGTAAACGGTAATTACATAGGTACATGCCTGGGGCAAATAACAGCGCAAATAATTGTCCATGTGCAGAGTAATAAAGGAGCAAACTTTTATATATGGGCCTGCAGTGGAAGTTATTCTTAAAAGGTGACTTTCACGAATCGTTCTGAAACTGTGCTAAATTACAGATAATTCCCATATATTTCTTGGGAGAAAATGCCCTGAAATTCTCCTTTCTCCGTTTTCGAGATATTCGAGGGCAAAGTCGTGCAGTTTTCGACTTCCAGGGGCTATAACTCGAAAACTAAAGAACGAGAATTTTTGGCACATATGGTCAATTGAATGTTTATCCCAACCCTCTTATTTGGCACTAGTTTCAGCCCGAATTGTGCAAGTCACCTAAGGTCACGAATCGTCCCGAACGTGTAGCCCAAATTGTGAAAATTTCAAACCGCTACTGCTTGCTTGTATGAGTAGGTAGCCATCTGAAACTTGGCATATATAAAGGTCATTAACATGTCTACATGCATGCACAATCTTATGTCAACTGATTGCATAACTTGCGAACTATAGGCCATCGAAATTTTTGTAAACAAAAGTTTGTGCGACTTTAGCTCCCAAACGGAATAAAAGCTAAAGCTGAAATAGCCTTCATTTTATTTCACTTATTTGTGTCTACACATCTATATGTTTTGCAGAGACTCAAAGCTCTTGAGAATGGAGAAAATGAGGTGTCAATTTTGCATTGGACCCTATGGGAAAATGCATTAAACGCCTACTGCTCCGACGTTCAGCGACCGATAACATCCATCTTTACACTGTAAACGGTAATTACATAGGTACATGCCTGGGGCAAATAACAGCGCAAATAATTGTCCATGTGCAGAGTAATAAAGGAGCAAACTTTTATATATGGGCCTGCAGTGGAAGTTATTCTTAAAAGGTGACTTTCACGAATCGTTCTGAAACTGTGCTAAATTACAGATAATTCCCATATATTTCTTGGGAGAAAATGCCCTGAAATTCTCCTTTCTCCGTTTTCGAGATATTCGAGGGCAAAGTCGTGCAGTTTTCGACTTCCAGGGGCTATAACTCGAAAACTAAAGAACGAGAATTTTTGGCACATATGGTCAATTGAATGTTTATCCCAACCCTCTTATTTGGCACTAGTTTCAGCCCGAATTGTGCAAGTCACCTAAGGTCACGAATCGTCCCGAACGTGTAGCCCAAATTGTGAAAATTTCAAACCGCTACTGCTTGCTTGTATGAGTAGGTAGCCATCTGAAACTTGGCATATATAAAGGTCATTAACATGTCTACATGCATGCACAATCTTATGTCAACTGATTGCATAACTTGCGAACTATAGGCCATCGAAATTTTTGTAAACAAAAGTTTGTGCGACTTTAGCTCCCAAACGGAATAAAAGCTAAAGCTGAAATAGCCTTCATTTTATTTCACTTATTTGTGTCTACACATGTATATGTTTTGCAGAGACTCAAAGTTCTTGAGAATGGAGAAAATGAGGTGTCAATTTTGCATTGGACCCTATGGGAAAATGCATTAAACGCCTACTGCTCCGACGTTCAGCGACCGATAACATCCATCTTTACACTGTAAACGGTAATTACATAGGTACATGCCTGGGGCAAATAACAGCGCAAATAATTGTCCATGTGCAGAGTAATAAAGGAGCAAACTTTTATATATGGGCCTGCAGTGGAAGTTATTCTTAAAAGGTGACTTTCACGAATCGTTCTGAAACTGTGCTAAATTACAGATAATTCCCATATATTTCTTGGGAGAAAATGCCCTGAAATTCTCCTTTCTCCGTTTTCGAGATATTCGAGGGCAAAGTCGTGCAGTTTTCGACTTCCAGGGGCTATAACTCGAAAACTAAAGAACGAGAATTTTTGGCACATATGGTCAATTGAATGTTTATCCCAACCCTCTTATTTGGCACTAGTTTCAGCCCGAATTGTGCAAGTCACCTAAGGTCACGAATCGTCCCGAACGTGTAGCCCAAATTGTGAAAATTTCAAACCGCTACTGCTTGCTTGTATGAGTAGGTAGCCATCTGAAACTTGGCATATATAAAGGTCATTAACATGTCTACATGCATGCACAATCTTATGTCAACTGATTGCATAACTTGCGAACTATAGGCCATCGAAATTTTTGTAAACAAAAGTTTGTGCGACTTTAGCTCCCAAACGGAATAAAAGCTAAAGCTGAAATAGCCTTCATTTTATTTCACTTATTTGTGTCTACACATGTATATGTTTTGCAGAGACTCAAAGCTCTTGAGAATGGAGAAAATGAGGTGTCAATTTTGCATTGGACCCTATGGGAAAATGCATTAAACGCCTACTGCTCCGACGTTCAGCGACCGATAACATCCATCTTTACACTGTAAACGGTAATTACATAGGTACATGCCTGGGGCAAATAACAGCGCAAATAATTGTCCATGTGCAGAGTAATAAAGGAGCAAACTTTTATATATGGGCCTGCAGTGGAAGTTATTCTAAAAGGTGACTTTCACGAATCGTTCTGAAACTGTGCTAAATTACAGATAATTCCCATATATTTCTTGGGAGAAAATGCCCTGAAATTCTCCTTTCTCCGTTTTCGAGATATTCGAGGGCAAAGTCGTGCAGTTTTCGACTTCCAGGGGCTATAACTCGAAAACTAAAGAACGAGAATTTTTGGCACATATGGTCAATTGAATGTTTATCCCGACCCTCTTATTTGGCACTAGTTTCAGCCCGAATTGTGCAAGTCACCTAAGGTCACGAATCGTCCCGAACGTGTAGCCCAAATTGTGAAAATTTCAAACCGCTACTGCTTGCTTGTATGAGTAGGTAGCCATCTGAAACTTGGCATATATAAAGGTCATTAACATGTCTACATGCATGCACAATCTTATGTCAACTGATTGCATAACTTGCGAACTATAGGCCATCGAAATTTTTGTAAACAAAAGTTTGTGCGACTTTAGCTCCCAAACGGAATAAAAGCTAAAGCTGAAATAGCCTTCATTTTATTTCACTTATTTGTGTCTACACATGTATATGTTTTGCAGAGACTCAAAGCTCTTGAGAATGGAGAAAATGAGGTGTCAATTTTGCATTGGACCCTATGGGAAAATGCATTAAACGCCTACTGCTCCGACGTTCAGCGACCGATAACATCCATCTTTACACTGTAAACGGTAATTACATAGGTACATGCCTGGGGCAAATAACAGCGCAAATAATTGTCCATGTGCAGAGTAATAAAGGAGCAAACTTTTATATATGGGCCTGCAGTGGAAGTTATTCTTAAAAGGTGACTTTCACGAATCGTTCTGAAACTGTGCTAAATTACAGATAATTCCCATATATTTCTTGGGAGAAAATGCCCTGAAATTCTCCTCTCTCCGTTTTCGAGATATTCGAGGGCAAAGTCGTGCAGTTTTCGACTTCCAGGGGCTATAACTCGAAAACTAAAGAACGAGAATTTTTGGCACATATGGTCAATTGAATGTTTATCCCAACCCTCTTATTTGGCACTAGTTTCAGCCCGAATTGTGCAAGTCACCTAAGGTCACGAATCGTCCCGAACGTGTAGCCCAAATTGTGAAAATTTCAAACCGCTACTGCTTGCTTGTATGAGTAGGTAGCCATCTGAAACTTGGCATATATAAAGGTCATTAACATGTCTACATGCATGCACAATCTTATGTCAACTGATTGCATAACTTGCGAACTATAGGCCATCGAAATTTTTGTAAACAAAAGTTTGTGCGACTTTAGCTCCCAAACGGAATAAAAGCTAAAGCTGAAATAGCCTTCATTTTATTTCACTTATTTGTGTCTACACATGTATATGTTTTGCAGAGACTCAAAGCTCTTGAGAATGGAGAAAATGAGGTGTCAATTTTGCATTGGACCCTATGGGAAAATGCATTAAACGCCTTCTGCTCCGACGTTCAGCGACCGATAACATCCATCTTTACACTGTAAACGGTAATTACATAGGTATATGCCTGGGGCAAATAACAGCGCAAATAATTGTCCATGTGCAGAGTAATAAAGGAGCAAACTTTTATATATGGGCCTGCAGTGGAAGTTATTCTTAAAAGGTGACTTTCACGAATCGTTCTGAAACTGTGCTAAATTACAGATAATTCCCATATATTTCTTGGGAGAAAATGCCCTGAAATTCTCCTTTCTCCGTTTTCGAGATATTGGAGGGCAAAGTCGTGCAGTTTTCGACTTCCAGGGGCTATAACTCGAAAACTAAAGAACGAGAATTTTTGGCACATATGGTCAATTGAATGTTTATCCCAACCCTCTTATTTGGCACTAGTTTCAGCCCGAATTGTGCAAGTCACCTAAGGTCACGAATCGTCCCGAACGTGTAGCCCAAATTGTGAAAATTTCAAACCGCTACTGCTTGCTTGTATGAGTAGGTAGCCATCTGAAACTTGGCATATATAAAGGTCATTAACATGTCTACATGCATGCACAATCTTATGTCAACTGATTGCATAACTTGCGAACTATAGGCCATCGAAATTTTTGTAAACAAAAGTTTGTGCGACTTTAGCTCCCAAACGGAATAAAAGCTAAAGCTGAAATAGCCTTCATTTTATTTCACTTATTTGTGTCTACACATGTATATGTTTTGCAGAGACTCAAAGCTCTTGAGAATGGAGAAAATGAGGTGTCAATTTTGCATTGGACCCTATGGGAAAATGCATTAAACGCCTACTGCTCCGACGTTCAGCGACCGATAACATCCATCTTTACACTGTAAACGGTAATTACATAGGTACATGCCTGGGGCAAATAACAGCGCAAATAATTGTCCATGTGCAGAGTAATAAAGGAGCAAACTTTTATATATGGGCCTGCAGTGGAAGTTATTCTTAAAAGGTGACTTTCACGAATCGTTCTGAAACTGTGCTAAATTACAGATAATTCCCATATATTTCTTGGGAGAAAATGCCCTGAAATTCTCCTTTCTCCGTTTTCGAGATATTCGAGGGCAAAGTCGTGCAGTTTTCGACTTCCAGGGGCTATAACTCGAAAACTAAAGAACGAGAATTTTTGGCACATATGGTCAATTGAATGTTTATCCCAACCCTCTTATTTGGCACTAGTTTCAGCCCGAATTGTGCAAGTCACCTAAGGTCACGAATCGTCCCGAACGTGTAGCCCAAATTGTGAAAATTTCAAACCGCTACTGCTTGCTTGTATGAGTAGGTAGCCATCTGAAACTTGGCATATATAAAGGTCATTAACATGTCTACATGCATGCACAATCTTATGTCAACTGATTGCATAACTTGCGAACTATAGGCCATCGAAATTTTTGTAAACAAAAGTTTGTGCGACTTTAGCTCCCAAACGGAATAAAAGCTAAAGCTGAAATAGCCTTCATTTTATTTCACTTATTTGTGTCTACACATGTATATGTTTTGCAGAGACTCAAAGCTCTTGAGAATGGAGAAAATGAGGTGTCAATTTTGCATTGGACCCTATGGGAAAATGCATTAAACGCCTACTGCTCCGACGTTCAGCGACCGATAACATCCATCTTTACACTGTAAACGGTAATTACATAGGTACATGCCTGGGGCAAATAACAGCGCAAATAATTGTCCATGTGCAGAGTAATAAAGGAGCAAACTTTTATATATGGGCCTGCAGTGGAAGTTATTCTTAAAAGGTGACTTTCACGAATCGTTCTGAAACTGTGCTAAATTACAGATAATTCCCATATATTTCTTGGGAGAAAATGCCCTGAAATTCTCCTTTCTCCGTTTTCGAGATATTCGAGGGCAAAGTCGTGCAGTTTTCGACTTCCAGGGGCTATAACTCGAAAACTAAAGAACGAGAATTTTTGGCACATATGGTCAATTGAATGTTTATCCCAACCCTCTTATTTGGCACTAGTTTCAGCCCGAATTGTGCAAGTCACCTAAGGTCACGAATCGTCCCGAACGTGTAGCCCAAATTGTGAAAATTTCAAACCGCTACTGCTTGCTTGTATGAGTAGGTAGCCATCTGAAACTTGGCATATATAAAGGTCATTAACATGTCTACATGCATGCACAATCTTATGTCAACTGATTGCATAACTTGCGAACTATAGGCCATCGAAATTTTTGTAAACAAAAGTTTGTGCGACTTTAGCTCCCAAACGGAATAAAAGCTAAAGCTGAAATAGCCTTCATTTTATTTCACTTATTTGTGTCTACACATGTATATGTTTTGCAGAGACTCAAAGCTCTTGAGAATGGAGAAAATGAGGTGTCAATTTTGCATTGGACCCTATGGGAAAATGCATTAAACGCCTACTGCTCCGACGTTCAGCGACCGATAACATCCATCTTTACACTGTAAACGGTAATAACATAGGTACATGCCTGGGGCAAATAACAGCGCAAATAATTGTCCATGTGCAGAGTAATAAAGGAGCAAACTTTTATATATGGGCCTGCAGTGGAAGTTATTCTTAAAAGGTGACTTTCACGAATCGTTCTGAAACTATGCTAACTTACAGATAATTCCCATATATTTCTTGGGAGAAAATGCCCTGAAATTCTCCTTTCTCCGTTTTCGAGATATTCGAGGGCAAAGTCGTGCAGTTTTCGACTTCCAGGGGCTATAACTCGAAAACTAAAGAACGAGAATTTTTGGCACATATGGTCAATTGAATGCTTATCCCAACCCTCTTATTTGGCACTAGTTTCAGCCCGAATTGTGCAAGTCACCTAAGGTCACGAATCGTCCCGAACGTGTAGCCCAAATTGTGAAAATTTCAAACCGCTACTGCTTGCTTGTATGAGTAGGTAGCCATCTGAAACTTGGCATATATAAAGGTCATTAACATGTCTACATGCATGCACAATCTTATGTCAACTGATTGCATAACTTGCGAACTATAGGCCATCGAAATTTTTGTAAACAAAAGTTTGTGCGACTTTAGCTCCCAAACGGAATAAAAGCTAAAGCTGAAATAGCCTTCATTTTATTTCACTTATTTGTGTCTACACATGTATATGTTTTGCAGAGACTCAAAGCTCTTGAGAATGGAGAAAATGAGGTGTCAATTTTGCATTGGACCCTATGGGAAAATGCATTAAACGCCTACTGCTCCGACGTTCAGCGACCGATAACATCCATCTTTACACTGTAAACGGTAATTACATAGGTACATGCCTGGGGCAAATAACAGCGCAAATAATTGTCCATGTGCAGAGTAATAAAGGAGCAAACTTTTATATATGGGCCTGCAGTGGAAGTTATTCTTAAAAGGTGACTTTCACGAATCGTTCTGAAACTGTGCTAAATTACAGATAATTCCCATATATTTCTTGGGAGAAAATGCCCTGAAATTCTCTTTCTCCGTTTTCGAGATATTCGAGGGCAAAGTCGTGCAGTTTTCGACTTCCAGGGGCTATAACTCGAAAACTAAAGAACGAGAATTTTTGGCACATATGGTCAATTGAATGTTTATCCCAACCCTCTTATTTGGCACTAGTTTCAGCCCGAATTGTGCAAGTCACCTAAGGTCACGAATCGTCCCGAACGTGTAGCCCAAATTGTGAAAATTTCAAACCGCTACTGCTTGCTTGTATGAGTAGGTAGCCATCTGAAACTTGGCATATATAAAGGTCATTAACATGTCTACATGCATGCACAATCTTATGTCAACTGATTGCATAACTTGCGAACTATAGGCCATCGAAATTTTTGTAAACAAAAGTTTGTGCGACTTTAGCTCCCAAACGGAATAAAAGCTAAAGCTGAAATAGCCTTCATTTTATTTCACTTATTTGTGTCTACACATGTATATGTTTTGCAGAGACTCAAAGCTCTTGAGAATGGAGAAAATGAGGTGTCAATTTTGCATTGGACCCTATGGGAAAATGCATTAAACGCCTACTGCTCCGACGTTCAGCGACCGATAACATCCATCTTTACACTGTAAACGGTAATTACATAGGTACATGCCTGGGGCAAATAACAGCGCAAAAATTTGTCCATGTGCAGAGTAATAAAGGAGCAAACTTTTATATATGGGCCTGCAGTGGAAGTTATTCTTAAAAGGTGACTTTCACGAATCGTTCTGAAACTGTGCTAAATTACAGATAATTCCCATATATTTCTTGGGAGAAAATGCCCTGAAATTCTCCTTTCTCCGTTTTCGAGATATTCGAGGGCAAAGTCGTGCAGTTTTCGACTTCCAGGGGCTATAACTCGAAAACTAAAGAACGAGAATTTTTGGCACATATGGTCAATTGAATGTTTATCCCAACCCTCTTATTTGGCACTAGTTTCAGCCCGAATTGTGCAAGTCACCTAAGGTCACGAATCGTCCCGAACGTGTAGCCCAAATTGTGAAAATTTCAAACCGCTACTGCTTGCTTGTATGAGTAGGTAGCCATCTGAAACTTGGCATATATAAAGGTCATTAACATGTCTACATGCATGCACAATCTTATGTCAACTGATTGCATAACTTGCGAACTATAGGCCATCGAAATTTTTGTAAACAAAAGTTTGTGCGACTTTAGCTCCCAAACGGAATAAAAGCTAAAGCTGAAATAGCCTTCATTTTATTTCACTTATTTGTGTCTACACATGTATATGTTTTGCAGAGACTCAAAGCTCTTGAGAATGGAGAAAATGAGGTGTCAATTTTGCATTGGACCCTATGGGAAAATGCATTAAACGCCTACTGCTCCGCCGTTCAGCGACCGATAACATCCATCTTTACACTGTAAACGGTAATTACATAGGTACATGCCTGGGGCAAATAACAGCGCAAATAATTGTCCATGTGCAGAGTAATAAAGGAGCAAACTTTTATATATGGGCCTGCAGTGGAAGTTATTCTTAAAAGGTGACTTTCACGAATCGTTCTGAAACTGTGCTAAATTACAGATAATTCCCATATATTTCTTGGGAGAAAATGCCCTGAAATTCTCCTTTCTCCGTTTTCGAGATATTCGAGGGCAAAGTCGTGCAGTTTTCGACTTCCAGGGGCTATAACTCGAAAACTAAAGAACGAGAATTTTTGGCACATATGGTCAATTGAATGTTTATCCCAACCCTCTTATTTGGCACTAGTTTCAGCCCGAATTGTGCAAGTCACCTAAGGTCACGAATCGTCCCGAACGTGTAGCCCAAATTGTGAAAATTTCAAACCGCTACTGCTTGCTTGTATGAGTAGGTAGCCATCTGAAACTTGGCATATATAAAGGTCATTAACATGTCTACATGCATGCACAATCTTATGTCAACTGATTGCATAACTTGCGAACTCTAGGCCATCGAAATTTTTGTAAACAAAAGTTTGTGCGACTTTAGCTCCCAAACGGAATAAAAGCTAAAGCTGAAATAGCCTTCATTTTATTTCACTTATTTGTGTCTACACATGTATATGTTTTGCAGAGACTCAAAGCTCTTGAGAATGGAGAAAATGAGGTGTCAATTTTGCATTGGACCCTATGGGAAAATGCATTAAACGCCTACTGCTCCGACGTTCAGCGACCGATAACATCCATCTTTACACTGTAAACGGTAATTACATAGGTACATGCCTGGGGCAAGTAACAGCGCAAATAATTGTCCATGTGCAGAGTAATAAAGGAGCAAACTTTTATATATGGGCCTGCAGTGGAAGTTATTCTTAAAAGGTGACTTTCACGAATCGTTCTGAAACTGTGCTAAATTACAGATAATTCCCATATATTTCTTGGGAGAAAATGCCCTGAAATTCTCCTTTCTCCGTTTTCGAGATATTCGAGGGCAAAGTCGTGCAGTTTTCGACTTCCAGGGGCTATAACTCGAAAACTAAAGAACGAGAATTTTTGGCACATATGGTCAATTGAATGTTTATCCCAACCCTCTCATTTGGCACTAGTTTCAGCCCGAATTGTGCAAGTCACCTAAGGTCACGACTCGTCCCGAACGTGTAGCCCAAATTGTGAAAATTTCAAACCGCTACTGCTTGCTTGTATGAGTAGGTAGCCATCTGAAACTTGGCATATATAAAGGTCATTAACATGTCTACATGCATGCACAATCTTATGTCAACTGATTGCATAACTTGCGAACTATAGGCCATCGAAATTTTTGTAAACAAAAGTTTGTGCGACTTTAGCTCCCAAACGGAATAAAAGCTAAAGCTGAAATAGCCTTCATTTTATTTCACTTATTTGTGTCTACACATGTATATGTTTTGCAGAGACTCAAAGCTCTTGAGAATGGAGAAAATGAGGTGTCAATTTTGCATTGGACCCTATGGGAAAATGCATTAAACGCCTACTGCTCCGACGTTCAGCGACCGATAACATCCATCTTTACACTGTAAACGGTAATTACATAGGTACATGCCTGGGGCAAATAACAGCGCAAATAATTGTCCATGTGCAGAGTAATAAAGGAGCAAACTTTTATATATGGGCCTGCAGTGGAAGTTATTCTTAAAAGGTGACTTTCACGAATCGTTCTGAAACTGTGCTAAATTACAGATAATTCCCATATATTTCTTGGGAGAAAATGCCCTGAAATTCTCCTTTCTCCGTTTTCGAGATATTCGAGGGCAAAGTCGTGCAGTTTTCGACTTCCAGGGGCTATAACTCGAAAATTAAAGAACGAGAATTTTTGGCACATATGGTCAATTGAATGTTTATCTCAACCCTCTTATTTGGCACTAGTTTCAGCCCGAATTGTGCAAGTCACCTAAGGTCACGAATCGTCCCGAACGTGTAGCCCAAATTGTGAAAATTTCAAACCGCTACTGCTTGCTTGTATGAGTAGGTAGCCATCTGAAACTTGGCATATATAAAGGTCATTAACATGTCTACATGCATGCACAATCTTATGTCAACTGATTGCATAACTTGCGAACTATAGGCCATCGAAATTTTTGTAAACAAAAGTTTGTGCGACTTTAGCTCCCAAACGGAATAAAAGCTAAAGCTGAAATAGCCTTCATTTTATTTCACTTATTTGTGTCTACACATGTATATGTTTTGCAGAGACTCAAAGCTCTTGAGAATGGAGAAAATGAGGTGTCAATTTTGCATTGGACCCTATGGGAAAATGCATTAAACGCCTACTGCTCCGACGTTCAGCGACCGATAACATCCATCTTTACACTGTAAACGGTAATTACATAGGTACATGCCTGGGGCAAATAACAGCGCAAATAATTGTCCATGTGCAGAGTAATAAAGGAGCAAACTTTTATATATGGGCCTGCAGTGGAAGTTATTCTTAAAAGGTGACTTTCACGAATCGTTCTGAAACTGTGCTAAATTACAGATAATTCCCATATATTTCTTGGGAGAAAATGCCCTGAAATTCTCCTTTCTCCGTTTTCGAGATATTCGAGGGCAAAGTCGTGCAGTTTTCGACTTCCAGGGGCTATAACTCGAAAACTAAAGAACGAGAATTTTTGGCACATATGGTCAATTGAATGTTTATCCCAACCCTCTCATTTGGCACTAGTTTCAGCCCGAATTGTGCAAGTCACCTAAGGTCACGAATCGTCCCGAACGTGTAGCCCAAATTGTGAAAATTTCAAACCGCTACTGCTTGCTTGTATGAGTAGGTAGCCATCTGAAACTTGGCATATATAAAGGTCATTAACATGTCTACATGCATGCACAATCTTATGTCAACTGATTGCATAACTTGCGAACTATAGGCCATCGAAATTTTTGTAAACAAAAGTTTGTGCGACTTTAGCTCCCAAACGGAATAAAAGCTAAAGCTGAAATAGCCTTCATTTTATTTCACTTATTTGTGTCTACACATGTATATGTTTTGCAGAGACTCAAAGCTCTTGAGAATGGAGAAAATGAGGTGTCAATTTTGCATTGGACCCTATGGGAAAATGCATTAAACGCCTACTGCTCCGACGTTCAGCGACCGATAACATCCATCTTTACACTGTAAACGGTAATTACATAGGTACATGCCTGGGGCAAATAACAGCGCAAATAATTGTCCATGTGCAGAGTAATAAAGGAGCAAACTTTTATATATGGGCCTGCAGTGGAAGTTAATCTTAAAAGGTGACTTTCACGAATCGTTCTGAAACTGTGCTAAATTACAGATAATTCCCATATATTTCTTGGGAGAAAATGCCCTGAAATTCTCCTTTCTCCGTTTTCGAGATATTCGAGGGCAAAGTCGTGCAGTTTTCGACTTCCAGGGGCTATAACTCGAAAACTAAAGAACGAGAATTTTTGGCACATATGGTCAATTGAATGTTTATCCCAACCCTCTCATTTGGCACTAGTTTCAGCCCGAATTGTGCAAGTCACCTAAGGTCACGAATCGTCCCGAACGTGTAGCCCAAATTGTGAAAATTTCAAACCGCTACTGCTTGCTTGTATGAGTAGGTAGCCATCTGAAACTTGGCATATATAAAGGTCATTAACATGTCTACATGCATGCACAATCTTATGTCAACTGATTGCATAACTTGCGAACTATAGGCCATCGAAATTTTTGTAAACAAAAGTTTGTGCGACTTTAGCTCCCAAACGGAATAAAAGCTAAAGCTGAAATAGCCTTCATTTTATTTCACTTATTTGTGTCTACACATGTATATGTTTTGCAGAGACTCAAAGCTCTTGAGAATGGAGAAAATGAGGTGTCAATTTTGCATTGGACCCTATGGGAAAATGCATTAAACGCCTACTGCTCCGACGTTCAGCGACCGATAACATCCATCTTTACACTGTAAACGGTAATTACATAGGTACATGCCTGGGGCAAATAACAGCGCAAAAATTTGTCCATGTGCAGAGTAATAAAGGAGCAAACTTTTATATATGGGCCTGCAGTGGAAGTTATTCTTAAAAGGTGACTTTCACGAATCGTTCTGAAACTGTGCTAAATTACAGATAATTCCCATATATTTCTTGGGAGAAAATGCCCTGAAATTCTCCTTTCTCCGTTTTCGAGATATTCGAGGGCAAAGTCGTGCAGTTTTCGACTTCCAGGGGCTATAACTCGAAAACTAAAGAACGAGAATTTTTGGCACATATGGTCAATTGAATGTTTATCCCAACCCTCTTATTTGGCACTAGTTTCAGCCCGAATTGTGCAAGTCACCTAAGGTCACGAATCGTCCCGAACGTGTAGCCCAAATTGTGAAAATTTCAAACCGCTACTGCTTGCTTGTATGAGTAGGTAGCCATCTGAAACTTGGCATATATAAAGGTCATTAACATGTCTACATGCATGCACAATCTTATGTCAACTGATTGCATAACTTGCGAACTATAGGCCATCGAAATTTTTGTAAACAAAAGTTTGTGCGACTTTAGCTCCCAAACGGAATAAAAGCTAAAGCTGAAATAGCCTTCATTTTATTTCACTTATTTGTGTCTACACATGTATATGTTTTGCAGAGACTCAAAGCTCTTGAGAATGGAGAAAATGAGGTGTCAATTTTGCATTGGACCCTATGGGAAAATGCATTAAACGCCTACTGCTCCGACGTTCAGCGACCGATAACATCCATCTTTACACTGTAAACGGTAATTACATAGGTACATGCCTGGGGCAAATAACAGCGCAAATAATTGTCCATGTGCAGAGTAATAAAGGAGCAAACTTTTATATATGGGCCTGCAGTGGAAGTTATTCTTAAAAGGTGACTTTCACGAATCGTTCTGAAACTGTGCTAAATTACAGATAATTCCCATATATTTCTTGGGAGAAAATGCCCTGAAATTCTCCTTTCTCCGTTTTCGAGATATTGGAGGGCAAAGTCGTGCAGTTTTCGACTTCCAGGGGCTATAACTCGAAAACTAAAGAACGAGAATTTTTGGCACATATGGTCAATTGAATGTTTATCCCAACCCTCTCATTTGGCACTAGTTTCAGCCCGAATTGTGCAAGTCACCTAAGGTCACGACTCGTCCCGAACGTGTAGCCCAAATTGTGAAAATTTCAAACCGCTACTGCTTGCTTGTATGAGTAGGTAGCCATCTGAAACTTGGCATATATAAAGGTCATTAACATGTCTACATGCATGCACAATCTTATGTCAACTGATTGCATAACTTGCGAACTATAGGCCATCGAAATTTTTGTAAACAAAAGTTTGTGCGACTTTAGCTCCCAAACGGAATAAAAGCTAAAGCTGAAATAGCCTTCATTTTATTTCACTTATTTGTGTCTACACATGTATATGTTTTGCAGAGACTCAAAGCTCTTGAGAATGGAGAAAATGAGGTGTCAATTTTGCATTGGACCCTATGGGAAAATGCATTAAACGCCTACTGCTCCGACGTTCAGCGACCGATAACATCCATCTTTACACTGTAAACGGTAATTACATAGGTACATGCCTGGGGCAAATAACAGCGCAAATAATTGTCCATGTGCAGAGTAATAAAGGAGCAAACTTTTATATATGGGCCTGCAGTGGAAGTTATTCTTAAAAGGTGACTTTCACGAATCGTTCTGAAACTGTGCTAAATTACAGATAATTCCCATATATTTCTTGGGAGAAAATGCCCTGAAATTCTCCTTTCTCCGTTTTCGAGATATTCGAGGGCAAAGTCGTGCAGTTTTCGACTTCCAGGGGCTATAACTCGAAAACTAAAGAACGAGAATTTTTGGCACATATGGTCAATTGAATGTTTATCCCAACCCTCTTATTTGGCACTAGTTTCAGCCCGAATTGTGCAAGTCACCTAAGGTCACGAATCGTCCCGAACGTGTAGCCCAAATTGTGAAAATTTCAAACCGCTACTGCTTGCTTGTATGAGTAGGTAGCCATCTGAAACTTGGCATATATAAAGGTCATTAACATGTCTACATGCATGCACAATCTTATGTCAACTGATTGCATAACTTGCGAACTATAGGCCATCGAAATTTTTGTAAACAAAAGTTTGTGCGACTTTAGCTCCCAAACGGAATAAAAGCTAAAGCTGAAATAGCCTTCATTTTATTTCACTTATTTGTGTCTACACATGTATATGTTTTGCAGAGACTCAAAGCTCTTGAGAATGGAGAAAATGAGGTGTCAATTTTGCATTGGACCCTATGGGAAAATGCATTAAACGCCTACTGCTCCGACGTTCAGCGACCGATAACATCCATCTTTACACTGTAAACGGTAATTACATAGCTACATGCCTGGGGCAAATAACAGCGCAAATAATTGTCCATGTGCAGAGTAATAAAGGAGCAAACTTTTATATATGGGCCTGCAGTGGAAGTTATTCTTAAAAGGTGACTTTCACGAATCGTTCTGAAACTGTGCTAAATTACAGATAATTCCCATATATTTCTTGGGAGAAAATGCCCTGAAATTCTCCTTTCTCCGTTTTCGAGATATTCGAGGGCAAAGTCGTGCAGTTTTCGACTTCCAGGGGCTATAACTCGAAAACTAAAGAACGAGAATTTTTGGCACATATGGTCAATTGAATGTTTATCCCAACCCTCTTATTTGGCACTAGTTTCAGCCCGAATTGTGCAAGTCACCTAAGGTCACGAATCGTCCCGAACGTGTAGCCCAAATTGTGAAAATTTCAAACCGCTACTGCTTGCTTGTATGAGTAGGTAGCCATCTGAAACTTGGCATATATAAAGGTCATTAACATGTCTACATGCATGCACAATCTTATGTCAACTGATTGCATAACTTGCGAACTATAGGCCATCGAAATTTTTGTAAACAAAAGTTTGTGCGACTTTAGCTCCCAAACGGAATAAAAGCTAAAGCTGAAATAGCCTTCATTTTATTTCACTTATTTGTGTCTACACATGTATATGTTTTGCAGAGACTCAAAGCTCTTGAGAATGGAGAAAATGAGGTGTCAATTTTGCATTGGACCCTATGGGAAAATGCATTAAACGCCTACTGCTCCGACGTTCAGCGACCGATAACATCCATCTTTACACTGTAAACGGTAATTACATAGGTACATGCCTGGGGCAAATAACAGCGCAAATAATTGTCCATGTGCAGAGTAATAAAGGAGCAAACTTTTATATATGGGCCTGCAGTGGAAGTTATTCTTAAAAGGTGACTTTCACGAATCGTTCTGAAACTGTGCTAAATTACAGATAATTCCCATATATTTCTTGGGAGAAAATGCCCTGAAATTCTCCTTTCTCCGTTTTCGAGATATTCGAGGGCAAAGTCGTGCAGTTTTCGACTTCCAGGGGCTATAACTCGAAAACTAAAGAACGAGAATTTTTGGCACATATGGTCAATTGAATGTTTATCCCAACCCTCTTATTTGGCACTAGTTTCAGCCCGAATTGTGCAAGTCACCTAAGGTCACGAATCGTCCCGAACGTGTAGCCCAAATTGTGAAAATTTCAAACCGCTACTGCTTGCTTGTATGAGTAGGTAGCCATCTGAAACTTGGCATATATAAAGGTCATTAACATGTCTACATGCATGCACAATCTTATGTCAACTGATTGCATAACTTGCGAACTATAGGCCATCGAAATTTTTGTAAACAAAAGTTTGTGCGACTTTAGCTCCCAAACGGAATAAAAGCTAAAGCTGAAATAGCCTTCATTTTATTTCACTTATTTGTGTCTACACATGTATATGTTTTGCAGAGACTCAAAGCTCTTGAGAATGGAGAAAATGAGGTGTCAATTTTGCATTGGACCCTATGGGAAAATGCATTAAACGCCTACTGCTCCGACGTTCAGCGACCGATAACATCCATCTTTACACTGTAAACGGTAATTACATAGGTACATGCCTGGGGCAAATAACAGCGCAAATAATTGTCCATGTGCAGAGTAATAAAGGAGCAAACTTTTATATATGGGCCTGCAGTGGAAGTTATTCTTAAAAGGTGACTTTCACGAATCGTTCTGAAACTGTGCTAAATTACAGATAATTCCCATATATTTCTTGGGAGAAAATGCCCTGAAATTCTCCTTTCTCCGTTTTCGAGATATTCGAGGGCAAAGTCGTGCAGTTTTCGACTTCCAGGGGCTATAACTCGAAAACTAAAGAACGAGAATTTTTGGCACATATGGTCAATTGAATGTTTATCCCAACCCTCTTATTTGGCACTAGTTTCAGCCCGAATTGTGCAAGTCACCTAAGGTCACGAATCGTCCCGAACGTGTAGCCCAAATTGTGAAAATTTCAAACCGCTACTGCTTGCTTGTATGAGTAGGTAGCCATCTGAAACTTGGCATATATAAAGGTCATTAACATGTCTACATGCATGCACAATCTTATGTCAACTGATTGCATAACTTGCGAACTATAGGCCATCGAAATTTTTGTAAACAAAAGTTTGTGCGACTTTAGCTCCCAAACGGAATAAAAGCTAAAGCTGAAATAGCCTTCATTTTATTTCACTTATTTGTGTCTACACATGTATATGTTTTGCAGAGACTCAAAGCTCTTGAGAATGGAGAAAATGAGGTGTCAATTTTGCATTGGACCCTATGGGAAAATGCATTAAACGCCTACTGCTCCGACGTTCAGCGACCGATAACATCCATCTTTACACTGTAAACGGTAATTACATAGGTACATGCCTGGGGCAAATAACAGCGCAAATAATTGTCCATGTGCAGAGTAATAAAGGAGCAAACTTTTATATATGGGCCTGCAGTGGAAGTTATTCTTAAAAGGTGACTTTCACGAATCGTTCTGAAACTGTGCTAAATTACAGATAATTCCCATATATTTCTTGGGAGAAAATGCCCTGAAATTCTCCTTTCTCCGTTTTCGAGATATTCGAGGGCAAAGTCGTGCAGTTTTCGACTTCCAGGGGCTATAACTCGAAAACTAAAGAACGAGAATTTTTGGCACATATGGTCAATTGAATGTTTATCCCAACCCTCTTATTTGGCACTAGTTTCAGCCCGAATTGTGCAAGTCACCTAAGGTCACGAATCGTCTCGAACGTGTAGCCCAAATTGTGAAAATTTCAAACCGCTACTGCTTGCTTGTATGAGTAGGTAGCCATCTGAAACTTGGCATATATAAAGGTCATTAACATGTCTACATGCATGCACAATCTTATGTCAACTGATTGCATAACTTGCGAACTATAGGCCATCGAAATTTTTGTAAACAAAAGTTTGTGCGACTTTAGCTCCCAAACGGAATAAAAGCTAAAGCTGAAATAGCCTTCATTTTATTTCACTTATTTGTGTCTACACATGTATATGTTTTGCAGAGACTCAAAGCTCTTGAGAATGGAGAAAATGAGGTGTCAATTTTGCATTGGACCCTATGGGAAAATGCATTAAACGCCTACTGCTCCGACGTTCAGCGACCGATAACATCCATCTTTACACTGTAAACGGTAATTACATAGGTACATGCCTGGGGCAAATAACAGCGCAAATAATTGTCCATGTGCAGAGTAATAAAGGAGCAAACTTTTATATATGGGCCTGCAGTGGAAGTTATTCTTAAAAGGTGACTTTCACGAATCGTTCTGAAACTGTGCTAAATTACAGATAATTCCCATATATTTCTTGGGAGAAAATGCCCTGAAATTCTCCTTTCTCCGTTTTCGAGATATTCGAGGGCAAAGTCGTGCAGTTTTCGACTTCCAGGGGCTATAACTCGAAAACTAAAGAACGAGAATTTTTGGCACATATGGTCAATTGAATGTTTATCCCAACCCTCTTATTTGGCACTAGTTTCAGCCCGAATTGTGCAAGTCACCTAAGGTCACGAATCGTCCCGAACGTGTAGCCCAAATTGTGAAAATTTCAAACCGCTACTGCTTGCTTGTATGAGTAGGTAGCCATCTGAAACTTGGCATATATAAAGGTCATTAACATGTCTACATGCATGCACAATCTTATGTCAACTGATTGCATAACTTGCGAACTATAGGCCATCGAAATTTTTGTAAACAAAAGTTTGTGCGACTTTAGCTCCCAAACGGAATAAAAGCTAAAGCTGAAATAGCCTTCATTTTATTTCACTTATTTGTGTCTACACATGTATATGTTTTGCAGAGACTCAAAGCTCTTGAGAATGGAGAAAATGAGGTGTCAATTTTGCATTGGACCCTATGGGAAAATGCATTAAACGCCTACTGCTCCGACGTTCAGCGACCGATAACATCCATCTTTACACTGTAAACGGTAATTACATAGGTACATGCCTGGGGCAAATAACAGCGCAAATAATTGTCCATGTGCAGAGTAATAAAGGAGCAAACTTTTATATATGGGCCTGCAGTGGAAGTTATTCTTAAAAGGTGACTTTCACGAATCGTTCTGAAACTGTGCTAAATTACAGATAATTCCCATATATTTCTTGGGAGAAAATGCCCTGAAATTCTCCTTTCTCCGTTTTCGAGATATTCGAGGGCAAAGTCGTGCAGTTTTCGACTTCCAGGGGCTATAACTCGAAAACTAAAGAACGAGAATTTTTGGCACATATGGTCAATTGAATGTTTATCCCAACCCTCTTATTTGGCACTAGTTTCAGCCCGAATTGTGCAAGTCACCTAAGGTCACGAATCGTCCCGAACGTGTAGCCCAAATTGTGAAAATTTCAAACCGCTACTGCTTGCTTG
Source organism: Ctena decussata (assembly GCA_963989385.1). Taxonomy (NCBI): domain Eukaryota; kingdom Metazoa; phylum Mollusca; class Bivalvia; order Lucinida; family Lucinidae; genus Ctena; species Ctena decussata. The sequence goes on along the minus strand of OZ022505.1, from coordinate 1,315,548 downwards.
TATGAGTAGGTAGCCATCTGAAACTTGGCATATATAAAGGTCATTAACATGTCTACATGCATGCACAATCTTATGTCAACTGATTGCATAACTTGCGAACTATAGGCCATCGAAATTTTTGTAAACAAAAGTTTGTGCGACTTTAGCTCCCAAACGGAATAAAAGCTAAAGCTGAAATAGCCTTCATTTTATTTCACTTATTTGTGTCTACACATGTATATGTTTTGCAGAGACTCAAAGCTCTTGAGAATGGAGAAAATGAGGTGTCAATTTTGCATTGGACCCTATGGGAAAATGCATTAAACGCCTACTGCTCCGACGTTCAGCGACCGATAACATCCATCTTTACACTGTAAACGGTAATTACATAGGTACATGCCTGGGGCAAATAACAGCGCAAATAATTGTCCATGTGCAGAGTAATAAAGGAGCAAACTTTTATATATGGGCCTGCAGTGGAAGTTATTCTTAAAAGGTGACTTTCACGAATCGTTCTGAAACTGTGCTAAATTACAGATAATTCCCATATATTTCTTGGGAGAAAATGCCCTGAAATTCTCCTTTCTCCGTTTTCGAGATATTCGAGGGCAAAGTCGTGCAGTTTTCGACTTCCAGGGGCTATAACTCGAAAACTAAAGAACGAGAATTTTTGGCACATATGGTCAATTGAATGTTTATCCCAACCCTCTTATTTGGCACTAGTTTCAGCCCGAATTGTGCAAGTCACCTAAGGTCACGAATCGTCTCGAACGTGTAGCCCAAATTGTGAAAATTTCAAACCGCTACTGCTTGCTTGTATGAGTAGGTAGCCATCTGAAACTTGGCATATATAAAGGTCATTAACATGTCTACATGCATGCACAATCTTATGTCAACTGATTGCATAACTTGCCAACTATAGGCCATCGAAATTTTTGTAAACAAAAGTTTGTGCGACTTTAGCTCCCAAACGGAATAAAAGCTAAAGCTGAAATAGCCTTCATTTTATTTCACTTATTTGTGTCTACACATGTATATGTTTTGCAGAGACTCAAAGCTCTTGAGAATGGAGAAAATGAGGTGTCAATTTTGCATTGGACCCTATGGGAAAATGCATTAAACGCCTACTGCTCCGACGTTCAGCGACCGATAACATCCATCTTTACACTGTAAACGGTAATTACATAGGTACATGCCTGGGGCAAATAACAGCGCAAATAATTGTCCATGTGCAGAGTAATAAAGGAGCAAACTTTTATATATGGGCCTGCAGTGGAAGTTATTCTTAAAAGGTGACTTTCACGAATCGTTCTGAAACTGTGCTAAATTACAGATAATTCCCATATATTTCTTGGGAGAAAATGCCCTGAAATTCTCCTTTCTCCGTTTTCGAGATATTCGAGGGCAAAGTCGTGCAGTTTTCGACTTCCAGGGGCTATAACTCGAAAACTAAAGAACGAGAATTTTTGGCACATATGGTCAATTGAATGTTTATCCCAACCCTCTTATTTGGCACTAGTTTCAGCCCGAATTGTGCAAGTCACCTAAGGTCACGAATCGTCCCGAACGTGTAGCCCAAATTGTGAAAATTTCAAACCGCTACTGCTTGCTTGTATGAGTAGGTAGCCATCTGAAACTTGGCATATATAAAGGTCATTAACATGTCTACATGCATGCACAATCTTATGTCAACTGATTGCATAACTTGCGAACTATAGGCCATCGAAATTTTTGTAAACAAAAGTTTGTGCGACTTTAGCTCCCAAACGGAATAAAAGCTAAAGCTGAAATAGCCTTCATTTTATTTCACTTATTTGTGTCTACACATGTATATGTTTTGCAGAGACTCAAAGCTCTTGAGAATGGAGAAAATGAGGTGTCAATTTTGCATTGGACCCTATGGGAAAATGCATTAAACGCCTACTGCTCCGACGTTCAGCGACCGATAACATCCATCTTTACACTGTAAACGGTAATTACATAGGTACATGCCTGGGGCAAATAACAGCTCAAATAATTGTCCATGTGCAGAGTAATAAAGGAGCAAACTTTTATATATGGGCCTGCAGTGGAAGTTATTCTTAAAAGGTGACTTTCACGAATCGTTCTGAAACTGTGCTAAATTACAGATAATTCCCATATATTTCTTGGGAGAAAATGCCCTGAAATTCTCCTTTCTCCGTTTTCGAGATATTCGAGGGCAAAGTCGTGCAGTTTTCGACTTCCAGGGGCTATAACTCGAAAACTAAAGAACGAGAATTTTTGGCACATATGGTCAATTGAATGTTTATCCCAACCCTCTTATTTGGCACTAGTTTCAGCCCGAATTGTGCAAGTCACCTAAGGTCACGAATCGTCCCGAACGTGTAGCCCAAATTGTGAAAATTTCAAACCGCTACTGCTTGCTTGTATGAGTAGGTAGCCATCTGAAACTTGGCATATATAAAGGTCATTAACATGTCTACATGCATGCACAATCTTATGTCAACTGATTGCATAACTTGCGAACTATAGGCCATCGAAATTTTTGTAAACAAAAGTTTGTGCGACTTTAGCTCCCAAACGGAATAAAAGCTAAAGCTGAAATAGCCTTCATTTTATTTCACTTATTTGTGTCTACACATGTATATGTTTTGCAGAGACTCAAAGCTCTTGAGAATGGAGAAAATGAGGTGTCAATTTTGCATTGGACCCTATGGGAAAATGCATTAAACGCCTACTGCTCCGACGTTCAGCGACCGATAACATCCATCTTTACACTGTAAACGGTAATTACATAGGTACATGCCTGGGGCAAATAACAGCGCAAATAATTGTCCATGTGCAGAGTAATAAAGGAGCAAACTTTTATATATGGGCCTGCAGTGGAAGTTATTCTTAAAAGGTGACTTTCACGAATCGTTCTGAAACTGTGCTAAATTACAGATAATTCCCATATATTTCTTGGGAGAAAATGCCCTGAAATTCTCCTTTCTCCGTTTTCGAGATATTCGAGGGCAAAGTCGTGCAGTTTTCGACTTCCAGGGGCTATAACTCGAAAACTAAAGAACGAGAATTTTTGGCACATATGGTCAATTGAATGTTTATCCCAACCCTCTTATTTGGCACTAGTTTCAGCCCGAATTGTGCAAGTCACCTAAGGTCACGACTCGTCCCGAACGTGTAGCCCAAATTGTGAAAATTTCAAACCGCTACTGCTTGCTTGTATGAGTAGGTAGCCATCTGAAACTTGGCATATATAAAGGTCATTAACATGTCTACATGCATGCACAATCTTATGTCAACTGATTGCATAACTTGCGAACTATAGGCCATCGAAATTTTTGTAAACAAAAGTTTGTGCGACTTTAGCTCCCAAACGGAATAAAAGCTAAAGCTGAAATAGCCTTCATTTTATTTCACTTATTTGTGTCTACACATGTATATGTTTTGCAGAGACTCAAAGCTCTTGAGAATGGAGAAAATGAGGTGTCAATTTTGCATTGGACCCTATGGGAAAATGCATTAAACGCCTACTGCTCCGACGTTCAGCGACCGATAACATCCATCTTTACACTGTAAACGGTAATTACATAGGTACATGCCTGGGGCAAATAACAGCGCAAATAATTGTCCATGTGCAGAGTAATAAAGGAGCAAACTTTTATATATGGGCCTGCAGTGGAAGTTATTCTTAAAAGGTGACTTTCACGAATCGTTCTGAAACTGTGCTAAATTACAGATAATTCCCATATATTTCTTGGGAGAAAATGCCCTGAAATTCTCCTTTCTCCGTTTTCGAGATATTCGAGGGCAAAGTCGTGCAGTTTTCGACTTCCAGGGGCTATAACTCGAAAACTAAAGAACGAGAATTTTTGGCACATATGGTCAATTGAATGTTTATCCTAACCCTCTTATTTGGCACTAGTTTCAGCCCGAATTGTGCAAGTCACCTAAGGTCACGAATCGTCCCGAACGTGTAGCCCAAATTGTGAAAATTTCAAACCGCTACTGCTTGCTTGTATGAGTAGGTAGCCATCTGAAACTTGGCATATATAAAGGTCATTAACATGTCTACATGCATGCACAATCTTATGTCAACTGATTGCATAACTTGCGAACTATAGGCCATCGAAATTTTTGTAAACAAAAGTTTGTGCGACTTTAGCTCCCAAACGGAATAAAAGCTAAAGCTGAAATAGCCTTCATTTTATTTCACTTATTTGTGTCTACACATGTATATGTTTTGCAGAGACTCAAAGCTCTTGAGAATGGAGAAAATGAGGTGTCAATTTTGCATTGGACCCTATGGGAAAATGCATTAAACGCCTACTGCTCCGACGTTCAGCGACCGATAACATCCATCTTTACACTGTAAACGGTAATTACATAGGTACATGCCTGGGGCAAATAACAGCGCAAATAATTGTCCATGTGCAGAGTAATAAAGGAGCAAACTTTTATATATGGGCCTGCAGTGGAAGTTATTCTTAAAAGGTGACTTTCACGAATCGTTCTGAAACTGTGCTAAATTACAGATAATTCCCATATATTTCTTGGGAGAAAATGCCCTGAAATTCTCCTTTCTCCGTTTTCGAGATATTCGAGGGCAAAGTCGTGCAGTTTTCGACTTCCAGGGGCTATAACTCGAAAACTAAAGAACGAGAATTTTTGGCACATATGGTCAATTGAATGTTTATCCCAACCCTCTTATTTGGCACTAGTTTCAGCCCGAATTGTGCAAGTCACCTAAGGTCACGAATCGTCCCGAACGTGTAGCCCAAATTGTGAAAATTTCAAACCGCTACTGCTTGCTTGTATGAGTAGGTAGCCATCTGAAACTTGGCATATATAAAGGTCATTAACATGTCTACATGCATGCACAATCTTATGTCAACTGATTGCATAACTTGCGAACTATAGGCCATCGAAATTTTTGTAAACAAAAGTTTGTGCGACTTTAGCTCCCAAACGGAATAAAAGCTAAAGCTGAAATAGCCTTCATTTTATTTCACTTATTTGTGTCTACACATGTATATGTTTTGCAGAGACTCAAAGCTCTTGAGAATGGAGAAAATGAGGTGTCAATTTTGCATTGGACCCTATGGGAAAATGCATTAAACGCCTACTGCTCCGGAGTTCAGCGACCGATAACATCCATCTTTACACTGTAAACGGTAATTACATAGGTACATGCCTGGGGCAAATAACAGCGCAAATAATTGTCCATGTGCAGAGTAATAAAGGAGCAAACTTTTATATATGGGCCTGCAGTGGAAGTTATTCTTAAAAGGTGACTTTCACGAATCGTTCTGAAACTGTGCTAAATTACAGATAATTCCCATATATTTCTTGGGAGAAAATGCCCTGAAATTCTCCTTTCTCCGTTTTCGAGATATTCGAGGGCAAAGTCGTGCAGTTTTCGACTTCCAGGGGCTATAACTCGAAAACTAAAGAACGAGAATTTTTGGCACATATGGTCAATTGAATGTTTATCCCAACCCTCTCATTTGGCACTAGTTTCAGCCCGAATTGTGCAAGTCACCTAAGGTCACGAATCGTCCCGAACGTGTAGCCCAAATTGTGAAAATTTCAAACCGCTACTGCTTGCTTGTATGAGTAGGTAGCCATCTGAAACTTGGCATATATAAAGGTCATTAACATGTCTACATGCATGCACAATCTTATGTCAACTGATTGCATAACTTGCGAACTATAGGCCATCGAAATTTTTGTAAACAAAAGTTTGTGCGACTTTAGCTCCCAAACGGAATAAAAGCTAAAGCTGAAATAGCCTTCATTTTATTTCACTTATTTGTGTCTACACATGTATATGTTTTGCAGAGACTCAAAGCTCTTGAGAATGGAGAAAATGAGGTGTCAATTTTGCATTGGACCCTATGGGAAAATGCATTAAACGCCTACTGCTCCGACGTTCAGCGACCGATAACATCCATCTTTACACTGTAAACGGTAATTACATAGGTTCATGCCTGGGGCAAATAACAGCGCAAATAATTGTCCATGTGCAGAGTAATAAAGGAGCAAACTTTTATATATGAGCCTGCAGTGGAAGTTATTCTTAAAAGGTGACTTTCACGAATCGTTCTAAAACTGTGCTAAATTACAGATAATTCCCATATATTTCTTGGGAGAAAATGCCCTGAAATTCTCCTTTCTCCGTTTTCGAGATATTCGAGGGCAAAGTCGTGCAGTTTTCGACTTCCAGGGGCTATAACTCGAAAACTAAAGAACGAGAATTTTTGGCACATATGGTCAATTGAATGTTTATCCCAACCCTCTCATTTGGCACTAGTTTCAGCCCGAATTGTGCAAGTCACCTAAGGTCACGAATCGTCCCGAACGTGTAGCCCAAATTGTGAAAATTTCAAACCGCTACTGCTTGCTTGTATGAGTAGGTAGCCATCTGAAACTTGGCATATATAAAGGTCATTAACATGTCTACATGCATGCACAATCTTATGTCAACTGATTGCATAACTTGCGAACTATAGGCCATCGAAATTTTTGTAAACAAAAGTTTGTGCGACTTTAGCTCCCAAACGGAATAAAAGCTAAAGCTGAAATAGCCTTCATTCTATTTCACTTATTTGTGTCTACACATGTATATGTTTTGCAGAGACTCAAAGCTCTTGAGAATGGAGAAAATGAGGTGTCAATTTTGCATTGGACCCTATGGGAAAATGCATTAAACGCCTACTGCTCCGACGTTCAGCGACCGATAACATCCATCTTTACACTGTAAACGGTAATTACATAGGTACATGCCTGGGGCAAATAACAGCGCAAATAATTGTCCATGTGCAGAGTAATAAAGGAGCAAACTTTTATATATGGGCCTGCAGTGGAAGTTATTCTTAAAAGGTGACTTTCACGAATCGTTCTGAAACTGTGCTAAATTACAGATAATTCCCATATATTTCTTGGGAGAAAATGCCCTGAAATTCTCCTTTCTCCGTTTTCGAGATATTCGAGGGCAAAGTCGTGCAGTTTTCGACTTCCAGGGGCTATAACTCGAAAACTAAAGAACGAGAATTTTTGGCACATATGGTCAATTGAATGTTTATCCCAACCCTCTCATTTGGCACTAGTTTCAGCCCGAATTGTGCAAGTCACCTAAGGTCACGAATCGTCCCGAACGTGTAGCCCAAATTGTGAAAATTTCAAACCGCTACTGCTTGCTTGTATGAGTAGGTAGCCATCTGAAACTTGGCATATATAAAGGTCATTAACATGTCTACATGCATGCACAATCTTATGTCAACTGATTGCATAACTTGCGAACTATAGGCCATCGAAATTTTTGTAAACAAAAGTTTGTGCGACTTTAGCTCCCAAACGGAATAAAAGCTAAAGCTGAAATAGCCTTCATTTTATTTCACTTATTTGTGTCTACACATGTATATGTTTTGCAGAGACTCAAAGCTCTTGAGAATGGAGAAAATGAGGTGTCAATTTTGCATTGGACCCTATGGGAAAATGCATTAAACGCCTACTGCTCCGACGTTCAGCGACCGATAACATCCATCTTTACACTGTAAACGGTAATTACATAGGTACATGCCTGGGGCAAATAACAGCGCAAATAATTGTCCATGTGCAGAGTAATAAAGGAGCAAACTTTTATATATGGGCCTGCAGTGGAAGTTATTCTTAAAAGGTGACTTTCACGAATCGTTCTGAAACTGTGCTAAATTACAGATAATTCCTATATATTTCTTGGGAGAAAATGCCCTGAAATTCTCCTTTCTCCGTTTTCGAGATATTCGAGGGCAAAGTCGTGCAGTTTTCGACTTCCAGGGGCTATAACTCGAAAACTAAAGAACGAGAATTTTTGGCACATATGGTCAATTGAATGTTTATCCCAACCCTCTCATTTTGCACTAGTTTCAGCCCGAATGGTGCAAGTCACCTAAGGTCACGAATCGTCCCGAACGTGTAGCCCAAATTGTGAAAATTTCAAACCGCTACTGCTTGCTTGTATGAGTAGGTAGCCATCTGAAACTTGGCATATATAAAGGTCATTAACATGTCTACATGCATGCACAATCTTATGTCAACTGATTGCATAACTTGCGAACTATAGGCCATCGAAATTTTTGTAAACAAAAGTTTGTGCGACTTTAGCTCCCAAACGGAATAAAAGCTAAAGCTGAAATAGCCTTCATTTTATTTCACTTATTTGTGTCTACACATGTATATGTTTTGCAGAGACTCAAAGCTCTTGAGAATGGAGAAAATGAGGTGTCAATTTTGCATTGGACCCTATGGGAAAATGCATTAAACGCCTACTGCTCCGACGTTCAGCGACCGATAACATCCATCTTTACACTGTAAACGGTAATTACATAGGTACATGCCTGGGGCAAATAACAGCGCAAATAATTGTCCATGTGCAGAGTAATAAAGGAGCAAACTTTTATATATGGGCCTGCAGTGGAAGTTATTCTTAAAAGGTGACTTTCACGAATCGTTCTGAAACTGTGCTAAATTACAGATAATTCCCATATATTTCTTGGGAGAAAATGCCCTGAAATTCTCCTTTCTCCGTTTTCGAGATATTCGAGGGCAAAGTCGTGCAGTTTTCGACTTCCAGGGGCTATAACTCGAAAACTAAAGAACGAGAATTTTTGGCACATATGGTCAATTGAATGTTTATCCCAACCCTCTCATTTGGCACTAGTTTCAGCCCGAATAGTGCAAGTCACCTAAGGTCACGAATCGTCCCGAACGTGTAGCCCAAATTGTGAAAATTTCAAACCGCTACTGCTTGCTTGTATGAGTAGGTAGCCATCTGAAACTTGGCATATATAAAGGTCATTAACATGTCTACATGCATGCACAATCTTATGTCAACTGATTGCATAACTTGCGAACTATAGGCCATCAAATTTTTTGTAAACAAAAGTTTGTGCGACTTTAGCTCCCAAACGGAATAAAAGCTAAAGCTGAAATAGCCTTCATTTTATTTCACTTATTTGTGTCTACACATGTATATGTTTTGCAGAGACTCAAAGCTCTTGAGAATGGAGAAAATGAGGTGTCAATTTTGCATTGGACCCTATGGGAAAATGCATTAAACGCCTACTGCTCCGACGTTCAGCGACCGATAACATCCATCTTTACACTGTAAACGGTAATTACATAGGTACATGCCTGGGGCAAATAACAGCGCAAATAATTGTCCATGTGCAGAGTAATAAAGGAGCAAACTTTTATATATGGGCCTGCAGTGGAAGTTATTCTTAAAAGGTGACTTTCACGAATCGTTCTGAAACTGTGCTAAATTACAGATAATTCCCATATATTTCTTGGGAGAAAATGCCCTGAAATTCTCCTTTCTCCGTTTTCGAGATATTCGAGGGCAAAGTCGTGCAGATTTCGACTTCCAGGGGCTATAACTCGAAAACTAAAGAACGAGAATTTTTGGCACATATGGTCAATTGAATGTTTATCCCAACCCTCTCATTTGGCACTAGTTTCAGCCCGAATTGTGCAAGTCACCTAAGGTCACGAATCGTCCCGAACGTGTAGCCCAAATTGTGAAAATTTCAAACCGCTACTGCTTGCTTGTATGAGTAGGTAGCCATCTGAAACTTGGCATATATAAAGGTCATTAACATGTCTACATGCATGCACAATCTTATGTCAACTGATTGCATAACTTGCGAACTATAGGCCATCGAAATTTTTGTAAACAAAAGTTTGTGCGACTTTAGCTCCCAAACGGAATAAAAGCTAAAGCTGAAATAGCCTTCATTTTATTTCACTTATTTGTGTCTACACATGTATATGTTTTGCAGAGACTCAAAGCTCTTGAGAATGGAGAAAATGAGGTGTCAATTTTGCATTGGACCCTATGGGAAAATGCATTAAACGCCTACTGCTCCGACGTTCAGCGACCGATAACATCCATCTTTACACTGTAAACGGTAATTACATAGGTACATGCCTGGGGCAAATAACAGCGCAAATAATTGTCCATGTGCAGAGTAATAAAGGAGCAAACTTTTATATATGGGCCTGCAGTGGAAGTTATTCTTAAAAGGTGACTTTCACGAATCGTTCTGAAACTGTGCTAAATTACAGATAATTCCCATATATTTCTTGGAAGAAAATGCCCTGAAATTCTCCTTTCTCTGTTTTCGAGATATTCGAGGGCAAAGTCGTGCAGTTTTCGACTTCCAGGGGCTATAACTCGAAAACTAAAGAACGAGAATTTTTGGCACATATGGTCAATTGAATGTTTATCCCAACCCTCTCATTTGGCACTAGTTTCAGCCCGAATTGTGCAAGTCACCTAAGGTCACGAATCGTCTCGAACGTGTAGCCCAAATTGTGAAAATTTCAAACCGCTACTGCTTGCTTGTATGAGTAGGTAGCCATCTGAAACTTGGCATATATAAAGGTCATTAACATGTCTACATGCATGCACAATCTTATGTCAACTGATTGCATAACTTGCGAACTATAGGCCATCGAAATTTTTGTAAACAAAAGTTTGTGCGACTTTAGCTCCCAAACGGAATAAAAGCTAAAGCTGAAATAGCCTTCATTTTATTTCACTTATTTGTGTCTACACATGTATATGTTTTGCAGAGACTCAAAGCTCTTGAGAATGGAGAAAATGAGGTGTCAATTTTGCATTGGACCCTATGGGAAAATGCATTAAACGCCTACTGCTCCGACGTTCAGCGACCGATAACATCCATCTTTACACTGTAAACGGTAATTACATAGGTACATGCCTGGGGCAAATAACAGCGCAAATAATTGTCCATGTGCAGAGTAATAAAGGAGCAAACTTTTATATATGGGCCTGCAGTGGAAGTTATTCTTAAAAGGTGACTTTCACGAATCGTTCTGAAACTGTGCTAAATTACAGATAATTCCCATATATTTCTTGGGAGAAAATGCCCTGAAATTCTCCTTTCTCCGTTTTCGAGATATTCGAGGGCAAAGTCGTGCAGTTTTCGACTTCCAGGGGCTATAACTCGAAAACTAAAGAACGAGAATTTTTGGCACATATGGTCAATTGAATGTTTATCCCAACCCTCTCATTTGGCACTAGTTTCAGCCCGAATTGTGCAAGTCACCTAAGGTCACGAATCGTCCCGAACGTGTAGCCCAAATTGTGAAAATTTCAAACCGCTACTGCTTGCTTGTATGAGTAGGTAGCCATCTGAAACTTGGCATATATAAAGGTCATTAACATGTCTACATGCATGCACAATCTTATGTCAACTGATTGCATAACTTGCGAACTATAGGCCATCGAAATTTTTGTAAACAAAAGTTTGTGCGACTTTAGCTCCCAAACGGAATAAAAGCTAAAGCTGAAATAGCCTTCATTCTATTTCACTTATTTGTGTCTACACATGTATATGTTTTGCAGAGACTCAAAGCTCTTGAGAATGGAGAAAATGAGGTGTCAATTTTGCATTGGACCCTATGGGAAAATGCATTAAACGCCTACTGCTCCGACGTTCAGCGACCGATAACATCCATCTTTACACTGTAAACGGTAATTACATAGGTACATGCCTGGGGCAAATAACAGCGCAAATAATTGTCCATGTGCAGAGTAATAAAGGAGCAAACTTTTATATATGGGCCTGCAGTGGAAGTTATTCTTAAAAGGTGACTTTCACGAATCGTTCTGAAACTGTGCTAAATTACAGATAATTCCCATATATTTCTTGGGAGAAAATGCCCTGAAATTCTCCTTTCTCCGTTTTCGAGATATTCGAGGGCAAAGTCGTGCAGTTTTCGACTTCCAGGGGCTATAACTCGAAAACTAAAGAACGAGAATTTTTGGCACATATGGTCAATTGAATGTTTATCCCAACCCTCTCATTTGGCACTAGTTTCAGCCCGAATTGTGCAAGTCACCTAAGGTCACGAATCGTCCCGAACGTGTAGCCCAAATTGTGAAAATTTCAAACCGCTACTGCTTGCTTGTATGAGTAGGTAGCCATCTGAAACTTGGCATATATAAAGGTCATTAACATGTCTACATGCATGCACAATCTTATGTCAACTGATTGCATAACTTGCGAACTATAGGCCATCGAAATTTTTGTAAACAAAAGTTTGTGCGACTTTAGCTCCCAAACGGAATAAAAGCTAAAGCTGAAATAGCCTTCATTTTATTTCACTTATTTGTGTCTACACATGTATATGTTTTGCAGAGACTCAAAGCTCTTGAGAATGGAGAAAATGAGGTGTCAATTTTGCATTGGACCCTATGGGAAAATGCATTAAACGCCTACTGCTCCGACGTTCAGCGACCGATAACATCCATCTTTACACTGTAAACGGTAATTACATAGGTACATGCCTGGGGCAAATAACAGCGCAAATAATTGTCCATGTGCAGAGTAATAAAGGAGCAAACTTTTATATATGGGCCTGCAGTGGAAGTTATTCTTAAAAGGTGACTTTCACGAATCGTTCTGAAACTGTGCTAAATTACAGATAATTCCCATATATTTCTTGGGAGAAAATGCCCTGAAATTCTCCTTTCTCCGTTTTCGAGATATTCGAGGGCAAAGTCGTGCAGTTTTCGACTTCCAGGGGCTATAACTCGAAAACTAAAGAACGAGAATTTTTGGCACATATGGTCAATTGAATGTTTATCCCAACCCTCTCATTTGGCACTAGTTTCAGCCCGAATTGTGCAAGTCACCTAAGGTCACGAATCGTCCCGAACGTGTAGCCCAAATTGTGAAAATTTCAAACCGCTACTGCTTGCTTGTATGAGTAGGTAGCCATCTGAAACTTGGCATATATAAAGGTCATTAACATGTCTACATGCATGCACAATCTTATGTCAACTGATTGCATAACTTGCGAACTATAGGCCATCGAAATTTTTGTAAACAAAAGTTTGTGCGACTTTAGCTCCCAAACGGAATAAAAGCTAAAGCTGAAATAGCCTTCATTTTATTTCACTTATTTGTGTCTACACATGTATATGTTTTGCAGAGACTCAAAGCTCTTGAGAATGGAGAAAATGAGGTGTCAATTTTGCATTGGACCCTATGGGAAAATGCATTAAACGCCTACTGCTCCGACGTTCAGCGACCGATAACATCCATCTTTACACTGTAAACGGTAATTACATAGGTACATGCCTGGGGCAAATAACAGCGCAAATAATTGTCCATGTGCAGAGTAATAAAGGAGCAAACTTTTATATATGGGCCTGCAGTGGAAGTTAATCTTAAAAGGTGACTTTCACGAATCGTTCTGAAACTGTGCTAAATTACAGATAATTCCCATATATTTCTTGGGAGAAAATGCCCTGAAATTCTCCTTTCTCCGTTTTCGAGATATTCGAGGGCAAAGTCGTGCAGTTTTCGACTTCCAGGGGCTATAACTCGAAAACTAAAGAACGAGAATTTTTGGCACATATGGTCAATTGAATGTTTATCCCAACCCTCTCATTTGGCACTAGTTTCAGCCCGAATTGTGCAAGTCACCTAAGGTCACGAATCGTCCCGAACGTGTAGCCCAAATTGTGAAAATTTCAAACCGCTACTGCTTGCTTGTATGAGTAGGTAGCCATCTGAAACTTGGCATATATAAAGGTCATTAACATGTCTACATGCATGCACAATCTTATGTCAACTGATTGCATAACTTGCGAACTATAGGCCATCAAAATTTTTGTAAACAAAAGTTTGTGCGACTTTAGCTCCCAAACGGAATAAAAGCTAAAGCTGAAATAGCCTTCATTTTATTTCACTTATTTGTGTCTACACATGTATATGTTTTGCAGAGACTCAAAGCTCTTGAGAATGGAGAAAATGAGGTGTCAATTTTGCATTGGACCCTATGGGAAAATGCATTAAACGCCTACTGCTCCGACGTTCAGCGACCGATAACATCCATCTTTACACTGTAAACGGTAATTACATAGGTACATGCCTGGGGCAAATAACAGCGCAAATAATTGTCCATGTGCAGAGTAATAAAGGAGCAAACTTTTATATATGGGCCTGCAGTGGAAGTTATTCTTAAAAGGTGACTTTCACGAATCGTTCTGAAACTGTGCTAAATTACAGATAATTCCCATATATTTCTTGGGAGAAAATGCCCTGAAATTCTCCTTTCTCCGTTTTCGAGATATTCGAGGGCAAAGTCGTGCAGTTTTCGACTTCCAGGGGCTATAACTCGAAAACTAAAGAACGAGAATGTTTTGCACATATGGTCAATTGAATGTTTATCCCAACCCTCTCATTTGGCACTAGTTTCAGCCCGAATTGTGCAAGTCACCTAAGGTCACGAATCGTCCCGAACGTGTAGCCCAAATTGTGAAAATTTCAAACCGCTACTGCTTGCTTGTATGAGTAGGTAGCCATCTGAAACTTGGCATATATAAAGGTCATTAACATGTCTACATGCATGCACAATCTTATGTCAACTGATTGCATAACTTGCGAACTATAGGCCATCGAAATTTTTGTAAACAAAAGTTTGTGCGACTTTAGCTCCCAAACGGAATAAAAGCTAAAGCTGAAATAGCCTTCATTTTATTTCACTTATTTGTGTCTACACATGTATATGTTTTGCAGAGACTCAAAGCTCTTGAGAATGGAGAAAATGAGGTGTCAATTTTGCATTGGACCCTATGGGAAAATGCATTAAACGCCTACTGCTCCGACGTTCAGCGACCGATAACATCCATCTTTACACTGTAAACGGTAATTACATAGGTACATGCCTGGGGCAAATAACAGCGCAAATAATTGTCCATGTGCAGAGTAATAAAGGAGCAAACTTTTATATATGGGCCTGCAGTGGAAGTTATTCTTAAAAGGTGACTTTCACGAATCGTTCTGAAACTGTGCTAAATTACAGATAATTCCCATATATTTCTTGGGAGAAAATGCCCTGAAATTCTCCTTTCTCCGTTTTCGAGATATTCGAGGGCAAAGTCGTGCAGTTTTCGACTTCCAGGGGCTATAACTCGAAAACTAAAGAACGAGAATTTTTGGCACATATGGTCAATTGAATGTTTATCCCAACCCTCTCATTTGGCACTAGTTTCAGCCCGAATTGTGCAAGTCACCTAAGGTCACGAATCGTCCCGAACGTGTAGCCCAAATTGTGAAAATTTCAAACCGCTACTGCTTGCTTGTATGAGTAGGTAGCCATCTGAAACTTGGCATATATAAAGGTCATTAACATGTCTACATGCATGCACAATCTTATGTCAACTGATTGCATAACTTGCGAACTATAGGCCATCGAAATTTTTGTAAACAAAAGTTTGTGCGACTTTAGCTCCCAAACGGAATAAAAGCTAAAGCTGAAATAGCCTTCATTTTATTTCACTTATTTGTGTCTACACATGTATATGTTTTGCAGAGACTCAAAGCTCTTGAGAATGGAGAAAATGAGGTGTCAATTTTGCATTGGACCCTATGGGAAAATGCATTAAACGCCTACTGCTCCGACGTTCAGCGACCGATAACATCCATCTTTACACTGTAAACGGTAATTACATAGGTACATGCCTGGGGCAAATAACAGCGCAAATAATTGTCCATGTGCAGAGTAATAAAGGAGCAAACTTTTATATATGGGCCTGCAGTGGAAGTTATTCTTAAAAGGTGACTTTCACGAATCGTTCTGAAACTGTGCTAAATTACAGATAATTCCCATATATTTCTTGGGAGAAAATGCCCTGAAATTCTCCTTTCTCCGTTTTCGAGATATTCGAGGGCAAAGTCGTGCAGTTTTCGACTTCCAGGGGCTATAACTCGAAAACTAAAGAACGAGAATTTTTGGCACATATGGTCAATTGAATGTTTATCCCAACCCTCTCATTTGGCACTAGTTTCAGCCCGAATTGTGCAAGTCACCTAAGGTCACGAATCGTCCCGAACGTGTAGCCCAAATTGTGAAAATTTCAAACCGCTACTGCTTGCTTGTATGAGTAGGTAGCCATCTGAAACTTGGCATATATAAAGGTCATTAACATGTCTACATGCATGCACAATCTTATGTCAACTGATTGCATAACTTGCGAACTATAGGCCATCGAAATTTTTGTAAACAAAAGTTTGTGCGACTTTAGCTCCCAAACGGAATAAAAGCTAAAGCTGAAATAGCCTTCATTCTATTTCACTTATTTGTGTCTACACATGTATATGTTTTGCAGAGACTCAAAGCTCTTGAGAATGGAGAAAATGAGGTGTCAATTTTGCATTGGACCCTATGGGAAAATGCATTAAACGCCTACTGCTCCGACGTTCAGCGACCGATAACATCCATCTTTACACTGTAAACGGTAATTACATAGGTACATGCCTGGGGCAAATAACAGCGCAAATAATTGTCCATGTGCAGAGTAATAAAGGAGCAAACTTTTATATATGGGCCTGCAGTGGAAGTTATTCTTAAAAGGTGACTTTCACGAATCGTTCTGAAACTGTGCTAAATTACAGATAATTCCCATATATTTCTTGGGAGAAAATGCCCTGAAATTCTCCTTTCTCCGTTTTCGAGATATTCGAGGGCAAAGTCGTGCAGTTTTCGACTTCCAGGGGCTATAACTCGAAAACTAAAGAACGAGAATTTTTGGCACATATGGTCAATTGAATGTTTATCCCAACCCTCTCATTTGGCACTAGTTTCAGCCCGAATTGTGCAAGTCACCTAAGGTCACGAATCGTCCCGAACGTGTAGCCCAAATTGTGAAAATTTCAAACCGCTACTGCTTGCTTGTATGAGTAGGTAGCCATCTGAAACTTGGCATATATAAAGGTCATTAACATGTCTACATGCATGCACAATCTTATGTCAACTGATTGCATAACTTGCGAACTATAGGCCATCGAAATTTTTGTAAACAAAAGTTTGTGCGACTTTAGCTCCCAAACGGAATAAAAGCTAAAGCTGAAATAGCCTTCATTTTATTTCACTTATTTGTGTCTACACATGTATATGTTTTGCAGAGACTCAAAGCTCTTGAGAATGGAGAAAATGAGGTGTCAATTTTGCATTGGACCCTATGGGAAAATGCATTAAACGCCTACTGCTCCGACGTTCAGCGACCGATAACATCCATCTTTACACTGTAAACGGTAATTACATAGGTACATGCCTGGGGCAAATAACAGCGCAAATAATTGTCCATGTGCAGAGTAATAAAGGAGCAAACTTTTATATATGGGCCTGCAGTGGAAGTTATTCTTAAAAGGTGACTTTCACGAATCGTTCTGAAACTGTGCTAAATTACAGATAATTCCCATATATTTCTTGGGAGAAAATGCCCTGAAATTCTCCTTTCTCCGTTTTCGAGATATTCGAGGGCAAAGTCGTGCAGTTTTCGACTTCCAGGGGCTATAACTCGAAAACTAAAGAACGAGAATTTTTGGCACATATGGTCAATTGAATGTTTATCCCAACCCTCTCATTTGGCACTAGTTTCAGCCCGAATTGTGCAAGTCACCTAAGGTCACGAATCGTCCCGAACGTGTAGCCCAAATTGTGAAAATTTCAAACCGCTACTGCTTGCTTGTATGAGTAGGTAGCCATCTGAAACTTGGCATATATAAAGGTCATTAACATGTCTACATGCATGCACAATCTTATGTCAACTGATTGCATAACTTGCGAACTATAGGCCATCGAAATTTTTGTAAACAAAAGTTTGTGCGACTTTAGCTCCCAAACGGAATAAAAGCTAAAGCTGAAATAGCCTTCATTTTATTTCACTTATTTGTGTCTACACATGTATATGTTTTGCAGAGACTCAAAGCTCTTGAGAATGGAGAAAATGAGGTGTCAATTTTGCATTGGACCCTATGGGAAAATGCATTAAACGCCTACTGCTCCGACGTTCAGCGACCGATAACATCCATCTTTACACTGTAAACGGTAATTACATAGGTACATGCCTGGGGCAAATAACAGCGCAAATAATTGTCCATGTGCAGAGTAATAAAGGAGCAAACTTTTATATATGGGCCTGCAGTGGAAGTTATTCTTAAAAGGTGACTTTCACGAATCGTTCTGAAACTGTGCTAAATTACAGATAATTCCCATATATTTCTTGGGAGAAAATGCCCTGAAATTCTCCTTTCTCCGTTTTCGAGATATTCGAGGGCAAAGTCGTGCAGTTTTCGACTTCCAGGGGCTATAACTCGAAAACTAAAGAACGAGAATTTTTGGCACATATGGTCAATTGAATGTTTATCCCAACCCTCTCATTTGGCACTAGTTTCAGCCCGAATTGTGCAAGTCACCTAAGGTCACGAATCGTCCCGAACGTGTAGCCCAAATTGTGAAAATTTCAAACCGCTACTGCTTGCTTGTATGAGTAGGTAGCCATCTGAAACTTGGCATATATAAAGGTCATTAACATGTCTACATGCATGCACAATCTTATGTCAACTGATTGCATAACTTGCGAACTATAGGCCATCGAAATTTTTGTAAACAAAAGTTTGTGCGACTTTAGCTCCCAAACGGAATAAAAGCTAAAGCTGAAATAGCCTTCATTTTATTTCACTTATTTGTGTCTACACATGTATATGTTTTGCAGAGACTCAAAGCTCTTGAGAATGGAGAAAATGAGGTGTCAATTTTGCATTGGACCCTATGGGAAAATGCATTAAACGCCTACTGCTCCGACGTTCATCGACCGATAACATCCATCTTTACACTGTAAACGGTAATTACATAGGTACATGCCTGGGGCAAATAACAGCGCAAATAATTGTCCATGTGCAGAGTAATAAAGGAGCAAACTTTTATATATGGGCCTGCAGTGGAAGTTATTCTTAAAAGGTGACTTTCACGAATCGTTCTGAAACTGTGCTAAATTACAGATAATTCCCATATATTTCTTGGGAGAAAATGCCCTGAAATTCTCCTTTCTCCGTTTTCGAGATATTCGAGGGCAAAGTCGTGCAGTTTTCGATTTCCAGGGGCTATAACTCGAAAACTAAAGAACGAGAATTTTTGGCACATATGGTCAATTGAATGTTTATCCCAACCCTCTCATTTGGCACTAGTTTCAGCCCGAATTGTGCAAGTCACCTAAGGTCACGAATCGTCCCGAACGTGTAGCCCAAATTGTGAAAATTTCAAACCGCTACTGCTTGCTTGTATGAGTAGGTAGCCATCTGAAACTTGGCATATATAAAGGTCATTAACATGTCTACATGCATGCACAATCTTATGTCAACTGATTGCATAACTTGCGAACTATAGGCCATCGAAATTTTTGTAAACAAAAGTTTGTGCGACTTTAGCTCCCAAACGGAATAAAAGCTAAAGCTGAAATAGCCTTCATTCTATTTCACTTATTTGTGTCTACACATGTATATGTTTTGCAGAGACTCAAAGCTCTTGAGAATGGAGAAAATGAGGTGTCAATTTTGCATTGGACCCTATGGGAAAATGCATTAAACGCCTACTGCTCCGACGTTCAGCGACCGATAACATCCATCTTTACACTGTAAACGGTAATTACATAGGTACATGCCTGGGGCAAATAACAGCGCAAATAATTGTCCATGTGCAGAGTAATAAAGGAGCAAACTTTTATATATGGGCCTGCAGTGGAAGTTATTCTTAAAAGGTGACTTTCACGAATCGTTCTGAAACTGTGCTAAATTACAGATAATTCCCATATATTTCTTGGGAGAAAATGCCCTGAAATTCTCCTTTCTCCGTTTTCGAGATATTCGAGGGCAAAGTCGTGCAGTTTTCGACTTCCAGGGGCTATAACTCGAAAACTAAAGAACGAGAATTTTTGGCACATATGGTCAATTGAATGTTTATCCCAACCCTCTCATTTGGCACTAGTTTCAGCCCGAATTGTGCAAGTCACCTAAGGTCACGAATCGTCCCGAACGTGTAGCCCAAATTGTGAAAATTTCAAACCGCTACTGCTTGCTTGTATGAGTAGGTAGCCATCTGAAACTTGGCATATATAAAGGTCATTAACATGTCTACATGCATGCACAATCTTATGTCAACTGATTGCATAACTTGCGAACTATAGGCCATCGAAATTTTTGTAAACAAAAGTTTGTGCGACTTTAGCTCCCAAACGGAATAAAAGCTAAAGCTGAAATAGCCTTCATTTTATTTCACTTATTTGTGTCTACACATGTATATGTTTTGCAGAGACTCAAAGCTCTTGAGAATGGAGAAAATGAGGTGTCAATTTTGCATTGGACCCTATGGGAAAATGCATTAAACGCCTACTGCTCCGACGTTCAGCGACCGATAACATCCATCTTTACACTGTAAACGGTAATTACATAGGTACATGCCTGGGGCAAATAACAGCGCAAATAATTGTCCATGTGCAGAGTAATAAAGGAGCAAACTTTTATATATGGGCCTGCAGTGGAAGTTATTCTTAAAAGGTGACTTTCACGAATCGTTCTGAAACTGTGCTAAATTACAGATAATTCCCATATATTTCTTGGGAGAAAATGCCCTGAAATTCTCCTTTCTCCGTTTTCGAGATATTCGAGGGCAAAGTCGTGCAGTTTTCGACTTCCAGGGGCTATAACTCGAAAACTAAAGAACGAGAATTTTTGGCACATATGGTCAATTGAATGTTTATCCCAACCCTCTCATTTGGCACTAGTTTCAGCCCGAATTGTGCAAGTCACCTAAGGTCACGAATCGTCCCGAACGTGTAGCCCAAATTGTGAAAATTTCAAACCGCTACTGCTTGCTTGTATGAGTAGGTAGCCATCTGAAACTTGGCATATATAAAGGTCATTAACATGTCTACATGCATGCACAATCTTATGTCAACTGATTGCATAACTTGCGAACTATAGGCCATCGAAATTTTTGTAAACAAAAGTTTGTGCGACTTTAGCTCCCAAACGGAATAAAAGCTAAAGCTGAAATAGCCTTCATTTTATTTCACTTATTTGTGTCTACACATGTATATGTTTTGCAGAGACTCAAAGCTCTTGAGAATGGAGAAAATGAGGTGTCAATTTTGCATTGGACCCTATGGGAAAATGCATTAAACGCCTACTGCTCCGACGTTCAGCGACCGATAACATCCATCTTTACACTGTAAACGGTAATTACATAGGTACATGCCTGGGGCAAATAACAGCGCAAATAATTGTCCATGTGCAGAGTAATAAAGGAGCAAACTTTTATATATGGGCCTGCAGTGGAAGTTATTCTTAAAAGGTGACTTTCACGAATCGTTCTGAAACTGTGCTAAATTACAGATAATTCCCATATATTTCTTGGGAGAAAATGCCCTGAAATTCTCCTTTCTCCGTTTTCGAGATATTCGAGGGCAAAGTCGTGCAGTTTTCGACTTCCAGGGGCTATAACTCGAAAACTAAAGAACGAGAATTTTTGGCACATATGGTCAATTGAATGTTTATCCCAACCCTCTCATTTGGCACTAGTTTCAGCCCGAATTGTGCAAGTCACCTAAGGTCACGAATCGTCCCGAACGTGTAGCCCAAATTGTGAAAATTTCAAACCGCTACTGCTTGCTTGTATGAGTAGGTAGCCATCTGAAACTTGGCATATATAAAGGTCATTAACATGTCTACATGCATGCACAATCTTATGTCAACTGATTGCATAACTTGCGAACTATAGGCCATCGAAATTTTTGTAAACAAAAGTTTGTGCGACTTTAGCTCCCAAACGGAATAAAAGCTAAAGCTGAAATAGCCTTCATTTTATTTCACTTATTTGTGTCTACACATGTATATGTTTTGCAGAGACTCAAAGCTCTTGAGAATGGAGAAAATGAGGTGTCAATTTTGCATTGGACCCTATGGGAAAATGCATTAAACGCCTACTGCTCCGACGTTCATCGACCGATAACATCCATCTTTACACTGTAAACGGTAATTACATAGGTACATGCCTGGGGCAAATAACAGCGCAAATAATTGTCCATGTGCAGAGTAATAAAGGAGCAAACTTTTATATATGGGCCTGCAGTGGAAGTTATTCTTAAAAGGTGACTTTCACGAATCGTTCTGAAACTGTGCTAAATTACAGATAATTCCCATATATTTCTTGGGAGAAAATGCCCTGAAATTCTCCTTTCTCCGTTTTCGAGATATTCGAGGGCAAAGTCGTGCAGTTTTCGACTTCCAGGGGCTATAACTCGAAAACTAAAGAACGAGAATTTTTGGCACATATGGTCAATTGAATGTTTATCCCAACCCTCTCATTTGGCACTAGTTTCAGCCCGAATTGTGCAAGTCACCTAAGGTCACGAATCGTCCCGAACGTGTAGCCCAAATTGTGAAAATTTCAAACCGCTACTGCTTGCTTGTATGAGTAGGTAGCCATCTGAAACTTGGCATATATAAAGGTCATTAACATGTCTACATGCATGCACAATCTTATGTCAACTGATTGCATAACTTGCGAACTATAGGCCATCGAAATTTTTGTAAACAAAAGTTTGTGCGACTTTAGCTCCCAAACGGAATAAAAGCTAAAGCTGAAATAGCCTTCATTTTATTTCACTTATTTGTGTCTACACATGTATATGTTTTGCAGAGACTCAAAGCTCTTGAGAATGGAGAAAATGAGGTGTCAATTTTGCATTGGACCCTATGGGAAAATGCATTAAACGCCTACTGCTCCGACGTTCAGCGACCGATAACATCCATCTTTACACTGTAAACGGTAATTACATAGGTACATGCCTGGGGCAAATAACAGCGCAAATAATTGTCCATGTGCAGAGTAATAAAGGAGCAAACTTTTATATATGGGCCTGCAGTGGAAGTTATTCTTAAAAGGTGACTTTCACGAATCGTTCTGAAACTGTGCTAAATTACAGATAATTCCCATATATTTCTTGGGAGAAAATGCCCTGAAATTCTCCTTTCTCCGTTTTCGAGATATTCGAGGGCAAAGTCGTGCAGTTTTCGACTTCCAGGGGCTATAACTCGAAAACTAAAGAACGAGAATTTTTGGCACATATGGTCAATTGAATGTTTATCCCAACCCTCTCATTTGGCACTAGTTTCAGCCCGAATTGTGCAAGTCACCTAAGGTCACGAATCGTCCCGAACGTGTAGCCCAAATTGTGAAAATTTCAAACCGCTACTGCTTGCTTGTATGAGTAGGTAGCCATCTGAAACTTGGCATTTATAAAGGTCATTAACATGTCTACATGCATGCACAATCTTATGTCAACTGATTGCATAACTTGCGAACTATAGGCCATCGAAATTTTTGTAAACAAAAGTTTGTGCGACTTTAGCTCCCAAACGGAATAAAAGCTAAAGCTGAAATAGCCTTCATTTTATTTCACTTATTTGTGTCTACACATGTATATGTTTTGCAGAGACTCAAAGCTCTTGAGAATGGAGAAAATGAGGTGTCAATTTTGCATTGGACCCTATGGGAAAATGCATTAAACGCCTACTGCTCCGACGTTCAGCGACCGATAACATCCATCTTTACACTGTAAACGGTAATTACATAGGTACATGCCTGGGGCAAATAACAGCGCAAATAATTGTCCATGTGCAGAGTAATAAAGGAGCAAACTTTTATATATGGGCCTGCAGTGGAAGTTATTCTTAAAAGGTGACTTTCACGAATCGTTCTGAAACTGTGCTAAATTACAGATAATTCCCATATATTTCTTGGGAGAAAATGCCCTGAAATTCTCCTTTCTCCGTTTTCGAGATATTCGAGGGCAAAGTCGTGCAGTTTTCGACTTCCAGGGGCTATAACTCGAAAACTAAAGAACGAGAATTTTTGGCACATATGGTCAATTGAATGTTTATCCCAACCCTCTCATTTGGCACTAGTTTCAGCCCGAATTGTGCACGTCACCTAAGGTCACGAATCGTCCCGAACGTGTAGCCCAAATTGTGAAAATTTCAAACCGCTACTGCTTGCTTGTATGAGTAGGTAGCCATCTGAAACTTGGCATATATAAAGGTCATTAACATGTCTACATGCATGCACAATCTTATGTCAACTGATTGCATAACTTGCGAACTATAGGCCATCGAAATTTTTGTAAACAAAAGTTTGTGCGACTTTAGCTCCCAAACGGAATAAAAGCTAAAGCTGAAATAGCCTTCATTTTATTTCACTTATTTGTGTCTACACATGTATATGTTTTGCAGAGACTCAAAGCTCTTGAGAATGGAGAAAATGAGGTGTCAATTTTGCATTGGACCCTATGGGAAAATGCATTAAACGCCTACTGCTCCGACGTTCAGCGACCGATAACATCCATCTTTACACTGTAAACGGTAATTACATAGGTACATGCCTGGGGCAAATAACAGCGCAAATAATTGTCCATGTGCAGAGTAATAAAGGAGCAAACTTTTATATATGGGCCTGCAGTGGAAGTTATTCTTAAAAGGTGACTTTCACGAATCGTTCTGAAACTGTGCTAAATTACAGATAATTCCCATATATTTCTTGGGAGAAAATGCCCTGAAATTCTCCTTTCTCCGTTTTCGAGATATTCGAGGGCAAAGTCGTGCAGTTTTCGACTTCCAGGGGCTATAACTCGAAAACTAAAGAACGAGAATTTTTGGCACATATGGTCAATTGAATGTTTATCCCAACCCTCTCATTTGGCACTAGTTTCAGCCCGAATTGTGCAAGTCACCTAAGGTCACGAATCGTCCCGAACGTGTAGCCCAAATTGTGAAAATTTCAAACCGCTACTGCTTGCTTGTATGAGTAGGTAGCCATCTGAAACTTGGCATATATAAAGGTCATTAACATGTCTACATGCATGCACAATCTTATGTCAACTGATTGCATAACTTGCGAACTATAGGCCATCGAAATTTTTGTAAACAAAAGTTTGTGCGACTTTAGCTCCCAAACGGAATAAAAGCTAAAGCTGAAATAGCCTTCATTTTATTTCACTTATTTGTGTCTACACATGTATATGTTTTGCAGAGACTCAAAGCTCTTGAGAATGGAGAAAATGAGGTGTCAATTTTGCATTGGACCCTATGGGAAAATGCATTAAACGCCTACTGCTCCGACGTTCAGCGACCGATAACATCCATCTTTACACTGTAAACGGTAATTACATAGGTACATGCCTGGGGCAAATAATAGCGCAAATAATTGTCCATGTGCAGAGTAATAAAGGAGCAAACTTTTATATATGGGCCTGCAGTGGAAGTTATTCTTAAAAGGTGACTTTCACGAATCGTTCTGAAACTGTGCTAAATTACAGATAATTCCCATATATTTCTTGGGAGAAAATGCCCTGAAATTCTCCTTTCTCCGTTTTCGAGATATTCGAGGGCAAAGTCGTGCAGTTTTCGACTTCCAGGGGCTATAACTCGAAAACTAAAGAACGAGAATTTTTGGCACATATGGTCAATTGAATGTTTATCCCAACCCTCTTATTTGGCACTAGTTTCAGCCCGAATTGTGCAAGTCACCTAAGGTCACGAATCGTCCCGAACGTGTAGCCCAAATTGTGAAAATTTCAAACCGCTACTGCTTGCTTGTATGAGTAGGTAGCCATCTGAAACTTGGCATATATAAAGGTCATTAACATGTCTACATGCATGCACAATCTTATGTCAACTGATTGCATAACTTGCGAACTATAGGCCATCGAAATTTTTGTAAACAAAAGTTTGTGCGACTTTAGCTCCCAAACGGAATAAAAGCTAAAGCTGAAATAGCCTTCATTTTATTTCACTTATTTGTGTCTACACATGTATATGTTTTGCAGAGACTCAAAGCTCTTGAGAATGGAGAAAATGAGGTGTCAATTTTGCATTGGACCCTATGGGAAAATGCATTAAACGCCTACTGCTCCGACGTTCAGCGACCGATAACATCCATCTTTACACTGTAAACGGTAATTACATAGGTACATGCCTGGGGCAAATAACAGCGCAAATAATTGTCCATGTGCAGAGTAATAAAGGAGCAAACTTTTATATATGGGCCTGCAGTGGAAGTTATTCTTAAAAGGTGACTTTCACGAATCGTTCTGAAACTGTGCTAAATTACAGATAATTCCCATATATTTCTTGGGAGAAAATGCCCTGAAATTCTCCTTTCTCCGTTTTCGAGATATTCGAGGGCAAAGTCGTGCAGTTTTCGACTTCCAGGGGCTATAACTCGAAAACTAAAGAACGAGAATTTTTGGCACATATGGTCAATTGAATGTTTATCCCAACCCTCTTATTTGGCACTAGTTTCAGCCCGAATTGTGCACGTCACCTAAGGTCACGAATCGTCCCGAACGTGTAGCCCAAATTGTGAAAATTTCAAACCGCTACTGCTTGCTTGTATGAGTAGGTAGCCATCTGAAACTTGGCATATATAAAGGTCATTAACATGTCTACATGCATGCACAATCTTATGTCAACTGATTGCATAACTTGCGAACTATAGGCCATCGAAATTTTTGTAAACAAAAGTTTGTGCGACTTTAGCTCCCAAACGGAATAAAAGCTAAAGCTGAAATAGCCTTCATTTTATTTCACTTATTTGTGTCTACACATGTATATGTTTTGCAGAGACTCAAAGCTCTTGAGAATGGAGAAAATGAGGTGTCAATTTTGCATTGGACCCTATGGGAAAATGCATTAAACGCCTACTGCTCCGACGTTCAGCGACCGATAACATCCATCTTTACACTGTAAACGGTAATTACATAGGTACATGCCTGGGGCAAATAACAGCGCAAATAATTGTCCATGTGCAGAGTAATAAAGGAGCAAACTTTTATATATGGGCCTGCAGTGGAAGTTATTCTTAAAAGGTGACTTTCACGAATCGTTCTGAAACTGTGCTAAATTACAGATAATTCCCATATATTTCTTGGGAGAAAATGCCCTGAAATTCTCCTTTCTCCGTTTTCGAGATATTCGAGGGCAAAGTCGTGCAGTTTTCGACTTCCAGGGGCTATAACTCGAAAACTAAAGAACGAGAATTTTTGGCACATATGGTCAATTGAATGTTTATCCCAACCCTCTCATTTGGCACTAGTTTCAGCCCGAATTGTGCAAGTCACCTAAGGTCACGAATCGTCCCGAACGTGTAGCCCAAATTGTGAAAATTTCAAACCGCTACTGCTTGCTTGTATGAGTAGGTAGCCATCTGAAACTTGGCATATATAAAGGTCATTAACATGTCTACATGCATGCACAATCTTATGTCAACTGATTGCATAACTTGCGAACTATAGGCCATCGAAATTTTTGTAAACAAAAGTTTGTGCGACTTTAGCTCCCAAACGGAATAAAAGCTAAAGCTGAAATAGCCTTCATTTTATTTCACTTATTTGTGTCTACACATGTATATGTTTTGCAGAGACTCAAAGCTCTTGAGAATGGAGAAAATGAGGTGTCAATTTTGCATTGGACCCTATGGGAAAATGCATTAAACGCCTACTGCTCCGACGTTCAGCGACCGATAACATCCATCTTTACACTGTAAACGGTAATTACATAGGTACATGCCTGGGGCAAATAACAGCGCAAATAATTGTCCATGTGCAGAGTAATAAAGGAGCAAACTTTTATATATGGGCCTGCAGTGGAAGTTATTCTTAAAAGGTGACTTTCACGAATCGTTCTGAAACTGTGCTAAATTACAGATAATTCCCATATATTTCTTGGGAGAAAATGCCCTGAAATTCTCCTTTCTCCGTTTTCGAGATATTCGAGGGCAAAGTCGTGCAGTTTTCGACTTCCAGGGGCTATAACTCGAAAACTAAAGAACGAGAATGTTTGGCACATATGGTCAATTGAATGTTTATCCCAACCCTCTCATTTGGCACTAGTTTCAGCCCGAATTGTGCAAGTCACCTAAGGTCACGAATCGTCCCGAACGTGTAGCCCAAATTGTGAAAATTTCAAACCGCTACTGCTTGCTTGTATGAGTAGGTAGCCATCTGAAACTTGGCATATATAAAGGTCATTAACATGTCTACATGCATGCACAATCTTATGTCAACTGATTGCATAACTTGCGAACTATAGGCCATCGAAATTTTTGTAAACAAAAGTTTGTGCGACTTTAGCTCCCAAACGGAATAAAAGCTAAAGCTGAAATAGCCTTCATTTTATTTCACTTATTTGTGTCTACACATGTATATGTTTTGCAGAGACTCAAAGCTCTTGAGAATGGAGAAAATGAGGTGTCAATTTTGCATTGGACCCTATGGGAAAATGCATTAAACGCCTACTGCTCCGACGTTCAGCGACCGATAACATCCATCTTTACACTGTAAACGGTAATTACATAGGTACATGCCTGGGGCAAATAACAGCGCAAATAATTGTCCATGTGCAGAGTAATAAAGGAGCAAACTTTTATATATGGGCCTGCAGTGGAAGTTATTCTTAAAAGGTGACTTTCACGAATCGTTCTGAAACTGTGCTAAATTACAGATAATTCCCATATATTTCTTGGGAGAAAATGCCCTGAAATTCTCCTTTCTCCGTTTTCGAGATATTCGAGGGCAAAGTCGTGCAGTTTTCGACTTCCAGGGGCTATAACTCGAAAACTAAAGAACGAGAATTTTTGGCACATATGGTCAATTGAATGTTTATCCCAACCCTCTCATTTGGCACTAGTTTCAGCCCGAATTGTGCAAGTCACCTAAGGTCACGAATCGTCCCGAACGTGTAGCCCAAATTGTGAAAATTTCAAACCGCTACTGCTTGCTTGTATGAGTAGGTAGCCATCTGAAACTTGGCATATATAAAGGTCATTAACATGTCTACATGCATGCACAATCTTATGTCAACTGATTGCATAACTTGCGAACTATAGGCCATCGAAATTTTTGTAAACAAAAGTTTGTGCGACTTTAGCTCCCAAACGGAATAAAAGCTAAAGCTGAAATAGCCTTCATTTTATTTCACTTATTTGTGTCTACACATGTATATGTTTTGCAGAGACTCAAAGCTCTTGAGAATGGAGAAAATGAGGTGTCAATTTTGCATTGGACCCTATGGGAAAATGCATTAAACGCCTACTGCTCCGACGTTCAGCGACCGATAACATCCATCTTTACACTGTAAACGGTAATTACATAGGTACATGCCTGGGGCAAATAACAGCGCAAATAATTGTCCATGTGCAGAGTAATAAAGGAGCAAACTTTTATATATGGGCCTGCAGTGGAAGTTATTCTTAAAAGGTGACTTTCACGAATCGTTCTGAAACTGTGCTAAATTACAGATAATTCCCATATATTTCTTGGGAGAAAATGCCCTGAAATTCTCCTTTCTCCGTTTTCGAGATATTCGAGGGCAAAGTCGTGCAGTTTTCGACTTCCAGGGGCTATAACTCGAAAACTAAAGAACGAGAATTTTTGGCACATATGGTCAATTGAATGTTTATCCCAACCCTCTCATTTGGCACTAGTTTCAGCCCGAATTGTGCAAGTCACCTAAGGTCACGAATCGTCCCGAACGTGTAGCCCAAATTGTGAAAATTTCAAACCGCTACTGCTTGCTTGTATGAGTAGGTAGCCATCTGAAACTTGGCATATATAAAGGTCATTAACATGTCTACATGCATGCACAATCTTATGTCAACTGATTGCATAACTTGCGAACTATAGGCCATCGAAATTTTTGTAAACAAAAGTTTGTGCGACTTTAGCTCCCAAACGGAATAAAAGCTAAAGCTGAAATAGCCTTCATTTTATTTCACTTATTTGTGTCTACACATGTATATGTTTTGCAGAGACTCAAAGCTCTTGAGAATGGAGAAAATGAGGTGTCAATTTTGCATTGGACCCTATGGGAAAATGCATTAAACGCCTACTGCTCCGGCGTTCAGCGACCGATAACATCCATCTTTACACTGTAAACGGTAATTACATAGGTACATGCCTGGGGCAAATAACAGCGCAAATAATTGTCCATGTGCAGAGTAATAAAGGAGCAAACTTTTATATATGGGCCTGCAGTGGAAGTTATTCTTAAAAGGTGACTTTCACGAATCGTTCTGAAACTGTGCTAAATTACAGATAATTCCCATATATTTCTTGGGAGAAAATGCCCTGAAATTCTCCTTTCTCCGTTTTCGAGATATTCGAGGGCAAAGTCGTGCAGTTTTCGACTTCCAGGGGCTATAACTCGAAAACTAAAGAACGAGAATTTTTGGCACATATGGTCAATTGAATGTTTATCCCAACCCTCTCATTTGGCACTAGTTTCAGCCCGAATTGTGCAAGTCACCTAAGGTCACGAATCGTCCCGAACGTGTAGCCCAAATTGTGAAAATTTCAAACCGCTACTGCTTGCTTGTATGAGTAGGTAGCCATCTGAAACTTGGCATATATAAAGGTCATTAACATGTCTACATGCATGCACAATCTTATGTCAACTGATTGCATAACTTGCGAACTATAGGCCATCGAAATTTTTGTAAACAAAAGTTTGTGCGACTTTAGCTCCCAAACGGAATAAAAGCTAAAGCTGAAATAGCCTTTATTTTATTTCACTTATTTGTGTCTACACATGTATATGTTTTGCAGAGACTCAAAGCTCTTGAGAATGGAGAAAATGAGGTGTCAATTTTGCATTGGACCCTATGGGAAAATGCATTAAACGCCTACTGCTCCGACGTTCAGCGACCGATAACATCCATCTTTACACTGTAAACGGTAATTACATAGGTACATGCCTGGGGCAAATAACAGCGCAAATAATTGTCCATGTGCAGAGTAATAAAGGAGCAAACTTTTATATATGGGCCTGCAGTGGAAGTTATTCTTAAAAGGTGACTTTCACGAATCGTTCTGAAACTGTGCTAAATTACAGATAATTCCCATATATTTCTTGGGAGAAAATGCCCTGAAATTCTCCTTTCTCCGTTTTCGAGATATTCGAGGGCAAAGTCGTGCAGTTTTCGACTTCCAGGGGCTATAACTCGAAAACTAAAGAACGAGAATTTTTGGCACATATGGTCAATTGAATGTTTATCCCAACCCTCTCATTTGGCACTAGTTTCAGCCCGAATTGTGCAAGTCACCTAAGGTCACGAATCGTCCCGAACGTGTAGCCCAAATTGTGAAAATTTCAAACCGCTACTGCTTGCTTGTATGAGTAGGTAGCCATCTGAAACTTGGCATATATAAAGGTCATTAACATGTCTACATGCATGCACAATCTTATGTCAACTGATTGCATAACTTGCGAACTATAGGCCATCGAAATTTTTGTAAACAAAAGTTTGTGCGACTTTAGCTCCCAAACGGAATAAAAGCTAAAGCTGAAATAGCCTTCATTTTATTTCACTTATTTGTGTCTACACATGTATATGTTTTGCAGAGACTCAAAGCTCTTGAGAATGGAGAAAATGAGGTGTCAATTTTGCATTGGACCCTATGGGAAAATGCATTAAACGCCTACTGCTCCGACGTTCAGCGACCGATAACATCCATCTTTACACTGTAAACGGTAATAACATAGGTACATGCCTGGGGCAAATAACAGCGCAAATAATTGTCCATGTGCAGAGTAATAAAGGAGCAAACTTTTATATATGGGCCTGCAGTGGAAGTTATTCTTAAAAGGTGACTTTCACGAATCGTTCTGAAACTGTGCTAAATTACAGATAATTCCCATATATTTCTTGGGAGAAAATGCCCTGAAATTCTCCTTTCTCCGTTTTCGAGATATTCGAGGGCAAAGTCGTGCAGTTTTCGACTTCCAGGGGCTATAACTCGAAAACTAAAGAACGAGAATTTTTGGCACATATGGTCAATTGAATGTTTATCCCAACCCTCTCATTTGGCACTAGTTTCAGCCCGAATTGTGCAAGTCACCTAAGGTCACGAATCGTCCCGAACGTGTAGCCCAAATTGTGAAAATTTCAAACCGCTACTGCTTGCTTGTATGAGTAGGTAGCCATCTGAAACTTGGCATATATAAAGGTCATTAACATGTCTACATGCATGCACAATCTTATGTCAACTGATTGCATAACTTGCGAACTATAGGCCATCGAAATTTTTGTAAACAAAAGTTTGTGCGACTTTAGCTCCCAAACGGAATAAAAGCTAAAGCTGAAATAGCCTTCATTTTATTTCACTTATTTGTGTCTACACATGTATATGTTTTGCAGAGACTCAAAGCTCTTGAGAATGGAGAAAATGAGGTGTCAATTTTGCATTGGACCCTATGGGAAAATGCATTAAACGCCTACTGCTCCGACGTTCAGCGACCGATAACATCCATCTTTACACTGTAAACGGTAATTACATAGGTACATGCCTGGGGCAAATAACAGCGCAAATAATTGTCCATGTGCAGAGTAATAAAGGAGCAAACTTTTATATATGGGCCTGCAGTGGAAGTTATTCTTAAAAGGTGACTTTCACGAATCGTTCTGAAACTGTGCTAAATTACAGATAATTCCCATATATTTCTTGGGAGAAAATGCCCTGAAATTCTCCTTTCTCCGTTTTCGAGATATTCGAGGGCAAAGTCGTGCAGTTTTCGACTTCCAGGGGCTATAACTCGAAAACTAAAGAACGAGAATTTTTGGCACATATGGTCAATTGAATGTTTATCCCAACCCTCTCATTTGGCACTAGTTTCAGCCCGAATTGTGCAAGTCACCTAAGGTCACGAATCGTCCCGAACGTGTAGCCCAAATTGTGAAAATTTCAAACCGCTACTGCTTGCTTGTATGAGTAGGTAGCCATCTGAAACTTGGCATATATAAAGGTCATTAACATGTCTACATGCATGCACAATCTTATGTCAACTGATTGCATAACTTGCGAACTATAGGCCATCGAAATTTTTGTAAACAAAAGTTTGTGCGACTTTAGCTCCCAAACGGAATAAAAGCTAAAGCTGAAATAGCCTTCATTCTATTTCACTTATTTGTGTCTACACATGTATATGTTTTGCAGAGACTCAAAGCTCTTGAGAATGGAGAAAATGAGGTGTCAATTTTGCATTGGACCCTATGGGAAAATGCATTAAACGCCTACTGCTCCGACGTTCAGCGACCGATAACATCCATCTTTACACTGTAAACGGTAATTACATAGGTACATGCCTGGGGCAAATAACAGCGCAAATAATTGTCCATGTGCAGAGTAATAAAGGAGCAAACTTTTATATATGGGCCTGCAGTGGAAGTTATTCTTAAAAGGTGACTTTCACGAATCGTTCTGAAACTGTGCTAAATTACAGATAATTCCCATATATTTCTTGGGAGAAAATGCCCTGAAATTCTCCTTTCTCCGTTTTCGAGATATTCGAGGGCAAAGTCGTGCAGTTTTCGACTTCCAGGGGCTATAACTCGAAAACTAAAGAACGAGAATTTTTGGCACATATGGTCAATTGAATGTTTATCCCAACCCTCTCATTTGGCACTAGTTTCAGCCCGAATTGTGCAAGTCACCTAAGGTCACGAATCGTCCCGAACGTGTAGCCCAAATTGTGAAAATTTCAAACCGCTACTGCTTGCTTGTATGAGTAGGTAGCCATCTGAAACTTGGCATATATAAAGGTCATTAACATGTCTACATGCATGCACAATCTTATGTCAACTGATTGCATAACTTGCGAACTATAGGCCATCGAAATTTTTGTACACAAAAGTTTGTGCGACTTTAGCTCCCAAACGGAATAAAAGCTAAAGCTGAAATAGCCTTCATTTTATTTCACTTATTTGTGTCTACACATGTATATGTTTTGCAGAGACTCAAAGCTCTTGAGAATGGAGAAAATGAGGTGTCAATTTTGCATTGGACCCTATGGGAAAATGCATTAAACGCCTACTGCTCCGACGTTCAGCGACCGATAACATCCATCTTTACACTGTAAACGGTAATTACATAGGTACATGCCTGGGGCAAATAACAGCGCAAATAATTGTCCATGTGCAGAGTAATAAAGGAGCAAACTTTTATATATGGGCCTGCAGTGGAAGTTATTCTTAAAAGGTGACTTTCACGAATCGTTCTGAAACTGTGCTAAATTACAGATAATTCCCATATATTTCTTGGGAGAAAATGCCCTGAAATTCTCCTTTCTCCGTTTTCGAGATATTCGAGGGCAAAGTCGTGCAGTTTTCGACTTCCAGGGGCTATAACTCGAAAACTAAAGAACGAGAATTTTTGGCACATATGGTCAATTGAATGTTTATCCCAACCCTCTCATTTGGCACTAGTTTCAGCCCGAATTGTGCAAGTCACCTAAGGTCACGAATCGTCCCGAACGTGTAGCCCAAATTGTGAAAATTTCAAACCGCTACTGCTTGCTTGTATGAGTAGGTAGCCATCTGAAACTTGGCATATATAAAGGTCATTAACATGTCTACATGCATGCACAATCTTATGTCAACTGATTGCATAACTTGCGAACTATAGGCCATCGAAATTTTTGTAAACAAAAGATTTGTGCGACTTTAGCTCCCAAACGGAATAAAAGCTAAAGCTGAAATAGCCTTCATTCTATTTCACTTATTTGTGTCTACACATGTATATGTTTTGCAGAGACTCAAAGCTCTTGAGAATGGAGAAAATGAGGTGTCAATTTTGCATTGGACCCTATGGGAAAATGCATTAAACGCCTACTGCTCCGACGTTCAGCGACCGATAACATCCATCTTTACACTGTAAACGGTAATTACATAGGTACATGCCTGGGGCAAATAACAGCGCAAATAATTGTCCATGTGCAGAGTAATAAAGGAGCAAACTTTTATATATGGGCCTGCAGTGGAAGTTATTCTTAAAAGGTGACTTTCACGAATCGTTCTGAAACTGTGCTAAATTACAGATAATTCCCATATATTTCTTGGGAGAAAATGCCCTGAAATTCTCCTTTCTCCGTTTTCGTGATATTCGAGGCCAAAGTCGTGCAGTTTTCGACTTCCAGGGGCTATAACTCGAAAACTAAAGAACGAGAATTTTTGGCACATATGGTCAATTGAATGTTTATCCCAACCCTCTCATTTGGCACTAGTTTCAGCCCGAATTGTGCAAGTCACCTAAGGTCACGAATCGTCCCGAACGTGTAGCCCAAATTGTGAAAATTTCAAACCGCTACTGCTTGCTTGTATGAGTAGGTAGCCATCTGAAACTTTGCATATATAAAGGTCATTAACATGTCTACATGCATGCACAATCTTATGTCAACTGTTTGCATAACTTGCGAACTATAGGCCATCGAAATTTTTGTACACAAAAGTTTGTGCGACTTTAGCTCCCAAACGGAATAAAAGCTAAAGCTGAAATAGCCTTCATTCTATTTCACTTATTTGTGTCTACACATGTATATGTTTTGCAGAGACTCAAAGCTCTTGAGAATGGAGAAAATGAGGTGTCAATTTTGCATTGGACCCTATGGGAAAATGCATTAAACGCCTACTGCTCCGACGTTCAGCGACCGATAACATCCATCTTTACACTGTAAACGGTAATTACATAGGTACATGCCTGGGGCAAATAACAGCGCAAATAATTGTCCATGTGCAGAGTAATAAAGGAGCAAACTTTTATATATGGGCCTGCAGTGGAAGTTATTCTTAAAAGGTGACTTTCACGAATCGTTCTGAAACTGTGCTAAATTACAGATAATTCCCATATATTTCTTGGGAGAAAATGCCCTGAAATTCTCCTTTCTCCGTTTTCGAGATATTCGAGGGCAAAGTCGGGCAGTTTTCGACTTCCAGGGGCTATAACTCGAAAACTAAAGAACGAGAATTTTTGGCACATATGGTCAATTGAATGTTTATCCCAACCCTCTCATTTGGCACTAGTTTCAGCCCGAATTGTGCAAGTCACCTAAGGTCACGAATCGTCCCGAACGTGTAGCCCAAATTGTGAAAATTTCAAACCGCTACTGCTTGCTTGTATGAGTAGGTAGCCATCTGAAACTTGGCATATATAAAGGTCATTAACATGTCTACATGCATGCACAATCTTATGTCAACTGATTGCATAACTTGCGAACTATAGGCCATCGAAATTTTTGTAAACAAAAGTTTGTGCGACTTTAGCTCCCAAACGGAATAAAAGCTAAAGCTGAAATAGCCTTCATTCTATTTCACTTATTTGTGTCTACACATGTATATGTTTTGCAGAGACTCAAAGCTCTTGAGAATGGAGAAAATGAGGTGTCAATTTTGCATTGGACCCTATGGGAAAATGCATTAAACGCCTACTGCTCCGACGTTCAGCGACCGATAACATCCATCTTTACACTGTAAACGGTAATTACATAGGTACATGCCTGGGGCAAATAACAGCGCAAATAATTGTCCATGTGCAGAGTAATAAAGGAGCAAACTTTTATATATGGGCCTGCAGTGGAAGTTATTCTTAAAAGGTGACTTTCACGAATCGTTCTGAAACTGTGCTAAATTACAGATAATTCCCATATATTTCTTGGGAGAAAATGCCCTGAAATTCTCCTTTCTCCGTTTTCGAGATATTCGAGGGCAAAGTCGTGCAGTTTTCGACTTCCAGGGGCTATAACTCGAAAACTAAAGAACGAGAATTTTTGGCACATATGGTCAATTGAATGTTTATCCCAACCCTCTCATTTGGCACTAGTTTCAGCCCGAATTGTGCAAGTCACCTAAGGTCACGAATCGTCCCGAACGTGTAGCCCAAATTGTGAAAATTTCAAACCGCTACTGCTTGCTTGTATGAGTAGGTAGCCATCTGAAACTTGGCATATATAAAGGTCATTAGCATGTCTACATGCATGCACAATCTTATGTCAACTGATTGCATAACTTGCGAACTATAGGCCATCGAAATTTTTGTACACAAAAGTTTGTGCGACTTTAGCTCCCAAACGGAATAAAAGCTAAAGCTGAAATAGCCTTCATTCTATTTCACTTATTTGTGTCTACACATGTATATGTTTTGCAGAGACTCAAAGCTCTTGAGAATGGAGAAAATGAGGTGTCAATTTTGCATTGGACCCTATGGGAAAATGCATTAAACGCCTACTGCTCCGACGTTCAGCGACCGATAACATCCATCTTTACACTGTAAACGGTAATTACATAGGTACATGCCTGGGGCAAATAACAGCGCAAATAATTGTCCATGTGCAGAGTAATAAAGGAGCAAACTTTTATATATGGGCCTGCAGTGGAAGTTATTCTTAAAAGGTGACTTTCACGAATCGTTCTGAAACTGTGCTAAATTACAGATAATTCCCATATATTTCTTGGGAGAAAATGCCCTGAAATTCTCCTTTCTCCGTTTTCGAGATATTCGAGGGCAAAGTCGTGCAGTTTTCGACTTCCAGGGGCTATAACTCGAAAACTAAAGAACGAGAATTTTTGGCACATATGGTCAATTGAATGTTTATCCCAACCCTCTCATTTGGCACTAGTTTCAGCCCGAATTGTGCAAGTCACCTAAGGTCACGAATCGTCCCGAACGTGTAGCCCAAATTGTGAAAATTTCAAACCGCTACTGCTTGCTTGTATGAGTAGGTAGCCATCTGAAACTTGGCATATATAAAGGTCATTAACATGTCTACATGCATGCACAATCTTATGTCAACTGATTTCATAACTTGCGAACTATAGGCCATCGAAATTTTTGTCAACAAAAGTTTGTGCGACTTTAGCTCCCAAACGGAATAAAAGCTAAAGCTGAAATAGCCTTCATTTTATTTCACTTATTTGTGTCTACACATGTATATGTTTTGCAGAGACTCAAAGCTCTTGAGAATGGAGAAAATGAGGTGTCAATTTTGCATTGGACCCTATGGGAAAATGCATTAAACGCCTACTGCTCCGACGTTCAGCGACCGATAACATCCATCTTTACACTGTAAACGGTAATTACATAGGTACATGCCTGGGGCAAATAACAGCGCAAATAATTGTCCATGTGCAGAGTAATAAAGGAGCAAACTTTTATATATGGGCCTGCAGTGGAAGTTATTCTTAAAAGGTGACTTTCACGAATCGTTCTGAAACTGTGCTAAATTACAGATAATTCCCATATATTTCTTGGGAGAAAATGCCCTGAAATTCTCCTTTCTCCGTTTTCGAGATATTCGAGGGCAAAGTCGTGCAGTTTTCGACTTCCAGGGGCTATAACTCGAAAACTAAAGAACGAGAATTTTTGGCACATATGGTCAATTGAATGTTTATCCCAACCCTCTCATTTGGCACTAGTTTCAGCCCGAATTGTGCAAGTCACCTAAGGTCACGAATCGTCCCGAACGTGTAGCCCAAATTGTGAAAATTTCAAACCGCTACTGCTTGCTTGTATGAGTAGGTAGCCATCTGAAACTTGGCATATATAAAGGTCATTAACATGTCTACATGCATGCACAATCTTATGTCAACTGATTGCATAACTTGCGAACTATAGGCCATCGAAATTTTTGTACACAAAAGTTTGTGCGACTTTAGCTCCCAAACGGAATAAAAGCTAAAGCTGAAATAGCCTTCATTTTATTTCACTTATTTGTGTCTACACATGTATATGTTTTGCAGAGACTCAAAGCTCTTGAGAATGGAGAAAATGAGGTGTCAATTTTGCATTGGACCCTATGGGAAAATGCATTAAACGCCTACTGCTCCGACGTTCAGCGACCGATAACATCCATCTTTACACTGTAAACGGTAATTACATAGGTACATGCCTGGGGCAAATAACAGCGCAAATAATTGTCCATGTGCAGAGTAATAAAGGAGCAAACTTTTATATATGGGCCTGCAGTGGAAGTTATTCTTAAAAGGTGACTTTCACGAATCGTTCTGAAACTGTGCTAAATTACAGATAATTCCCATATATTTCTTGGGAGAAAATGCCCTGAAATTCTCCTTTCTCCGTTTTCGAGATATTCGAGGGCAAAGTCGTGCAGTTTTCGACTTCCAGGGGCTATAACTCGAAAACTAAAGAACGAGAATTTTTGGCACATATGGTCAATTGAATGTTTATCCCAACCCTCTCATTTGGCACTAGTTTCAGCCCGAATTGTGCAAGTCACCTAAGGTCACGAATCGTCCCGAACGTGTAGCCCAAATTGTGAAAATTTCAAACCGCTACTGCTTGCTTGTATGAGTAGGTAGCCATCTGAAACTTGGCATATATAAAGGTCATTAACATGTCTACATGCATGCACAATCTTATGTCAACTGATTGCATAACTTGCGAACTATAGGCCATCGAAATTTTTGTAAACAAAAGTTTGTGCGACTTTAGCTCCCAAACGGAATAAAAGCTAAAGCTGAAATAGCCTTCATTCTATTTCACTTATTTGTGTCTACACATGTATATGTTTTGCAGAGACTCAAAGCTCTTGAGAATGGAGAAAATGAGGTGTCAATTTTGCATTGGACCCTATGGGAAAATGCATTAAACGCCTACTGCTCCGACGTTCAGCGACCGATAACATCCATCTTTACACTGTAAACGGTAATTACATAGGTACATGCCTGGGGCAAATAACAGCGCAAATAATTGTCCATGTGCAGAGTAATAAAGGAGCAAACTTTTATATATGGGCCTGCAGTGGAAGTTATTCTTAAAAGGTGACTTTCACGAATCGTTCTGAAACTGTGCTAAATTACAGATAATTCCCATATATTTCTTGGGAGAAAATGCCCTGAAATTCTCCTTTCTCCGTTTTCGAGATATTCGAGGGCAAAGTCGTGCAGTTTTCGACTTCCAGGGGCTATAACTCGAAAACTAAAGAACGAGAATTTTTGGCACATATGGTCAATTGAATGTTTATCCCAACCCTCTCATTTGGCACTAGTTTCAGCCCGAATTGTGCAAGTCACCTAAGGTCACGAATCGTCCCGAACGTGTAGCCCAAATTGTGAAAATTTCAAACCGCTACTGCTTGCTTGTATGAGTAGGTAGCCATCTGAAACTTTGCATATATAAAGGTCATTAACATGTCTACATGCATGCACAATCTTATGTCAACTGTTTGCATAACTTGCGAACTATAGGCCATCGAAATTTTTGTACACAAAAGTTTGTGCGACTTTAGCTCCCAAACGGAATAAAAGCTAAAGCTGAAATAGCCTTCATTCTATTTCACTTATTTGTGTCTACACATGTATATGTTTTGCAGAGACTCAAAGCTCTTGAGAATGGAGAAAATGAGGTGTCAATTTTGCATTGGACCCTATGGGAAAATGCATTAAACGCCTACTGCTCCGACGTTCAGCGACCGATAACATCCATCTTTACACTGTAAACGGTAATTACATAGGTACATGCCTGGGGCAAATAACAGCGCAAATAATTGTCCATGTGCAGAGTAATAAAGGAGCAAACTTTTATATATGGGCCTGCAGTGGAAGTTATTCTTAAAAGGTGACTTTCACGAATCGTTCTGAAACTGTGCTAAATTACAGATAATTCCCATATATTTCTTGGGAGAAAATGCCCTGAAATTCTCCTTTCTCCGTTTTCGAGATATTCGAGGGCAAAGTCGTGCAGTTTTCGACTTCCAGGGGCTATAACTCGAAAACTAAAGAACGAGAATTTTTGGCACATATGGTCAATTGAATGTTTATCCCAACCCTCTCATTTGGCACTAGTTTCAGCCCGAATTGTGCAAGTCACCTAAGGTCACGAATCGTCCCGAACGTGTAGCCCAAATTGTGAAAATTTCAAACCGCTACTGCTTGCTTGTATGAGTAGGTAGCCATCTGAAACTTGGCATATATAAAGGTCATTAACATGTCTACATGCATGCACAATCTTATGTCAACTGATTGCATAACTTGCGAACTATAGGCCATCGAAATTTTTGTAAACAAAAGTTTGTGCGACTTTAGCTCCCAAACGGAATAAAAGCTAAAGCTGAAATAGCCTTCATTTTATTTCACTTATTTGTGTCTACACATGTATATGTTTTGCAGAGACTCAAAGCTCTTGAGAATGGAGAAAATGAGGTGTCAATTTTGCATTGGACCCTATGGGAAAATGCATTAAACGCCTACTGCTCCGACGTTCAGCGACCGATAACATCCATCTTTACACTGTAAACGGTAATTACATAGGTACATGCCTGGGGCAAATAACAGCGCAAATAATTGTCCATGTGCAGAGTAATAAAGGAGCAAACTTTTATATATGGGCCTGCAGTGGAAGTTATTCTTAAAAGGTGACTTTCACGAATCGTTCTGAAACTGTGCTAAATTACAGATAATTCCCATATATTTCTTGGGAGAAAATGCCCTGAAATTCTCCTTTCTCCGTTTTCGAGATATTCGAGGGCAAAGTCGTGCAGTTTTCGACTTCCAGGGGCTATAACTCGAAAACTAAAGAACGAGAATTTTTGGCACATATGGTCAATTGAATGTTTATCCCAACCCTCTCATTTGGCACTAGTTTCAGCCCGAATTGTGCAAGTCACCTAAGGTCACGAATCGTCCCGAACGTGTAGCCCAAATTGTGAAAATTTCAAACCGCTACTGCTTGCTTGTATGAGTAGGTAGCCATCTGAAACTTGGCATATATAAAGGTCATTAACATGTCTACATGCATGCACAATCTTATGTCAACTGATTGCATAACTTGCGAACTATAGGCCATCGAAATTTTTGTACACAAAAGTTTGTGCGACTTTAGCTCCCAAACGGAATAAAAGCTAAAGCTGAAATAGCCTTCATTCTATTTCACTTATTTGTGTCTACACATGTATATGTTTTGCAGAGACTCAAAGCTCTTGAGAATGGAGAAAATGAGGTGTCAATTTTGCATTGGACCCTATGGGAAAATGCATTAAACGCCTACTGCTCCGACGTTCAGCGACCGATAACATCCATCTTTACACTGTAAACGGTAATTACATAGGTACATGCCTGGGGCAAATAACAGCGCAAATAATTGTCCATGTGCAGAGTAATAAAGGAGCAAACTTTTATATATGGGCCTGCAGTGGAAGTTATTCTTAAAAGGTGACTTTCACGAATCGTTCTGAAACTGTGCTAAATTACAGATAATTCCCATATATTTCTTGGGAGAAAATGCCCTGAAATTCTCCTTTCTCCGTTTTCGAGATATTCGAGGGCAAAGTCGTGCAGTTTTCGACTTCCAGGGGCTATAACTCGAAAACTAAAGAACGAGAATTTTTGGCACATATGGTCAATTGAATGTTTATCCCAACCCTCTCATTTGGCACTAGTTTCAGCCCGAATTGTGCAAGTCACCTAAGGTCACGAATCGTCCCGAACGTGTAGCCCAAATTGTGAAAATTTCAAACCGCTACTGCTTGCTTGTATGAGTAGGTAGCCATCTGAAACTTGGCATATATAAAGGTCATTAACATGTCTACATGCATGCACAATCTTATGTCAACTGATTGCATAACTTGCGAACTATAGGCCATCGAAATTTTTGTAAACAAAAGTTTGTGCGACTTTAGCTCCCAAACGGAATAAAAGCTAAAGCTGAAATAGCCTTCATTTTATTTCACTTATTTGTGTCTACACATGTATATGTTTTGCAGAGACTCAAACCTCTTGAGAATGGAGAAAATGAGGTTTCAATTTTGCATTGGACCCTATGGGAAAATGCATTAAACGCCTACTGCTCCGACGTTCAGCGACCGATAACATCCATCTTTACACTGTAAACGGTAATTACATAGGTACATGCCTGGGGCAAATAACAGCGCAAATAATTGTCCATGTGCAGAGTAATAAAGGAGCAAACTTTTATATATGGGCCTGCAGTGGAAGTTATTCTTAAAAGGTGACTTTCACGAATCGTTCTGAAACTGTGCTAAATTACAGATAATTCCCATATATTTCTTGGGAGAAAATGCCCTGAAATTCTCCTTTCTCCGTTTTCGAGATATTCGAGGGCAAAGTCGTGCAGTTTTCGACTTCCAGGGGCTATAACTCGAAAACTAAAGAACGAGAATTTTTGGCACATATGGTCAATTGAATGTTTATCCCAACCCTCTCATTTGGCACTAGTTTCAGCCCAAATTGTGCAAGTCACTTAAGGTCACGAATCGTCCCGAACGTGTAGCCCAAATTGTGAAAATTTCAAACCGCTACTGCTTGCTTGTATGAGTAGGTAGCCATCTGAAACTTGGCATATATAAAGGTCATTAACATGTCTACATGCATGCACAATCTTATGTCAACTGATTGCATAACTTGCGAACTATAGGCCATCGAAATTTTTGTAAACAAAAGTTTGTGCGACTTTAGCTCCCAAACGGAATAAAAGCTAAAGCTGAAATAGCCTTCATTTTATTTCACTTATTTGTGTCTACACATGTATATGTTTTGCAGAGACTCAAAGCTCTTGAGAATGGAGAAAATGAGGTGTCAATTTTGCATTGGACCCTATGGGAAAATGCATTAAAAGCCTACTGCTCCGACGTTCAGCGACCGATAACATCCATCTTTACACTGTAAACGGTAATTACATAGGTACATGCCTGGGGCAAATAACAGCGCAAATAATTGTCCATGTGCAGAGTAATAAAGGAGAAAACTTTTATATATGGGCCTGCAGTGGAAGTTATTCTTAAAAGGTGACTTTCACGAATCGTTCTGAAACTGTGCTAAATTACAGATAATTCCCATATATTTCTTGGGAGAAAATGCCCTGAAATTCTCCTTTCTCCGTTTTCGAGATATTCGAGGCCAAAGTCGTGCAGTTTTCGACTTCCAGGGGCTATAACTCGAAAACTAAAGAACGAGAATTTTTGGCACATATGGTCAATTGAATGTTTATCCCAACCCTCTCATTTGGCACTAGTTTCAGCCCGAATTGTGCAAGTCACCTAAGGTCACGAATCGTCCCGAACGTGTAGCCCAAATTGTGAAAATTTCAAACCGCTACTGCTTGCTTGTATGAGTAGGTAGCCATCTGAAACTTGGCATATATAAAGGTCATTAACATGTCTACATGCATGCACAATCTTATGTCAACTGATTGCATAACTTGCGAACTATAGGCCATCGAAATTTTTGTAAACAAAAGTTTGTGCGACTTTAGCTCCCAAACGGAATAAAAGCTAAAGCTGAAATAGCCTTCATTTTATTTCACTTATTTGTGTCTACACATGTATATGTTTTGCAGAGACTCAAAGCTCTTGAGAATGGAGAAAATGAGGTGTCAATTTTGCATTGGACCCTATGGGAAAATGCATTAAACGCCTACTGCTCCGACGTTCAGCGACCGATAACATCCATCTTTACACTGTAAACGGTAATTACATAGGTACATGCCTGGGGCAAATAACAGCGCAAATAATTGTCCATGTGCAGAGTAATAAAGGAGCAAACTTTTATATATGGGCCTGCAGTGGAAGTTATTCTTAAAAGGTGACTTTCACGAATCGTTCTGAAACTGTGCTAAATTACAGATAATTCCCATATATTTCTTGGGAGAAAATGCCCTGAAATTCTCCTTTCTCCGTTTTCGAGATATTCGAGGGCAAAGTCGTGCAGTTTTCGACTTCCAGGGGCTATAACTCGAAAACTAAAGAACGAGAATTTTTGGCACATATGGTCAATTGAATGTTTATCCCAACCCTCTCATTTGGCACTAGTTTCAGCCCGAATTGTGCAAGTCACCTAAGGTCACGAATCGTCCCGAACGTGTAGCCCAAATTGTGAAAATTTCAAACCGCTACTGCTTGCTTGAATGAGTAGGTAGCCATCTGAAACTTGGCATATATAAAGGTCATTAACATGTCTACATGCATGCACAATCTTATGTCAACTGATTGCATAACTTGCGAACTATAGGCCATCGAAATTTTTGTAAACAAAAGTTTGTGCGACTTTAGCTCCCAAACGGAATAAAAGCTAAAGCTGAAATAGCCTTCATTTTATTTCACTTATTTGTGTCTACACATGTATATGTTTTGCAGAGACTCAAAGCTCTTGAGAATGGAGAAAATGAGGTGTCAATTTTGC
Source organism: Ctena decussata (assembly GCA_963989385.1). Taxonomy (NCBI): domain Eukaryota; kingdom Metazoa; phylum Mollusca; class Bivalvia; order Lucinida; family Lucinidae; genus Ctena; species Ctena decussata. Next base: position 1,270,695 of record OZ022505.1, on the reverse strand, counting down.
ATTGGACCCTATGGGAAAATGCATTAAACGCCTACTGCTCCGACGTTCAGCGACCGATAACATCCATCTTTACACTGTAAACGGTAATTACATAGGTACATGCCTGGGGCAAATAACAGCGCAAATAATTGTCCATGTGCAGAGTAATAAAGGAGCAAACTTTTATATATGGGCCTGCAGTGGAAGTTATTCTTAAAAGGTGACTTTCACGAATCGTTCTGAAACTGTGCTAAATTACAGATAATTCCCATATATTTCTTGGGAGAAAATGCCCTGAAATTCTCCTTTCTCCGTTTTCGAGATATTCGAGGGCAAAGTCGTGCAGTTTTCGACTTCCAGGGGCTATAACTCGAAAACTAAAGAACGAGAATTTTTGGCACATATGGTCAATTGAATGTTTATCCCAACCCTCTCATTTGGCACTAGTTTCAGCCCGAATTGTGCAAGTCACCTAAGGTCACGAATCGTCCCGAACGTGTAGCCCAAATTGTGAAAATTTCAAACCGCTACTGCTTGCTTGTATGAGTAGGTAGCCATCTGAAACTTGGCATATATAAAGGTCATTAACATGTCTACATGCATGCACAATCTTATGTCAACTGATTGCATAACTTGCGAACTATAGGCCATCGAAATTTTTGTAAACAAAAGTTTGTGCGACTTTAGCTCCCAAACGGAATAAAAGCTAAAGCTGAAATAGCCTTCATTCTATTTCACTTATTTGTGTCTACACATGTATATGTTTTGCAGAGACTCAAAGCTCTTGAGAATGGAGAAAATGAGGTGTCAATTTTGCATTGGACCCTATGGGAAAATGCATTAAACGCCTACTGCTCCGACGTTCAGCGACCGATAACATCCATCTTTACACTGTAAACGGTAATTACATAGGTACATGCCTGGGGCAAATAACAGCGCAAATAATTGTCCATGTGCAGAGTAATAAAGGAGCAAACTTTTATATATGGGCCTGCAGTGGAAGTTATTCTTAAAAGGTGACTTTCACGAATCGTTCTGAAACTGTGCTAAATTACAGATAATTCCCATATATTTCTTGGGAGAAAATGCCCTGAAATTCTCCTTTCTCCGTTTTCGAGATATTCGAGGGCAAAGTCGTGCAGTTTTCGACTTCCAGGGGCTATAACTCGAAAACTAAAGAACGAGAATTTTTGGCACATATGGTCAATTGAATGTTTATCCCAACCCTCTCATTTGGCACTAGTTTCAGCCCGAATTGTACAAGTCACCTAAGGTCACGAATCGTCCCGAACGTGTAGCCCAAATTGTGAAAATTTCAAACCGCTACTGCTTGCTTGTATGAGTAGGTAGCCATCTGAAACTTGGCATATATAAAGGTCATTAACATGTCTACATGCATGCACAATCTTATGTCAACTGATTGCATAACTTGCGAACTATAGGCCATCGAAATTTTTGTAAACAAAAGTTTGTGCGACTTTAGCTCCCAAACGGAATAAAAGCTAAAGCTGAAATAGCCTTCATTTTATTTCACTTATTTGTGTCTACACATGTATATGTTTTGCAGAGACTCAAAGCTCTTGAGAATGGAGAAAATGAGGTGTCAATTTTGCATTGGACCCTATGGGAAAATGCATTAAACGCCTACTGCTCCGACGTTCAGCGACCGATAACATCCATCTTTACACTGTAAACGGTAATTACATAGGTACATGCCTGGGGCAAATAACAGCGCAAATAATTGTCCATGTGCAGAGTAATAAAGGAGCAAACTTTTATATATGGGCCTGCAGTGGAAGTTATTCTTAAAAGGTGACTTTCACGAATCGTTCTGAAACTGTGCTAAATTACAGATAATTCCCATATATTTCTTGGGAGAAAATGCCCTGAAATTCTCCTTTCTCCGTTTTCGAGATATTCGAGGGCAAAGTCGTGCAGTTTTCGACTTCCAGGGGCTATAACTCGAAAACTAAAGAACGAGAATTTTTGGCACATATGGTCAATTGAATGTTTATCCCAACCCTCTCATTTGGCACTAGTTTCAGCCCGAATTGTACAAGTCACCTAAGGTCACGAATCGTCCCGAACGTGTAGCCCAAATTGTGAAAATTTCAAACCGCTACTGCTTGCTTGTATGAGTAGGTAGCCATCTGAAACTTGGCATATATAAAGGTCATTAACATGTCTACATGCATGCACAATCTTATGTCAACTGATTTCATAACTTGCGAACTATAGGCCATCGAAATTTTTGTAAACAAAAGTTTGTGCGACTTTAGCTCCCAAACGGAATAAAAGCTAAAGCTGAAATAGCCTTCATTTTATTTCACTTATTTGTGTCTACACATGTATATGTTTTGCAGAGACTCAAAGCTCTTGAGAATGGAGAAAATGAGGTGTCAATTTTGCATTGGACCCTATGGGAAAATGCATTAAACGCCTACTGCTCCGACGTTCAGCGACCGATAACATCCATCTTTACACTGTAAACGGTAATTACATAGGTACATGCCTGGGGCAAATAACAGCGCAAATAATTGTCCATGTGCAGAGTAATAAAGGAGCAAACTTTTATATATGGGCCTGCAGTGGAAGTTATTCTTAAAAGGTGACTTTCACGAATCGTTCTGAAACTGTGCTAAATTACAGATAATTCCCATATATTTCTTGGGAGAAAATGCCCTGAAATTCTCCTTTCTCCGTTTTCGAGATATTCGAGGGCAAAGTCGTGCAGTTTTCGACTTCCAGGGGCTATAACTCGAAAACTAAAGAACGAGAATTTTTGGCACATATGGTCAATTGAATGTTTATCCCAACCCTCTCATTTGGCACTAGTTTCAGCCCGAATTGTGCAAGTCACCTAAGGTCACGAATCGTCCCGAACGTGTAGCCCAAATTGTGAAAATTTCAAACCGCTACTGCTTGCTTGTATGAGTAGGTAGCCATCTGAAACTTGGCATATATAAAGGTCATTAACATGTCTACATGCATGCACAATCTTATGTCAACTGATTGCATAACTTGCGAACTATAGGCCATCGAAATTTTTGTAAACAAAAGTTTGTGCGACTTTAGCTCCCAAACGGAATAAAAGCTAAAGCTGAAATAGCCTTCATTTTATTTCACTTATTTGTGTCTACACATGTATATGTTTTGCAGAGACTCAAAGCTCTTGAGAATGGAGAAAATGAGGTGTCAATTTTGCATTGGACCCTATGGGAAAATGCATTAAACGCCTACTGCTCCGACGTTCAGCGACCGATAACATCCATCTTTACACTGTAAACGGTAATTACATAGGTACATGCCTGGGGCAAATAACAGCGCAAATAATTGTCCATGTGCAGAGTAATAAAGGAGCAAACTTTTATATATGGGCCTGCAGTGGAAGTTATTCTTAAAAGGTGACTTTCACGAATCGTTCTGAAACTGTGCTAAATTACAGATAATTCCCATATATTTCTTGGGAGAAAATGCCCTGAAATTCTCCTTTCTCCGTTTTCGAGATATTCGAGGGCAAAGTCGTGCAGTTTTCGACTTCCAGGGGCTATAACTCGAAAACTAAAGAACGAGAATTTTTGGCACATATGGTCAATTGAATGTTTATCCCAACCCTCTCATTTGGCACTAGTTTCAGCCCGAATTGTGCAAGTCACCTAAGGTCACGAATCGTCCCGAACGTGTAGCCCAAATTGTGAAAATTTCAAACCGCTACTGCTTGCTTGTATGAGTAGGTAGCCATCTGAAACTTGGCATATATAAAGGTCATTAACATGTCTACATGCATGCACAATCTTATGTCAACTGATTGCATAACTTGCGAACTATAGGCCATCGAAATTTTGGTAAACAAAAGTTTGTGCGACTTTAGCTCCCAAACGGAATAAAAGCTAAAGCTGAAATAGCCTTCATTCTATTTCACTTATTTGTGTCTACACATGTATATGTTTTGCAGAGACTCAAAGCTCTTGAGAATGGAGAAAATGAGGTGTCAATTTTGCATTGGACCCTATGGGAAAATGCATTAAACGCCTACTGCTCCGACGTTCAGCGACCGATAACATCCATCTTTACACTGTAAACGGTAATTACATAGGTACATGCCTGGGGCAAATAACAGCGCAAATAATTGTCCATGTGCAGAGTAATAAAGGAGCAAACTTTTATATATGGGCCTGCAGTGGAAGTTATTCTTAAAAGGTGACTTTCACGAATCGTTCTGAAACTGTGCTAAATTACAGATAATTCCCATATATTTCTTGGGAGAAAATGCCCTGAAATTCTCCTTTCTCCGTTTTCGAGATATTCGAGGGCAAAGTCGTGCAGTTTTCGACTTCCAGGGGCTATAACTCGAAAACTAAAGAACGAGAATTTTTGGCACATATGGTCAATTGAATGTTTATCCCAACCCTCTCATTTGGCACTAGTTTCAGCCCGAATTGTGCAAGTCACCTAAGGTCACGAATCGTCCCGAACGTGTAGCCCAAATTGTGAAAATTTCAAACCGCTACTGCTTGCTTGTATGAGTAGGTAGCCATCTGAAACTTGGCATATATAAAGGTCATTAACATGTCTACATGCATGCACAATCTTATGTCAACTGATTTCATAACTTGCGAACTATAGGCCATCGAAATTTTTGTAAACAAAATTTTGTGCGACTTTAGCTCCCAAACGGAATAAAAGCTAAAGCTGAAATAGCCTTCATTCTATTTCACTTATTTGTGTCTACACATGTATATGTTTTGCAGAGACTCAAAGCTCTTGAGAATGGAGAAAATGAGGTGTCAATTTTGCATTGGACCCTATGGGAAAATGCATTAAACGCCTACTGCTCCGACGTTCAGCGACCGATAACATCCATCTTTACACTGTAAACGGTAATTACATAGGTACATGCCTGGGGCAAATAACAGCGCAAATAATTGTCCATGTGCAGAGTAATAAAGGAGCAAACTTTTATATATGGGCCTGCAGTGGAAGTTATTCTTAAAAGGTGACTTTCACGAATCGTTCTGAAACTGTGCTAAATTACAGATAATTCCCATATATTTCTTGGGAGAAAATGCCCTGAAATTCTCCTTTCTCCGTTTTCGAGATATTCGAGGGCAAAGTCGTGCAGTTTTCGACTTCCAGGGGCTATAACTCGAAAACTAAAGAACGAGAATTTTTGGCACATATGGTCAATTGAATGTTTATCCCAACCCTCTCATTTGGCACTAGTTTCAGCCCGAATTGTGCAAGTCACCTAAGGTCACGAATCGTCCCGAACGTGTAGCCCAAATTGTGAAAATTTCAAACCGCTACTGCTTGCTTGTATGAGTAGGTAGCCATCTGAAACTTGGCATATATAAAGGTCATTAACATGTCTACATGCATGCACAATCTTATGTCAACTGATTTCATAACTTGCGAACTATAGGCCATCGAAATTTTTGTAAACAAAATTTTGTGCGACTTTAGCTCCCAAACGGAATAAAAGCTAAAGCTGAAATAGCCTTCATTCTATTTCACTTATTTGTGTCTACACATGTATATGTTTTGCAGAGACTCAAAGCTCTTGAGAATGGAGAAAATGAGGTGTCAATTTTGCATTGGACCCTATGGGAAAATGCATTAAACGCCTACTGCTCCGACGTTCAGCGACCGATAACATCCATCTTTACACTGTAAACGGTAATTACATAGGTACATGCCTGGGGCAAATAACAGCGCAAATAATTGTCCATGTGCAGAGTAATAAAGGAGCAAACTTTTATATATGGGCCTGCAGTGGAAGTTATTCTTAAAAGGTGACTTTCACGAATCGTTCTGAAACTGTGCTAAATTACAGATAATTCCCATATATTTCTTGGGAGAAAATGCCCTGAAATTCTCCTTTCTCCGTTTTCGAGATATTCGAGGGCAAAGTCGTGCAGTTTTCGACTTCCAGGGGCTATAACTCGAAAACTAAAGAACGAGAATTTTTGGCACATATGGTCAATTGAATGTTTATCCCAACCCTCTCATTTGGCACTAGTTTCAGCCCGAATTGTGCAAGTCACCTAAGGTCACGAATCGTCCCGAACGTGTAGCCCAAATTGTGAAAATTTCAAACCGCTACTGCTTGCTTGTATGAGTAGGTAGCCATCTGAAACTTGGCATATATAAAGGTCATTAACATGTCTACATGCATGCACAATCTTATGTCAACTGATTTCATAACTTGCGAACTATAGGCCATCGAAATTTTTGTAAACAAAATTTTGTGCGACTTTAGCTCCCAAACGGAATAAAAGCTAAAGCTGAAATAGCCTTCATTTTATTTCACTTATTTGTGTCTACACATGTATATGTTTTGCAGAGACTCAAAGCTCTTGAGAATGGAGAAAATGAGGTGTCAATTTTGCATTGGACCCTATGGGAAAATGCATTAAACGCCTACTGCTCCGACGTTCAGCGACCGATAACATCCATCTTTACACTGTAAAAGGTAATTACATAGGTACATGCCTGGGGCAAATAACAGCGCAAATAATTGTCCATGTGCAGAGAAATAAAGGAGCAAACTTTTATATATGGGCCTGCAGTGGAAGTTATTCTTAAAAGGTGACTTTCACGAATCGTTCTGAAACTGTGCTAAATTACAGATAATTCCCATATATTTCCTGGGAGAAAATGCCCTGAAATTCTCCTTTCTCCGTTTTCGAGATATTCGAGGGCAAAGTCGTGCAGTTTTCGACTTCCAGGGGCTATAACTCGAAAACTAAAGAACGAGAATTTTTGGCACATATGGTCAATTGAATGTTTATCCCAACCCTCTCATTTGGCACTAGTTTCAGCCCGAATTGTGCAAGTCACCTAAGGTCACGAATCGTCCCGAACGTGTAGCCCAAATTGTGAAAATTTCAAACCGCTACTGCTTGCTTGTATGAGTAGGTAGCCATCTGAAACTTGGCATATATAAAGGTCATTAACATGTCTACATGCATGCACAATCTTATGTCAACTGATTGCATAACTTGCGAACTATAGGCCATCGAAATTTTTGTAAACAAAAGTTTGTGCGACTTTAGCTCCCAAACGGAATAAAAGCTAAAGCTGAAATAGCCTTCATTTTATTTCACTTATTTGTGTCTACACATGTATATGTTTTGCAGAGACTCAAAGCTCTTGAGAATGGAGAAAATGAGGTGTCAATTTTGCATTGGACCCTATGGGAAAATGCATTAAACGCCTACTGCTCCGACGTTCAGCGACCGATAACATCCATCTTTACACTGTAAACGGTAATTACATAGGTACATGCCTGGGGCAAATAACAGCGCAAATAATTGTCCATGTGCAGAGTAATAAAGAAGCAAACTTTTATATATGGGCCTGCAGTGGAAGTTATTCTTAAAAGGTGACTTTCACGAATCGTTCTGAAACTGTGCTAAATTACAGATAATTCCCATATATTTCTTGGGAGAAAATGCCCTGAAATTCTCCTTTCTCCGTTTTCGAGATATTCGAGGGCAAAGTCGTGCAGTTTTCGACTTCCAGGGGCTATAACTCGAAAACTAAAGAACGAGAATTTTTGGCACATATGGTCAATTGAATGTTTATCCCAACCCTCTCATTTGGCACTAGTTTCAGCCCGAATTGTGCAAGTCACCTAAGGTCACGAATCGTCCCGAACGTGTAGCCCAAATTGTGAAAATTTCAAACCGCTACTGCTTGCTTGTATGAGTAGGTAGCCATCTGAAACTTGGCATATATAAAGGTCATTAACATGTCTACATGCATGCACAATCTTATGTCAACTGATTGCATAACTTGCGAACTATAGGCCATCGAAATTTTTGTAAACAAAAGTTTGTGCGACTTTAGCTCCCAAACGGAATAAAAGCTAAAGCTGAAATAGCCTTCATTTTATTTCACTTATTTGTGTCTACACATGTATATGTTTTGCAGAGACTCAAAGCTCTTGAGAATGGAGAAAATGAGGTGTCAATTTTGCATTGGACCCTATGGGAAAATGCATTAAACGCCTACTGCTCCGACGTTCAGCGACCGATAACATCCATCTTTACACTGTAAACGGTAATTACATAGGTACATGCCTGGGGCAAATAACAGCGCAAATAATTGTCCATGTGCAGAGTAATAAAGGAGCAAACTTTTATATATGGGCCTGCAGTGGAAGTTATTCTTAAAAGGTGACTTTCACGAATCGTTCTGAAACTGTGCTAAATTACAGATAATTCCCATATATTTCTTGGGAGAAAATGCCCTGAAATTCTCCTTTCTCCGTTTTCGAGATATTCGAGGGCAAAGTCGTGCAGTTTTCGACTTCCAGGGGCTATAACTCGAAAACTAAAGAACGAGAATTTTTGGCACATATGGTCAATTGAATGTTTATCCCAACCCTCTCATTTGGCACTAGTTTCAGCCCGAATTGTGCAAGTCACCTAAGGTCACGAATCGTCCCGAACGTGTAGCCCAAATTGTGAAAATTTCAAACCGCTACTGCTTGCTTGTATGAGTAGGTAGCCATCTGAAACTTGGCATATATAAAGGTCATTAACATGTCTACATGCATGCACAATCTTATGTCAACTGATTGCATAACTTGCGAACTATAGGCCATCGAAATTTTTGTAAACAAAAGTTTGTGCGACTTTAGCCCCCAAACGGAATAAAAGCTAAAGCTGAAATAGCCTTCATTTTATTTCACTTATTTGTGTCTACACATGTATATGTTTTGCAGAGACTCAAAGCTCTTGAGAATGGAGAAAATGAGGTGTCAATTTTGCATTGGACCCTATGGGAAAATGCATTAAACGCCTACTGCTCCGACGTTCAGCGACCGATAACATCCATCTTTACACTGTAAACGGTAATTACATAGGTACATGCCTGGGGCAAATAACAGCGCAAATAATTGTCCATGTGCAGAGTAATAAAGGAGCAAACTTTTATATATGGGCCTGCAGTGGAAGTTATTCTTAAAAGGTGACTTTCACGAATCGTTCTGAAACTGTGCTAAATTACAGATAATTCCCATATATTTCTTGGGAGAAAATGCCCTGAAATTCTCCTTTCTCCGTTTTCGAGATATTCGAGGGCAAAGTCGTGCAGTTTTCGACTTCCAGGGGCTATAACTCGAAAACTAAAGAACGAGAATTTTTGGCACATATGGTCAATTGAATGTTTATCCCAACCCTCTCATTTGGCACTAGTTTCAGCCCGAATTGTGCAAGTCACCTAAGGTCACGAATCGTCCCGAACGTGTAGCCCAAATTGTGAAAATTTCAAACCGCTACTGCTTGCTTGTATGAGTAGGTAGCCATCTGAAACTTGGCATATATAAAGGTCATTAACATGTCTACATGCATGCACAATCTTATGTCAACTGATTGCATAACTTGCGAACTATAGGCCATCGAAATTTTTGTAAACAAAAGTTTGTGCGACTTTAGCTCCCAAACGGAATAAAAGCTAAAGCTGAAATAGCCTTCATTCTATTTCACTTATTTGTGTCTACACATGTATATGTTTTGCAGAGACTCAAAGCTCTTGAGAATGGAGAAAATGAGGTGTCAATTTTGCATTGGACCCTATGGGAAAATGCATTAAACGCCTACTGCTCCGACGTTCAGCGACCGATAACATCCATCTTTACACTGTAAACGGTAATTACATAGGTACATGCCTGGGGCAAATAACAGCGCAAATAATTGTCCATGTGCAGAGTAATAAAGGAGCAAACTTTTATATATGGGCCTGCAGTGGAAGTTATTCTTAAAAGGTGACTTTCACGAATCGTTCTGAAACTGTGCTAAATTACAGATAATTCCCATATATTTCTTGGGAGAAAATGCCCTGAAATTCTCCTTTCTCCGTTTTCGAGATATTCGAGGGCAAAGTCGTGCAGTTTTCGACTTCCAGGGGCTATAACTCGAAAACTAAAGAACGAGAATTTTTGGCACATATGGTCAATTGAATGTTTATCCCAACCCTCTCATTTGGCACTAGTTTCAGCCCGAATTGTACAAGTCACCTAAGGTCACGAATCGTCCCGAACGTGTAGCCCAAATTGTGAAAATTTCAAACCGCTACTGCTTGCTTGTATGAGTAGGTAGCCATCTGAAACTTGGCATATATAAAGGTCATTAACATGTCTACATGCATGCACAATCTTATGTCAACTGATTGCATAACTTGCGAACTATAGGCCATCGAAATTTTTGTAAACAAAAGTTTGTGCGACTTTAGCTCCCAAACGGAATAAAAGCTAAAGCTGAAATAGCCTTCATTTTATTTCACTTATTTGTGTCTACACATGTATATGTTTTGCAGAGACTCAAAGCTCTTGAGAATGGAGAAAATGAGGTGTCAATTTTGCATTGGACCCTATGGGAAAATGCATTAAACGCCTACTGCTCCGACGTTCAGCGACCGATAACATCCATCTTTACACTGTAAACGGTAATTACATAGGTACATGCCTGGGGCAAATAACAGCGCAAATAATTGTCCATGTGCAGAGTAATAAAGGAGCAAACTTTTATATATTGGCCTGCAGTGGAAGTTATTCTTAAAAGGTGACTTTCACGAATCGTTCTGAAACTGTGCTAAATTACAGATAATTCCCATATATTTCTTGGGAGAAAATGCCCTGAAATTCTCCTTTCTCCGTTTTCGAGATATTCGAGGGCAAAGTCGTGCAGTTTTCGACTTCCAGGGGCTATAACTCGAAAACTAAAGAACGAGAATTTTTGGCACATATGGTCAATTGAATGTTTATCCCAACCCTCTCATTTGGCACTAGTTTCAGCCCGAATTGTACAAGTCACCTAAGGTCACGAATCGTCCCGAACGTGTAGCCCAAATTGTGAAAATTTCAAACCGCTACTGCTTGCTTGTATGAGTAGGTAGCCATCTGAAACTTGGCATATATAAAGGTCATTAACATGTCTACATGCATGCACAATCTTATGTCAACTGATTTCATAACTTGCGAACTATAGGCCATCGAAATTTTTGTAAACAAAAGTTTGTGCGACTTTAGCTCCCAAACGGAATAAAAGCTAAAGCTGAAATAGCCTTCATTTTATTTCACTTATTTGTGTCTACACATGTATATGTTTTGCAGAGACTCAAAGCTCTTGAGAATGGAGAAAATGAGGTGTCAATTTTGCATTGGACCCTATGGGAAAATGCATTAAACGCCTACTGCTCCGACGTTCAGCGACCGATAACATCCATCTTTACACTGTAAACGGTAATTACATAGGTACATGCCTGGGGCAAATAACAGCGCAAATAATTGTCCATGTGCAGAGTAATAAAGGAGCAAACTTTTATATATGGGCCTGCAGTGGAAGTTATTCTTAAAAGGTGACTTTCACGAATCGTTCTGAAACTGTGCTAAATTACAGATAATTCCCATATATTTCTTGGGAGAAAATGCCCTGAAATTCTCCTTTCTCCGTTTTCGAGATATTCGAGGGCAAAGTCGTGCAGTTTTCGACTTCCAGGGGCTATAACTCGAAAACTAAAGAACGAGAATTTTTGGCACATATGGTCAATTGAATGTTTATCCCAACCCTCTCATTTGGCACTAGTTTCAGCCCGAATTGTGCAAGTCACCTAAGGTCACGAATCGTCCCGAACGTGTAGCCCAAATTGTGAAAATTTCAAACCGCTACTGCTTGCTTGTATGAGTAGGTAGCCATCTGAAACTTGGCATATATAAAGGTCATGAACATGTCTACATGCATGCACAATCTTATGTCAACTGATTGCATAACTTGCGAACTATAGGCCATCGAAATTTTTGTAAACAAAAGTTTGTGCGACTTTAGCTCCCAAACGGAATAAAAGCTAAAGCTGAAATAGCCTTCATTTTATTTCACTTATTTGTGTCTACACATGTATATGTTTTGCAGAGACTCAAAGCTCTTGAGAATGGAGAAAATGAGGTGTCAATTTTGCATTGGACCCTATGGGAAAATGCATTAAACGCCTACTGCTCCGACGTTCAGCGACCGATAACATCCATCTTTACACTGTAAACGGTAATTACATAGGTACATGCCTGGGGCAAATAACAGCGCAAATAATTGTCCATGTGCAGAGTAATAAAGGAGCAAACTTTTATATATGGGCCTGCAGTGGAAGTTATTCTTAAAAGGTGACTTTCACGAATCGTTCTGAAACTGTGCTAAATTACAGATAATTCCCATATATTTCTTGGGAGAAAATGCCCTGAAATTCTCCTTTCTCCGTTTTCGAGATATTCGAGGGCAAAGTCGTGCAGTTTTCGACTTCCAGGGGCTATAACTCGAAAACTAAAGAACGAGAATTTTTGGCACATATGGTCAATTGAATGTTTATCCCAACCCTCTCATTTGGCACTAGTTTCAGCCCGAATTGTGCAAGTCACCTAAGGTCACGAATCGTCCCGAACGTGTAGCCCAAATTGTGAAAATTTCAAACCGCTACTGCTTGCTTGTATGAGTAGGTAGCCATCTGAAACTTGGCATATATAAAGGTCATTAACATGTCTACATGCATGCACAATCTTATGTCAACTGATTGCATAACTTGCGAACTATAGGCCATCGAAATTTTTGTAAACAAAAGTTTGTGCGACTTTAGCTCCCAAACGGAATAAAAGCTAAAGCTGAAATAGCCTTCATTCTATTTCACTTATTTGTGTCTACACATGTATATGTTTTGCAGAGACTCAAAGCTCTTGAGAATGGAGAAAATGAGGTGTCAATTTTGCATTGGACCCTATGGGAAAATGCATTAAACGCCTACTGCTCCGACGTTCAGCGACCGATAACATCCATCTTTACACTGTAAACGGTAATTACATAGGTACATGCCTGGGGCAAATAACAGCGCAAATAATTGTCCATGTGCAGAGTAATAAAGGAGCAAACTTTTATATATGGGCCTGCAGTGGAAGTTATTCTTAAAAGGTGACTTTCACGAATCGTTCTGAAACTGTGCTAAATTACAGATAATTCCCATATATTTCTTGGGAGAAAATGCCCTGAAATTCTCCTTTCTCCGTTTTCGAGATATTCGAGGGCAAAGTCGTGCAGTTTTCGACTTCCAGGGGCTATAACTCGAAAACTAAAGAACGAGAATTTTTGGCACATATGGTCAATTGAATGTTTATCCCAACCCTCTCATTTGGCACTAGTTTCAGCCCGAATTGTGCAAGTCACCTAAGGTCACGAATCGTCCCGAACGTGTAGCCCAAATTGTGAAAATTTCAAACCGCTACTGCTTGCTTGTATGAGTAGGTAGCCATCTGAAACTTGGCATATATAAAGGTCATTAACATGTCTACATGCATGCACAATCTTATGTCAACTGATTTCATAACTTGCGAACTATAGGCCATCGAAATTTTTGTAAACAAAAGTTTGTGCGACTTTAGCTCCCAAACGGAATAAAAGCTAAAGCTGAAATAGCCTTCATTCTATTTCACTTATTTGTGTCTACACATGTATATGTTTTGCAGAGACTCAAAGCTCTTGAGAATGGAGAAAATGAGGTGTCAATTTTGCATTGGACCCTATGGGAAAATGCATTAAACGCCTACTGCTCCGACGTTCAGCGACCGATAACATCCATCTTTACACTGTAAACGGTAATTACATAGGTACATGCCTGGGGCAAATAACAGCGCAAATAATTGTCCATGTGCAGAGTAATAAAGGAGCAAACTTTTATATATGGGCCTGCAGTGGAAGTTATTCTTAAAAGGTGACTTTCACGAATCGTTCTGAAACTGTGCTAAATTACAGATAATTCCCATATATTTCTTGGGAGAAAATGCCCTGAAATTCTCCTTTCTCCGTTTTCGAGATATTCGAGGGCAAAGTCGTGCAGTTTTCGACTTCCAGGGGCTATAACTCGAAAACTAAAGAACGAGAATTTTTGGCACATATGGTCAATTGAATGTTTATCCCAACCCTCTCATTTGGCACTAGTTTCAGCCCGAATTGTGCAAGTCACCTAAGGTCACGAATCGTCCCGAACGTGTAGCCCAAATTGTGAAAATTTCAAACCGCTACTGCTTGCTTGTATGAGTAGGTAGCCATCTGAAACTTGGCATATATAAAGGTCATTAACATGTCTACATGCATGCACAATCTTATGTCAACTGATTTCATAACTTGCGAACTATAGGCCATCGAAATTTTTGTAAACAAAATTTTGTGCGGCTTTAGCTCCCAAACGGAATAAAAGCTAAAGCTGAAATAGCCTTCATTTTATTTCACTTATTTGTGTCTACACATGTATATGTTTTGCAGAGACTCAAAGCTCTTGAGAATGGAGAAAATGAGGTGTCAATTTTGCATTGGACCCTATGGGAAAATGCATTAAACGCCTACTGCTCCGACGTTCAGCGACCGATAACATCCATCTTTACACTGTAAACGGTAATTACATAGGTACATGCCTGGGGCAAATAACAGCGCAAATAATTGTCCATGTGCAGAGTAATAAAGGAGCAAACTTTTATATATGGGCCTGCAGTGGAAGTTATTCTTAAAAGGTGACTTTCACGAATCGTTCTGAAACTGTGCTAAATTACAGATAATTCCCATATATTTCTTGGGAGAAAATGCCCTGAAATTCTCCTTTCTCCGTTTTCGAGATATTCGAGGGCAAAGTCGTGCAGTTTTCGACTTCCAGGGGCTATAACTCGAAAACTAAAGAACGAGAATTTTTGGCACATATGGTCAATTGAATGTTTATCCCAACCCTCTCATTTGGCACTAGTTTCAGCCCGAATTGTGCAAGTCACCTAAGGTCACGAATCGTCCCGAACGTGTAGCCCAAATTGTGAAAATTTCAAACCGCTACTGCTTGCTTGTATGAGTAGGTAGCCATCTGAAACTTGGCATATATAAAGGTCATTAACATGTCTACATGCATGCACAATCTTATGTCAACTGATTTCATAACTTGCGAACTATAGGCCATCGAAATTTTTGTAAACAAAATTTTGTGCGACTTTAGCTCCCAAACGGAATAAAAGCTAAAGCTGAAATAGCCTTCATTTTATTTCACTTATTTGTGTCTACACATGTATATGTTTTGCAGAGACTCAAAGCTCTTGAGAATGGAGAAAATGAGGTGTCAATTTTGCATTGGACCCTATGGGAAAATGCATTAAACGCCTACTGCTCCGACGTTCAGCGACCGATAACATCCATCTTTACACTGTAAACGGTAATTACATAGGTACATGCCTGGGGCAAATAACAGCGCAAATAATTGTCCATGTGCAGAGTAATAAAGGAGCAAACTTTTATATATGGGCCTGCAGTGGAAGTTATTCTTAAAAGGTGACTTTCACGAATCGTTCTGAAACTGTGCTAAATTACAGATAATTCCCATATATTTCTTGGGAGAAAATGCCCTGAAATTCTCCTTTCTCCGTTTTCGAGATATTCGAGGGCAAAGTCGTGCAGTTTTCGACTTCCAGGGGCTATAACTCGAAAACTAAAGAACGAGAATTTTTGGCACATATGGTCAATTGAATGTTTATCCCAACCCTCTCATTTGGCACTAGTTTCAGCCCGAATTGTGCAAGTCACCTAAGGTCACGAATCGTCCCGAACGTGTAGCCCAAATTGTGAAAATTTCAAACCGCTACTGCTTGCTTGTATGAGTAGGTAGCCATCTGAAACTTGGCATATATAAAGGTCATTAACATGTCTACATGCATGCACAATCTTATGTCAACTGATTGCATAACTTGCGAACTATAGGCCATCGAAATTTTTGTAAACAAAAGTTTGTGCGACTTTAGCTCCCAAACGGAATAAAAGCTAAAGCTGAAATAGCCTTCATTCTATTTCACTTATTTGTGTCTACACATGTATATGTTTTGCAGAGACTCAAAGCTCTTGAGAATGGAGAAAATGAGGTGTCAATTTTGCATTGGACCCTATGGGAAAATGCATTAAACGCCTACTGCTCCGACGTTCAGCGACCGATAACATCCATCTTTACACTGTAAACGGTAATTACATAGGTACATGCCTGGGGCAAATAACAGCGCAAATAATTGTCCATGTGCAGAGTAATAAAGGAGCAAACTTTTATATATGGGCCTGCAGTGGAAGTTATTCTTAAAAGGTGACTTTCACGAATCGTTCTGAAACTGTGCTAAATTACAGATAATTCCCATATATTTCTTGGGAGAAAATGCCCTGAAATTCTCCTTTCTCCGTTTTCGAGATATTCGAGGGCAAAGTCGTGCAGTTTTCGACTTCCAGGGGCTATAACTCGAAAACTAAAGAACGAGAATTTTTGGCACATATGGTCAATTGAATGTTTATCCCAACCCTCTCATTTGGCACTAGTTTCAGCCCGAATTGTGCAAGTCACCTAAGGTCACGAATCGTCCCGAACGTGTAGCCCAAATTGTGAAAATTTCAAACCGCTACTGCTTGCTTGTATGAGTAGGTAGCCATCTGAAACTTGGCATATATAAAGGTCATTAACATGTCTACATGCATGCACAATCTTATGTCAACTGATTGCATAACTTGCGAACTATAGGCCATCGAAATTTTTGTAAACAAAAGTTTGTGCGACTTTAGCTCCCAAACGGAATAAAAGCTAAAGCTGAAATAGCCTTCATTCTATTTCACTTATTTGTGTCTACACATGTATATGTTTTGCAGAGACTCAAAGCTCTTGAGAATGGAGAAAATGAGGTGTCAATTTTGCATTGGACCCTATGGGAAAATGCATTAAACGCCTACTGCTCCGACGTTCAGCGACCGATAACATCCATCTTTACACTGTAAACGGTAATTACATAGGTACATGCCTGGGGCAAATAACAGCGCAAATAATTGTCCATGTGCAGAGTAATAAAGGAGCAAACTTTTATATATGGGCCTGCAGTGGAAGTTATTCTTAAAAGGTGACTTTCACGAATCGTTCTGAAACTGTGCTAAATTACAGATAATTCCCATATATTTCTTGGGAGAAAATGCCCTGAAATTCTCCTTTCTCCGTTTTCGAGATATTCGAGGGCAAAGTCGTGCAGTTTTCGACTTCCAGGGGCTATAACTCGAAAACTAAAGAACGAGAATTTTTGGCACATATGGTCAATTGAATGTTTATCCCAACCCTCTCATTTGGCACTAGTTTCAGCCCGAATTGTGCAAGTCACCTAAGGTCACGAATCGTCCCGAACGTGTAGCCCAAATTGTGAAAATTTCAAACCGCTACTGCTTGCTTGTATGTGTAGGTAGCCATCTGAAACTTGGCATATATTAAGGCCATTAACATGTCTACATGCATGCACAATCTTATGTCAACTGATTTCATAACTTGCGAACTATAGGCCATCGAAATTTTTGTAAACAAAAGTTTGTGCGACTTTAGCTCCCAAACGGAATAAAAGCTAAAGCTGAAATAGCCTTCATTTTATTTCACTTATTTGTGTCTACACATGTATATGTTTTGCAGAGACTCAAAGCTCTTGAGAATGGAGAAAATGAGGTGTCAATTTTGCATTGGACCCTATGGGAAAATGCATTAAACGCCTACTGCTCCGACGTTCAGCGACCGATAACATCCATCTTTACACTGTAAACGGTAATTACATAGGTACATGCCTGGGGCAAATAACAGCGCAAATAATTGTCCATGTGCAGAGTAATAAAGGAGCAAACTTTTATATATGGGCCTGCAGTGGAAGTTATTCTTAAAAGGTGACTTTCACGAATCGTTCTGAAACTGTGCTAAATTACAGATAATTCCCATATATTTCTTGGGAGAAAATGCCCTGAAATTCTCCTTTCTCCGTTTTCGAGATATTCGAGGGCAAAGTCGTGCAGTTTTCGACTTCCAGGGGCTATAACTCGAAAACTAAAGAACGAGAATTTTTGGCACATATGGTCAATTGAATGTTTATCCCAACCCTCTCATTTGGCACTAGTTTCAGCCCGAATTGTGCAAGTCACCTAAGGTCACGAATCGTCCCGAACGTGTAGCCCAAATTGTGAAAATTTCAAACCGCTACTGCTTGCTTGTATGAGTAGGTAGCCATCTGAAACTTGGCATATATAAAGGTCATTAACATGTCTACATGCATGCACAATCTTATGTCAACTGATTGCATAACTTGCGAACTATAGGCCATCGAAATTTTTGTAAACAAAAGTTTGTGCGACTTTAGCTCCCAAACGGAATAAAAGCTAAAGCTGAAATAGCCTTCATTTTATTTCACTTATTTGTGTCTACACATGTATATGTTTTGCAGAGACTCAAAGCTCTTGAGAATGGAGAAAATGAGGTGTCAATTTTGCATTGGACCCTATGGGAAAATGCATTAAACGCCTACTGCTCCGACGTTCAGCGACCGATAACATCCATCTTTACACTGTAAACGGTAATTACATAGGTACATGCCTGGGGCAAATAACAGCGCAAATAATTGTCCATGTGCAGAGTAATAAAGGAGCAAACTTTTATATATGGGCCTGCAGTGGAAGTTATTCTTAAAAGGTGACTTTCACGAATCGTTCTGAAACTGTGCTAAATTACAGATAATTCCCATATATTTCTTGGGAGAAAATGCCCTGAAATTCTCCTTTCTCCGTTTTCGAGATATTCGAGGGCAAAGTCGTGCAGTTTTCGACTTCCAGGGGCTATAACTCGAAAACTAAAGAACGAGAATTTTTGGCACATATGGTCAATTGAATGTTTATCCCAACCCTCTCATTTGGCACTAGTTTCAGCCCGAATTGTGCAAGTCACCTAAGGTCACGAATCGTCCCGAACGTGTAGCCCAAATTGTGAAAATTTCAAACCGCTACTGCTTGCTTGTATGAGTAGGTAGCCATCTGAAACTTGGCATATATAAAGGTCATTAACATGTCTACATGCATGCACAATCTTATGTCAACTGATTGCATAACTTGCGAACTATAGGCCATCGAAATTTTTGTAAACAAAAGTTTGTGCGACTTTAGCTCCCAAACGGAATAAAAGCTAAAGCTGAAATAGCCTTCATTTTATTTCACTTATTTGTGTCTACACATGTATATGTTTTGCAGAGACTCAAAGCTCTTGAGAATGGAGAAAATGAGGTGTCAATTTTGCATTGGACCCTATGGGAAAATGCATTAAACGCCTACTGCTCCGACGTTCAGCGACCGATAACATCCATCTTTACACTGTAAACGGTAATTACATAGGTACATGCCTGGGGCAAATAACAGCGCAAATAATTGTCCATGTGCAGAGTAATAAAGGAGCAAACTTTTATATATGGGCCTGCAGTGGAAGTTATTCTTAAAAGGTGACTTTCACGAATCGTTCTGAAACTGTGCTAAATTACAGATAATTCCCATATATTTCTTGGGAGAAAATGCCCTGAAATTCTCCTTTCTCCGTTTTCGAGATATTCGAGGGCAAAGTCGTGCAGTTTTCGACTTCCAGGGGCTATAACTCGAAAACTAAAGAACGAGAATTTTTGGCACATATGGTCAATTGAATGTTTATCCCAACCCTCTCATTTGGCACTAGTTTCAGCCCGAATTGTGCAAGTCACCTAAGGTCACGAATCGTCCCGAACGTGTAGCCCAAATTGTGAAAATTTCAAACCGCTACTGCTTGCTTGTATGAGTAGGTAGCCATCTGAAACTTGGCATATATAAAGGTCATTAACATGTCTACATGCATGCACAATCTTATGTCAACTGATTGCATAACTTGCGAACTATAGGCCATCGAAATTTTTGTAAACAAAAGTTTGTGCGACTTATGCTCCCAAACGGAATAAAAGCTAAAGCTGAAAAAGCCTTCATTTTATTTCACTTATTTGTGTCTACACATGTATATGTTTTGCAGAGACTCAAAGCTCTTGAGAATGGAGAAAATGAGGTGTCAATTTTGCATTGGACCCTATGGGAAAATGCATTAAACGCCTACTGCTCCGACGTTCAGCGACCGATAACATCCATCTTTACACTGTAAACGGTAATTACATAGGTACATGCCTGGGGCAAATAACAGCGCAAATAATTGTCCATGTGCAGAGTAATAAAGGAGCAAACTTTTATATATGGGCCTGCAGTGGAAGTTATTCTTAAAAGGTGACTTTCACGAATCGTTCTGAAACTGTGCTAAATTACAGATAATTCCCATATATTTCTTGGGAGAAAATGCCCTGAAATTCTCCTTTCTCCGTTTTCGAGATATTCGAGGGCAAAGTCGTGCAGTTTTCGACTTCCAGGGGCTATAACTCGAAAACTAAAGAACGAGAATTTTTGGCACATATGGTCAATTGAATGTTTATCCCAACCCTCTCATTTGGCACTAGTTTCAGCCCGAATTGTGCAAGTCACCTAAGGTCACGAATCGTCCCGAATGTGTAGCCCAAATTGTGAAAATTTCAAACCGCTACTGCTTGCTTGTATGAGTAGGTAGCCATCTGAAACTTGGCATATATAAAGGTCATTAACATGTCTACATGCATGCACAATCTTATGTCAACTGATTGCATAACTTGCGAACTATTGGCCATCGAAATTTTTGTAAACAAAAGTTTGTGCGACTTTAGCTCCCAAACGGAATAAAAGCTAAAGCTGAAATAGCCTTCATTCTATTTCACTTATTTGTGTCTACACATGTATATGTTTTGCAGAGACTCAAAGCTCTTGAGAATGGAGAAAATGAGGTGTCAATTTTGCATTGGACCCTATGGGAAAATGCATTAAACGCCTACTGCTCCGACGTTCAGCGACCGATAACATCCATCTTTACACTGTAAACGGTAATTACATAGGTACATGCCTGGGGCAAATAACAGCGCAAATAATTGTCCATGTGCAGAGTAATAAAGGAGCAAACTTTTATATATGGGCCTGCAGTGGAAGTTATTCTTAAAAGGTGACTTTCACGAATCGTTCTGAAACTGTGCTAAATTACAGATAATTCCCATATATTTCTTGGGAGAAAATGCCCTGAAATTCTCCTTTCTCCGTTTTCGAGATATTCGAGGGCAAAGTCGTGCAGTTTTCGACTTCCAGGGGCTATAACTCGAAACTAAAGAACGAGAATTTTTGGCACATATGGTCAATTGAATGTTTATCCCAACCCTCTCATTTGGCACTAGTTTCAGCCCGAATTGTGCAAGTCACCTAAGGTCACGAATCGTCCCGAACGTGTAGCCCAAATTGTGAAAATTTCAAACCGCTACTGCTTGCTTGTATGAGTAGGTAGCCATCTGAAACTTGGCATATATAAAGGTCATTAACATGTCTACATGCATGCACAATCTTATGTCAACTGATTGCATAACTTGCGAACTATAGGCCATCGAAATTTTTGTAAACAAAAGTTTGTGCGACTTTAGCTCCCAAACGGAATAAAAGCTAAAGCTGAAATAGCCTTCATTCTATTTCACTTATTTGTGTCTACACATGTATATGTTTTGCAGAGACTCAAAGCTCTTGAGAATGGAGAAAATGAGGTGTCAATTTTGCATTGGACCCTATGGGAAAATGCATTAAACGCCTACTGCTCCGACGTTCAGCGACCGATAACATCCATCTTTACACTGTAAACGGTAATTACATAGGTACATGCCTGGGGCAAATAACAGCGCAAATAATTGTCCATGTGCAGAGTAATAAAGGAGCAAACTTTTATATATGGGCCTGCAGTGGAAGTTATTCTTAAAAGGTGACTTTCACGAATCGTTCTGAAACTGTGCTAAATTACAGATAATTCCCATATATTTCTTGGGAGAAAATGCCCTGAAATTCTCCTTTCTCCGTTTTCGAGATATTCGAGGGCAAAGTCGTGCAGTTTTCGACTTCCAGGGGCTATAACTCGAAAACTAAAGAACGAGAATTTTTGGCACATATGGTCAATTGAATGTTTATCCCAACCCTCTTATTTGGCACTAGTTTCAGCCCGAATTGTGCAAGTCACCTAAGGTCACGAATCGTCCCGAACGTGTAGCCCAAATTGTGAAAATTTCAAACCGCTACTGCTTGCTTGTATGAGTAGGTAGCCATCTGAAACTTGGCATATATAAAGGTCATTAACATGTCTACATGCATGCACAATCTTATGTCAACTGATTTCATAACTTGCGAACTATAGGCCATCGAAATTTTTGTAAACAAAAGTTTGTGCGACTTTAGCTCCCAAACGGAATAAAAGCTAAAGCTGAAATAGCCTTCATTTTATTTCACTTATTTGTGTCTACACATGTATATGTTTTGCAGAGACTCAAAGCTCTTGAGAATGGAGAAAATGAGGTGTCAATTTTGCATTGGACCCTATGGGAAAATGCATTAAACGCCTACTGCTCCGACGTTCAGCGACCGATAACATCCATCTTTACACTGTAAACGGTAATTACATAGGTACATGCCTGGGGCAAATAACAGCGCAAATAATTGTCCATGTGCAGAGTAATAAAGGAGCAAACTTTTATATATGGGCCTGCAGTGGAAGTTATTCTTAAAAGGTGACTTTCACGAATCGTTCTGAAACTGTGCTACATTACAGATAATTCCCATATATTTCTTGGGAGAAAATGCCCTGAAATTCTCCTTTCTCCGTTTTCGAGATATTCGAGGGCAAAGTCGTGCAGTTTTCGACTTCCAGGGGCTATAACTCGAAAACTAAAGAACGAGAATTTTTGGCACATATGGTCAATTGAATGTTTATCCCAACCCTCTCATTTGGCACTAGTTTCAGCCCGAATTGTGCAAGTCACCTAAGGTCACGAATCGTCCCGAACGTGTAGCCCAAATTGTGAAAATTTCAAACCGCTACTGCTTGCTTGTATGAGTAGGTAGCCATCTGAAACTTGGCATATATAAAGGTCATTAACATGTCTACATGCATGCACAATCTTATGTCAACTGATTGCATAACTTGCGAACTATAGGCCATCGAAATTTTTGTAAACAAAAGTTTGTGCGACTTATGCTCCCAAACGGAATAAAAGCTAAAGCTGAAAAAGCCTTCATTTTATTTCACTTATTTGTGTCTACACATGTATATGTTTTGCAGAGACTCAAAGCTCTTGAGAATGGAGAAAATGAGGTGTCAATTT
Source organism: Ctena decussata (assembly GCA_963989385.1). NCBI lineage: Eukaryota > Metazoa > Mollusca > Bivalvia > Lucinida > Lucinidae > Ctena > Ctena decussata. The sequence goes on along the minus strand of OZ022505.1, from coordinate 1,247,615 downwards.
TGCATTGGACCCTATGGGAAAATGCATTAAACGCCTACTGCTCCGACGTTCAGCGACCGATAACATCCATCTTTACACTGTAAACGGTAATTACATAGGTACATGCCTGGGGCAAATAACAGCGCAAATAATTGTCCATGTGCAAGGTAATAAAGGAGCAAACTTTTATATATGGGCCTGCAGTGGAAGTTATTCTTAAAAGGTGACTTTCACGAATCGTTCTGAAACTGTGCTAAATTACAGATAATTCCCATATATTTCTTGGGAGAAAATGCCCTGAAATTCTCCTTTCTCCGTTTTCGAGATATTCGAGGGCAAAGTCGTGCAGTTTTCGACTTCCAGGGGCTATAACTCGAAAACTAAAGAACGAGAATTTTTGGCACATATGGTCAATTGAATGTTTATCCCAACCCTCTCATTTGGCACTAGTTTCAGCCCGAATTGTGCAAGTCACCTAAGGTCACGAATCGTCCCGAATGTGTAGCCCAAATTGTGAAAATTTCAAACCGCTACTGCTTGCTTGTATGAGTAGGTAGCCATCTGAAACTTGGCATATATAAAGGTCATTAACATGTCTACATGCATGCACAATCTTATGTCAACTGATTGCATAACTTGCGAACTATTGGCCATCGAAATTTTTGTAAACAAAAGTTTGTGCGACTTTAGCTCCCAAACGGAATAAAAGCTAAAGCTGAAATAGCCTTCATTCTATTTCACTTATTTGTGTCTACACATGTATATGTTTTGCAGAGACTCAAAGCTCTTGAGAATGGAGAAAATGAGGTGTCAATTTTGCATTGGACCCTATGGGAAAATGCATTAAACGCCTACTGCTCCGACGTTCAGCGACCGATAACATCCATCTTTACACTGTAAACGGTAATTACATAGGTACATGCCTGGGGCAAATAACAGCGCAAATAATTGTCCATGTGCAGAGTAATAAAGGAGCAAACTTTTATATATGGGCCTGCAGTGGAAGTTATTCTTAAAAGGTGACTTTCACGAATCGTTCTGAAACTGTGCTAAATTACAGATAATTCCCATATATTTCTTGGGAGAAAATGCCCTGAAATTCTCCTTTCTCCGTTTTCGAGATATTCGAGGGCAAAGTCGTGCAGTTTTCGACTTCCAGGGGCTATAACTCGAAACTAAAGAACGAGAATTTTTGGCACATATGGTCAATTGAATGTTTATCCCAACCCTCTCATTTGGCACTAGTTTCAGCCCGAATTGTGCAAGTCACCTAAGGTCACGAATCGTCCCGAACGTGTAGCCCAAATTGTGAAAATTTCAAACCGCTACTGCTTGCTTGTATGAGTAGGTAGCCATCTGAAACTTGGCATATATAAAGGTCATTAACATGTCTACATGCATGCACAATCTTATGTCAACTGATTGCATAACTTGCGAACTATAGGCCATCGAAATTTTTGTAAACAAAAGTTTGTGCGACTTTAGCTCCCAAACGGAATAAAAGCTAAAGCTGAAATAGCCTTCATTCTATTTCACTTATTTGTGTCTACACATGTATATGTTTTGCAGAGACTCAAAGCTCTTGAGAATGGAGAAAATGAGGTGTCAATTTTGCATTGGACCCTATGGGAAAATGCATTAAACGCCTACTGCTCCGACGTTCAGCGACCGATAACATCCATCTTTACACTGTAAACGGTAATTACATAGGTACATGCCTGGGGCAAATAACAGCGCAAATAATTGTCCATGTGCAGAGTAATAAAGGAGCAAACTTTTATATATGGGCCTGCAGTGGAAGTTATTCTTAAAAGGTGACTTTCACGAATCGTTCTGAAACTGTGCTAAATTACAGATAATTCCCATATATTTCTTGGGAGAAAATGCCCTGAAATTCTCCTTTCTCCGTTTTCGAGATATTCGAGGGCAAAGTCGTGCAGTTTTCGACTTCCAGGGGCTATAACTCGAAAACTAAAGAACGAGAATTTTTGGCACATATGGTCAATTGAATGTTTATCCCAACCCTCTTATTTGGCACTAGTTTCAGCCCGAATTGTGCAAGTCACCTAAGGTCACGAATCGTCCCGAACGTGTAGCCCAAATTGTGAAAATTTCAAACCGCTACTGCTTGCTTGTATGAGTAGGTAGCCATCTGAAACTTGGCATATATAAAGGTCATTAACATGTCTACATGCATGCACAATCTTATGTCAACTGATTTCATAACTTGCGAACTATAGGCCATCGAAATTTTTGTAAACAAAAGTTTGTGCGACATTAGCTCCCAAACGGAATAAAAGCTAAAGCTGAAATAGCCTTCATTTTATTTCACTTATTTGTGTCTACACATGTATATGTTTTGCAGAGACTCAAAGCTCTTGAGAATGGAGAAAATGAGGTGTCAATTTTGCATTGGACCCTATGGGAAAATGCATTAAACGCCTACTGCTCCGACGTTCAGCGACCGATAACATCCATCTTTACACTGTAAACGGTAATTACATAGGTACATGCCTGGGGCAAATAACAGCGCAAATAATTGTCCATGTGCAGAGTAATAAAGGAGCAAACTTTTATATATGGGCCTGCAGTGGAAGTTATTCTTAAAAGGTGACTTTCACGAATCGTTCTGAAACTGTGCTACATTACAGATAATTCCCATATATTTCTTGGGAGAAAATGCCCTGAAATTCTCCTTTCTCCGTTTTCGAGATATTCGAGGGCAAAGTCGTGCAGTTTTCGACTTCCAGGGGCTATAACTCGAAAACTAAAGAACGAGAATTTTTGGCACATATGGTCAATTGAATGTTTATCCCAACCCTCTCATTTGGCACTAGTTTCAGCCCGAATTGTGCAAGTCACCTAAGGTCACGAATCGTCCCGAACGTGTAGCCCAAATTGTGAAAATTTCAAACCGCTACTGCTTGCTTGTATGAGTAGGTAGCCATCTGAAACTTGGCATATATAAAGGTCATTAACATGTCTACATGCATGCACAATCTTATGTCAACTGATTGCATAACTTGCGAACTATAGGCCATCGAAATTTTTGTAAACAAAAGTTTGTGCGACTTTAGCTCCCAAACGGAATAAAAGCTAAAGCTGAAATAGCCTTCATTTTATTTCACTTATTTGTGTCTACACATGTATATGTTTTGCAGAGACTCAAAGCTCTTGAGAATGGAGAAAATGAGGTGTCAATTTTGCATTGGACCCTATGGGAAAATGCATTAAACGCCTACTGCTCCGACGTTCAGCGACCGATAACATCCATCTTTACACTGTAAACGGTAATTACATAGGTACATGCCTGGGGCAAATAACAGCGCAAATAATTGTCCATGTGCAGAGTAATAAAGGAGCAAACTTTTATATATGGGCCTGCAGTGGAAGTTATTCTTAAAAGGTGACTTTCACGAATCGTTCTGAAACTGTGCTAAATTACAGATAATTCCCATATATTTCTTGGGAGAAAATGCCCTGAAATTCTCCTTTCTCCGTTTTCGAGATATTCGAGGGCAAAGTCGTGCAGTTTTCGACTTCCAGGGGCTATAACTCGAAACTAAAGAACGAGAATTTTTGGCACATATGGTCAATTGAATGTTTATCCCAACCCTCTCATTTGGCACTAGTTTCAGCCCGAATTGTGCAAGTCACCTAAGGTCACGAATCGTCCCGAACGTGTAGCCCAAATTGTGAAAATTTCAAACCGCTACTGCTTGCTTGTATGAGTAGGTAGCCATCTGAAACTTGGCATATATAAAGGTCATTAACATGTCTACATGCATGCACAATCTTATGTCAACTGATTGCATAACTTGCGAACTATAGGCCATCGAAATTTTTGTAAACAAAAGTTTGTGCGACTTTAGCTCCCAAACGGAATAAAAGCTAAAGCTGAAATAGCCTTCATTCTATTTCACTTATTTGTGTCTACACATGTATATGTTTTGCAGAGACTCAAAGCTCTTGAGAATGGAGAAAATGAGGTGTCAATTTTGCATTGGACCCTATGGGAAAATGCATTAAACGCCTACTGCTCCGACGTTCAGCGACCGATAACATCCATCTTTACACTGTAAACGGTAATTACATAGGTACATGCCTGGGGCAAATAACAGCGCAAATAATTGTCCATGTGCAGAGTAATAAAGGAGCAAACTTTTATATATGGGCCTGCAGTGGAAGTTATTCTTAAAAGGTGACTTTCACGAATCGTTCTGAAACTGTGCTAAATTACAGATAATTCCCATATATTTCTTGGGAGAAAATGCCCTGAAATTCTCCTTTCTCCGTTTTCGAGATATTCGAGGGCAAAGTCGTGCAGTTTTCGACTTCCAGGGGCTATAACTCGAAAACTAAAGAACGAGAATTTTTGGCACATATGGTCAATTGAATGTTTATCCCAACCCTCTTATTTGGCACTAGTTTCAGCCCGAATTGTGCAAGTCACCTAAGGTCACGAATCGTCCCGAACGTGTAGCCCAAATTGTGAAAATTTCAAACCGCTACTGCTTGCTTGTATGAGTAGGTAGCCATCTGAAACTTGGCATATATAAAGGTCATTAACATGTCTACATGCATGCACAATCTTATGTCAACTGATTTCATAACTTGCGAACTATAGGCCATCGAAATTTTTGTAAACAAAAGTTTGTGCGACATTAGCTCCCAAACGGAATATAAGCTAAAGCTGAAATAGCCTTCATTTTATTTCACTTATATGTGTCTACACATGTATATGTTTTGCAGAGACTCAAAGCTCTTGAGAATGGAGAAAATGAGGTGTCAATTTTGCATTGGACCCTATGGGAAAATGCATTAAACGCCTACTGCTCCGACGTTCAGCGACCGATAACATCCATCTTTACACTGTAAACGGTAATTACATAGGTACATGCCTGGGGCAAATAACAGCGCAAATAATTGTCCATGTGCAGAGTAATAAAGGAGCAAACTTTTATATATGGGCCTGCAGTGGAAGTTATTCTTAAAAGGTGACTTTCACGAATCGTTCTGAAACTGTGCTACATTACAGATAATTCCCATATATTTCTTGGGAGAAAATGCCCTGAAATTCTCCTTTCTCCGTTTTCGAGATATTCGAGGGCAAAGTCGTGCAGTTTTCGACTTCCAGGGGCTATAACTCGAAAACTAAAGAACGAGAATTTTTGGCACATATGGTCAATTGAATGTTTATCCCAACCCTCTCATTTGGCACTAGTTTCAGCCCGAATTGTGCAAGTCACCTAAGGTCACGAATCGTCCCGAACGTGTAGCCCAAATTGTGAAAATTTCAAACCGCTACTGCTTGCTTGTATGAGTAGGTAGCCATCTGAAACTTGGCATATATAAAGGTCATTAACATGTCTACATGCATGCACAATCTTATGTCAACTGATTGCATAACTTGCGAACTATAGGCCATCGAAATTTTTGTAAACAAAAGTTTGTGCGACTTTAGCTCCCAAACGGAATAAAAGCTAAAGCTGAAATAGCCTTCATTTTATTTCACTTATTTGTGTCTACACATGTATATGTTTTGCAGAGACTCAAAGCTCTTGAGAATGGAGAAAATGAGGTGTCAATTTTGCATTGGACCCTATGGGAAAATGCATTAAACGCCTACTGCTCCGACGTTCAGCGACCGATAACATCCATCTTTACACTGTAAACGGTAATTACATAGGTACATGCCTGGGGCAAATAACAGCGCAAATAATTGTCCATGTGCAGAGTAATAAAGGAGCAAACTTTTATATATGGGCCTGCAGTGGAAGTTATTCTTAAAAGGTGACTTTCACGAATCGTTCTGAAACTGTGCTAAATTACAGATAATTCCCATATATTTCTTGGGAGAAAATGCCCTGAAATTCTCCTTTCTCCGTTTTCGAGATATTCGAGGGCAAAGTCGTGCAGTTTTCGACTTCCAGGGGCTATAACTCGAAAACTAAAGAACGAGAATTTTTGGCACATATGGTCAATTGAATGTTTATCCCAACCCTCTCATTTGGCACTAGTTTCAGCCCGAATTGTGCAAGTCACCTAAGGTCACGAATCGTCCCGAACGTGTAGCCCAAATTGTGAAAATTTCAAACCGCTACTGCTTGCTTGTATGAGTAGGTAGCCATCTGAAACTTGGCACATATAAAGGTCATTAACATGTCTACATGCATGCACAATCTTATGTCAACTGATTGCATAACTTGCGAACTATAGGCCATCGAAATTTTTGTAAACAAAAGTTTGTGCGACTTTAGCTCCCAAACGGAATAAAAGCTAAAGCTGAAATAGCCTTCATTTTATTTCACTTATTTGTGTCTACACATGTATATGTTTTGCAGAGACTCAAAGCTCTTGAGAATGGAGAAAATGAGGTGTCAATTTTGCATTGGACCCTATGGGAAAATGCATTAAACGCCTACTGCTCCGACGTTCAGCGACCGATAACATCCATCTTTACACTGTAAACGGTAATTACATAGGTACATGCCTGGGGCAAATAACAGCGCAAATAATTGTCCATGTGCAGAGTAATAAAGGAGCAAACTTTTATATATGGGCCTGCAGTGGAAGTTATTCTTAAAAGGTGACTTTCACGAATCGTTCTGAAACTGTGCTAAATTACAGATAATTCCTATATATTTCTTGGGAGAAAATGCCCTGAAATTCTCCTTTCTCCGTTTTCGAGATATTCGAGGGCAAAGTCGTGCAGTTTTCGACTTCCAGGGGCTATAACTCGAAAACTAAAGAACGAGAATTTTTGGCACATATGGTCAATTGAATGTTTATCCCAACCCTCTCATTTGGCACTAGTTTCAGCCCGAATTGTGCAAGTCACCTAAGGTCACGAATCGTCCCGAACGTGTAGCCCAAATTGTGAAAATTTCAAACCGCTACTGCTTGCTTGTATGAGTAGGTAGCCATCTGAAACTTGGCATATATAAAGGTCATTAACATGTCTACATGCATGCACAATCTTATGTCAACTGATTGCATAACTTGCGAACTATAGGCCATCGAAATTTTTGTAAACAAAAGTTTGTGCGACTTTAGCTCCCAAACGGAATAAAAGCTAAAGCTGAAATAGCCTTCATTTTATTTCACTTATTTGTGTCTACACATGTATATGTTTTGCAGAGACTCAAAGCTCTTGAGAATGGAGAAAATGAGGTGTCAATTTTGCATTGGACCCTATGGGAAAATGCATTAAACGCCTACTGCTCCGACGTTCAGCGACCGATAACATCCATCTTTACACTGTAAACGGTAATTACATAGGTACATGCCTGGGGCAAATAACAGCGCAAATAATTGTCCATGTGCAGAGTAATAAAGGAGCAAACTTTTATATATGGGCCTGCAGTGGAAGTTATTCTTAAAAGGTGACTTTCACGAATCGTTCTGAAACTGTGCTAAATTACAGATAATTCCCATATATTTCTTGGGAGAAAATGCCCTGAAATTCTCCTTTCTCCGTTTTCGAGATATTCGAGGGCAAAGTCGTGCAGTTTTCGACTTCCAGGGGCTATAACTCGAAAACTAAAGAACGAGAATTTTTGGCACATATGGTCAATTGAATGTTTATCCCAACCCTCTCATTTGGCACTAGTTTCAGCCCGAATTGTGCAAGTCACCTAAGGTCACGAATCGTCCCGAACGTGTAGCCCAAATTGTGAAAATTTCAAACCGCTACTGCTTGCTTGTATGAGTAGGTAGCCATCTGAAACTTGGCATATATAAAGGTCATTAACATGTCTACATGCATGCACAATCTTATGTCAACTGATTGCATAACTTGCGAACTATAGGCCATCGAAATTTTTGTAAACAAAAGTTTGTGCGACTTTAGCTCCCAAACGGAATAAAAGCTAAAGCTGAAATAGCCTTCATTCTATTTCACTTATTTGTGTCTACACATGTATATGTTTTGCAGAGACTCAAAGCTCTTGAGAATGGAGAAAATGAGGTGTCAATTTTGCATTGGACCCTATGGGAAAATGCATTAAACGCCTACTGCTCCGACGTTCAGCGACCGATAACATCCATCTTTACACTGTAAACGGTAATTACATAGGTACATGCCTGGGGCAAATAACAGCGCAAATAATTGTCCATGTGCAGAGTAATAAAGGAGCAAACTTTTATATATGGGCCTGCAGTGGAAGTTATTCTTAAAAGGTGACTTTCACGAATCGTTCTGAAACTGTGCAAAATTACAGATAATTCCCATATATTTCTTGGGAGAAAATGCCCTGAAATTCTCCTTTCTCCGTTTTCGAGATATTCGAGGGCAAAGTCGTGCAGTTTTCGACTTCCAGGGGCTATAACTCGAAAACTAAAGAACGAGAATTTTTGGCACATATGGTCAATTGAATGTTTATCCCAACCCTCTCATTTGGCACTAGTTTCAGCCCGAATTGTGCAAGTCACCTAAGGTCACGAATCGTCCCGAACGTGTAGCCCAAATTGTGAAAATTTCAAACCGCTACTGCTTGCTTGTATGAGTAGGTAGCCATCTGAAACTTGGCATATATAAAGGTCATTAACATGTCTACATGCATGCACAATCTTATGTCAACTGATTGCATAACTTGCGAACTATAGGCCATCGAAATTTTTGTAAACAAAAGTTTGTGCGACTTTAGCTCCCAAACGGAATAAAAGCTAAAGCTGAAATAGCCTTCATTCTATTTCACTTATTTGTGTCTACACATGTATATGTTTTGCAGAGACTCAAAGCTCTTGAGAATGGAGAAAATGAGGTGTCAATTTTGCATTGGACCCTATGGGAAAATGCATTAAACGCCTACTGCTCCGACGTTCAGCGACCGATAACATCCATCTTTACACTGTAAACGGTAATTACATAGGTACATGCCTGGGGCAAATAACAGCGCAAATAATTGTCCATGTGCAGAGTAATAAAGGAGCAAACTTTTATATATGGGCCTGCAGTGGAAGTTATTCTTAAAAGGTGACTTTCACGAATCGTTCTGAAACTGTGCTAAATTACAGATAATTCCCATATATTTCTTGGGAGAAAATGCCCTGAAATTCTCCTTTCTCCGTTTTCGAGATATTCGAGGGCAAAGTCGTGCAGTTTTCGACTTCCAGGGGCTATAACTCGAAAACTAAAGAACGAGAATTTTTGGCACATATGGTCAATTGAATGTTTATCCCAACCCTCTCATTTGGCACTAGTTTCAGCCCGAATTGTGCAAGTCACCTAAGGTCACGAATCGTCCCGAACGTGTAGCCCAAATTGTGAAAATTTCAAACCGCTACTGCTTGCTTGTATGAGTAGGTAGCCATCTGAAACTTGGCATATATAAAGGTCATTAACATGTCTACATGCATGCACAATCTTATGTCAACTGATTTCATAACTTGCGAACTATAGGCCATCGAAATTTTTGTAAACAAAAGTTTGTGCGACTTTAGCTCCCAAACGGAATAAAAGCTAAAGCTGAAATAGCCTTCATTTTATTTCACTTATTTGTGTCTACACATGTATATGTTTTGCAGAGACTCAAAGCTCTTGAGAATGGAGAAAATGAGGTGTCAATTTTGCATTGGACCCTATGGGGAAATGCATTAAACGCCTACTGCTCCGACGTTCAGCGACCGATAACATCCATCTTTACACTGTAAACGGTAATTACATAGGTACATGCCTGGGGCAAATAACAGCGCAAATAATTGTCCATGTGCAGAGTAATAAAGGAGCAAACTTTTATATATGGGCCTGCAGTGGAAGTTATTCTTAAAAGGTGACTTTCACGAATCGTTCTGAAACTGTGCTAAATTACAGATAATTCCCATATATTTCTTGGGAGAAAATGCCCTGAAATTCTCCTTTCTCCGTTTTCGAGATATTCGAGGGCAAAGTCGTGCAGTTTTCGACTTCCAGGGGCTATAACTCGAAAACTAAAGAACGAGAATTTTTGGCACATATGGTCAATTGAATGTTTATCCCAACCCTCTCATTTGGCACTAGTTTCAGCCCGAATTGTGCAAGTCACCTAAGGTCACGAATCGTCCCGAACGTGTAGCCCAAATTGTGAAAATTTCAAACCGCTACTGCTTGCTTGTATGAGTAGGTAGCCATCTGAAACTTGGCATATATAAAGGTCATTAACATGTCTACATGCATGCACAATCTTATGTCAACTGATTGCATAACTTGCGAACTATAGGCCATCGAAATTTTTGTAAACAAAAGTTTGTGCGACTTTAGCTCCCAAACGGAATAAAAGCTAAAGCTGAAATAGCCTTCATTCTATTTCACTTATTTGTGTCTACACATGTATATGTTTTGCAGAGACTCAAAGCTCTTGAGAATGGAGAAAATGAGGTGTCAATTTTGCATTGGACCCTATGGGAAAATGCATTAAACGCCTACTGCTCCGACGTTCAGCGACCGATAACATCCATCTTTACACTGTAAACGGTAATTACATAGGTACATGCCTGGGGCAAATAACAGCGCAAATAATTGTCCATGTGCAGAGTAATAAAGGAGCAAACTTTTATATATGGGCCTGCAGTGGAAGTTATTCTTAAAAGGTGACTTTCACGAATCGTTCTGAAACTGTGCTAAATTACAGATAATTCCCATATATTTCTTGGGAGAAAATGCCCTGAAATTCTCCTTTCTCCGTTTTCGAGATATTCGAGGGCAAAGTCGTGCAGTTTTCGACTTCCAGGGGCTATAACTCGAAAACTAAAGAACGAGAATTTTTGGCACATATGGTCAATTGAATGTTTATCCCAACCCTCTCATTTGGCACTAGTTTCAGCCCGAATTGTGCAAGTCACCTAAGGTCACGAATCGTCCCGAACGTGTAGCCCAAATTGTGAAAATTTCAAACCGCTACTGCTTGCTTGTATGAGTAGGTAGCCATCTGAAACTTGGCATATATAAAGGTCATTAACATGTCTACATGCATGCACAATCTTATGTCAACTGATTGCATAACTTGCGAACTATAGGCCATCGAAATTTTTGTAAACAAAAGTTTGTGCGACTTTAGCTCCCAAACGGAATAAAAGCTAAAGCTGAAATAGCCTTCATTCTATTTCACTTATTTGTGTCTACACATGTATATGTTTTGCAGAGACTCAAAGCTCTTGAGAATGGAGAAAATGAGGTGTCAATTTTGCATTGGACCCTATGGGAAAATGCATTAAACGCCTACTGCTCCGACGTTCAGCGACCGATAACATCCATCTTTACACTGTAAACGGTAATTACATAGGTACATGCCTGGGGCAAATAACAGCGCAAATAATTGTCCATGTGCAGAGTAATAAAGGAGCAAACTTTTATATATGGGCCTGCAGTGGAAGTTATTCTTAAAAGGTGACTTTCACGAATCGTTCTGAAACTGTGCTAAATTACAGATAATTCCCATATATTTCTTGGGAGAAAATGCCCTGAAATTCTCCTTTCTCCGTTTTCGAGATATTCGAGGGCAAAGTCGTGCAGTTTTCGACTTCCAGGGGCTATAACTCGAAAACTAAAGAACGAGAATTTTTGGCACATATGGTCAATTGAATGTTTATCCCAACCCTCTCATTTGGCACTAGTTTCAGCCCGAGTTGTGCAAGTCACCTAAGGTCACGAATCGTCCCGAACGTGTAGCCCAAATTGTGAAAATTTCAAACCGCTACTGCTTGCTTGTATGAGTAGGTAGCCATCTGAAACTTGGCATATATAAAGGTCATTAACATGTCTACATGCATGCACAATCTTATGTCAACTGATTGCATAACTTGCGAACTATAGGCCATCGAAATTTTTGTAAACAAAAGTTTGTGCGACTTTAGCTCCCAAACGGAATAAAAGCTAAAGCTGAAATAGCCTTCATTCTATTTCACTTATTTGTGTCTACACATGTATATGTTTTGCAGAGACTCAAAGCTCTTGAGAATGGAGAAAATGAGGTGTCAATTTTGCATTGGACCCTATGGGAAAATGCATTAAACGCCTACTGCTCCGACGTTCAGCGACCGATAACATCCATCTTTACACTGTAAACGGTAATTACATAGGTACATGCCTGGGGCAAATAACAGCGCAAATAATTGTCCATGTGCAGAGTAATAAAGGAGCAAACTTTTATATATGGGCCTGCAGTGGAAGTTATTCTTAAAAGGTGACTTTCACGAATCGTTCTGAAACTGTGCTAAATTACAGATAATTCCCATATATTTCTTGGGAGAAAATGCCCTGAAATTCTCCTTTCTCCGTTTTCGAGATATTCGAGGGCAAAGTCGTGCAGTTTTCGACTTCCAGGGGCTATAACTCGAAAACTAAAGAACGAGAATTTTTGGCACATATGGTCAATTGAATGTTTATCCCAACCCTCTCATTTGGCACTAGTTTCAGCCCGAATTGTGCAAGTCACCTAAGGTCACGAATCGTCCCGAACGTGTAGCCCAAATTGTGAAAATTTCAAACCGCTACTGCTTGCTTGTATGAGTAGGTAGCCATCTGAAACTTGGCATATATAAAGGTCATTAACATGTCTACATGCATGCACAATCTTATGTCAACTGATTGCATAACTTGCGAACTATAGGCCATCGAAATTTTTGTAAACAAAAGTTTGTGCGACTTTAGCTCCCAAACGGAATAAAAGCTAAAGCTGAAATAGCCTTCATTCTATTTCACTTATTTGTGTCTACACATGTATATGTTTTGCAGAGACTCAAAGCTCTTGAGAATGGAGAAAATGAGGTGTCAATTTTGCATTGGACCCTATGGGAAAATGCATTAAACGCCTACTGCTCCGACGTTCAGCGACCGATAACATCCATCTTTACACTGTAAACGGTAATTACATAGGTACATGCCTGGGGCAAATAACAGCGCAAATAATTGTCCATGTGCAGAGTAATAAAGGAGCAAACTTTTATATATGGGCCTGCAGTGGAAGTTATTCTTAAAAGGTGACTTTCACGAATCGTTCTGAAACTGTGCTAAATTACAGATAATTCCCATATATTTCTTGGGAGAAAATGCCCTGAAATTCTCCTTTCTCCGTTTTCGAGATATTCGAGGGCAAAGTCGTGCAGTTTTCGACTTCCAGGGGCTATAACTCGAAAACTAAAGAACGAGAATTTTTGGCACATATGGTCAATTGAATGTTTATCCCAACCCTCTCATTTGGCACTAGTTTCAGCCCGAATTGTGCAAGTCACCTAAGGTCACGAATCGTCCCGAACGTGTAGCCCAAATTGTGAAAATTTCAAACCGCTACTGCTTGCTTGTATGAGTAGGTAGCCATCTGAAACTTGGCATATATAAAGGTCATTAACATGTCTACATGCATGCACAATCTTATGTCAACTGATTTCATAACTTGCGAACTATAGGCCATCGAAATTTTTGTCAACAAAAGTTTGTGCGACTTTAGCTCCCAAACGGAATAAAAGCTAAAGCTGAAATAGCCTTCATTTTATTTCACTTATTTGTGTCTACACATGTATATGTTTTGCAGAGACTCAAAGCTCTTGAGAATGGAGAAAATGAGGTGTCAATTTTGCATTGGACCCTATGGGAAAATGCATTAAACGCCTACTGCTCCGACGTTCAGCGACCGATAACATCCATCTTTACACTGTAAACGGTAATTACATAGGTACATGCCTGGGGCAAATAACAGCGCAAATAATTGTCCATGTGCAGAGTAATAAAGGAGCAAACTTTTATATATGGGCCTGCAGTGGAAGTTATTCTTAAAAGGTGACTTTCACGAATCGTTCTGAAACTGTGCTAAATTACAGATAATTCCCATATATTTCTTGGGAGAAAATGCCCTGAAATTCTCCTTTCTCCGTTTTCGAGATATTCGAGGGCAAAGTCGTGCAGTTTTCGACTTCCAGGGGCTATAACTCGAAAACTAAAGAACGAGAATTTTTGGCACATATGGTCAATTGAATGTTTATCCCAACCCTCTCATTTGGCACTAGTTTCAGCCCGAATTGTGCAAGTCACCTAAGGTCACGAATCGTCCCGAACGTGTAGCCCAAATTGTGAAAATTTCAAACCGCTACTGCTTGCTTGTATGAGTAGGTAGCCATCTGAAACTTGGCATATATAAAGGTCATTAACATGTCTACATGCATGCACAATCTTATGTCAACTGATTGCATAACTTGCGAACTATAGGCCATCGAAATTTTTGTAAACAAAAGTTTGTGCGACTTTAGCTCCCAAACGGAATAAAAGCTAAAGCTGAAATAGCCTTCATTCTATTTCACTTATTTGTGTCTACACATGTATATGTTTTGCAGAGACTCAAAGCTCTTGAGAATGGAGAAAATGAGGTGTCAATTTTGCATTGGACCCTATGGGAAAATGCATTAAACGCCTACTGCTCCGACGTTCAGCGACCGATAACATCCATCTTTACACTGTAAACGGTAATTACATAGGTACATGCCTGGGGCAAATAACAGCGCAAATAATTGTCCATGTGCAGAGTAATAAAGGAGCAAACTTTTATATATGGGCCTGCAGTGGAAGTTATTCTTAAAAGGTGACTTTCACGAATCGTTCTGAAACTGTGCTAAATTACAGATAATTCCCATATATTTCTTGGGAGAAAATGCCCTGAAATTCTCCTTTCTCCGTTTTCGAGATATTCGAGGGCAAAGTCGTGCAGTTTTCGACTTCCAGGGGCTATAACTCGAAAACTAAAGAACGAGAATTTTTGGCACATATGGTCAATTGAATGTTTATCCCAACCCTCTCATTTGGCACTAGTTTCAGCCCGAATTGTGCAAGTCACCTAAGGTCACGAATCGTCCCGAACGTGTAGCCCAAATTGTGAAAATTTCAGACCGCTACTGCTTGCTTGTATGAGTAGGTAGCCATCTGAAACTTGGCATATATAAAGGTCATTAACATGTCTACATGCATGCACAATCTTATGTCAACTGATTGCATAACTTGCGAACTATAGGCCATCGAAATTTTTGTAAACAAAAGTTTGTGCGACTTTAGCTCCCAAACGGAATAAAAGCTAAAGCTGAAATAGCCTTCATTCTATTTCACTTATTTGTGTCTACACATGTATATGTTTTGCAGAGACTCAAAGCTCTTGAGAATGGAGAAAATGAGGTGTCAATTTTGCATTGGACCCTATGGGAAAATGCATTAAACGCCTACTGCTCCGACGTTCAGCGACCGATAACATCCATCTTTACACTGTAAACGGTAATTACATAGGTACATGCCTGGGGCAAATAACAGCGCAAATAATTGTCCATGTGCAGAGTAATAAAGGAGCAAACTTTTATATATGGGCCTGCAGTGGAAGTTATTCTTAAAAGGTGACTTTCACGAATCGTTCTGAAACTGTGCTAAATTACAGATAATTCCCATATATTTCTTGGGAGAAAATGCCCTGAAATTCTCCTTTCTCCGTTTTCGAGATATTCGAGGGCAAAGTCGTGCAGTTTTCGACTTCCAGGGGCTATAACTCGAAAACTAAAGAACGAGAATTTTTGGCACATATGGTCAATTGAATGTTTATCCCAACCCTCTCATTTGGCACTAGTTTCAGCCCGAATTGTGCAAGTCACCTAAGGTCACGAATCGTCCCGAACGTGTAGCCCAAATTGTGAAAATTTCAAACCGCTACTGCTTGCTTGTATGAGTAGGTAGCCATCTGAAACTTGGCATATATAAAGGTCATTAACATGTCTACATGCATGCACAATCTTATGTCAACTGATTGCATAACTTGCGAACTATAGGCCATCGAAATTTTTGTAAACAAAAGTTTGTGCGACTTTAGCTCCCAAACGGAATAAAAGCTAAAGCTGAAATAGCCTTCATTCTATTTCACTTATTTGTGTCTACACATGTATATGTTTTGCAGAGACTCAAAGCTCTTGAGAATGGAGAAAATGAGGTGTCAATTTTGCATTGGACCCTATGGGAAAATGCATTAAACGCCTACTGCTCCGACGTTCAGCGACCGATAACATCCATCTTTACACTGTAAACGGTAATTACATAGGTACATGCCTGGGGCAAATAACAGCGCAAATAATTGTCCATGTGCAGAGTAATAAAGAAGCAAACTTTTATATATGGGCCTGCAGTGGAAGTTATTCTTAAAAGGTGACTTTCACGAATCGTTCTGAAACTGTGCTAAATTACAGATAATTCCCATATATTTCTTGGGAGAAAATGCCCTGAAATTCTCCTTTCTCCGTTTTCGAGATATTCGAGGGCAAAGTCGTGCAGTTTTCGACTTCCAGGGGCTATAACTCGAAAACTAAAGAACGAGAATTTTTGGCACATATGGTCAATTGAATGTTTATCCCAACCCTCTCATTTGGCACTAGTTTCAGCCCGAATTGTGCAAGTCACCTAAGGTCACGAATCGTCCCGAACGTGTAGCCCAAATTGTGAAAATTTCAAACCGCTACTGCTTGCTTGTATGAGTAGGTAGCCATCTGAAACTTGGCATATATAAAGGTCATTAACATGTCTACATGCATGCACAATCTTATGTCAACTGATTTCATAACTTGCGAACTATAGGCCATCGAAATTTTTGTAAACAAAAGTTTGTGCGACTTTAGCTCCCAAACGGAATAAAAGCTAAAGCTGAAATAGCCTTCATTTTATTTCACTTATTTGTGTCTACACATGTATATGTTTTGCAGAGACTCAAAGCTCTTGAGAATGGAGAAAATGAGGTGTCAATTTTGCATTGGACCCTATGGGAAAATGCATTAAACGCCTACTGCTCCGACGTTCAGCGACCGATAACATCCATCTTTACACTGTAAACGGTAATTACATAGGTACATGCCTGGGGCAAATAACAGCGCAAATAATTGTCCATGTGCAGAGTAATAAAGGAGCAAACTTTTATATATGGGCCTGCAGTGGAAGTTATTCTTAAAAGGTGACTTTCACGAATCGTTCTGAAACTGTGCTAAATTACAGATAATTCCCATATATTTCTTGGGAGAAAATGCCCTGAAATTCTCCTTTCTCCGTTTTCGAGATATTCGAGGGCAAAGTCGTGCAGTTTTCGACTTCCAGGGGCTATAACTCGAAAACTAAAGAACGAGAATTTTTGGCACATATGGTCAATTGAATGTTTATCCCAACCCTCTCATTTGGCACTAGTTTCAGCCCGAATTGTGCAAGTCACCTAAGGTCACGAATCGTCCCGAACGTGTAGCCCAAATTGTGAAAATTTCAAACCGCTACTGCTTGCTTGTATGAGTAGGTAGCCATCTGAAACTTGGCATATATAAAGGTCATTAACATGTCTACATGCATGCACAATCTTATGTCAACTGATTGCATAACTTGCGAACTATAGGCCATCGAAATTTTTGTAAACAAAAGTTTGTGCGACTTTAGCTCCCAAACGGAATAAAAGCTAAAGCTGAAATAGCCTTCATTTTATTTCACTTATTTGTGTCTACACATGTATATGTTTTGCAGAGACTCAAAGCTCTTGAGAATGGAGAAAATGAGGTGTCAATTTTGCATTGGACCCTATGGGAAAATGCATTAAACGCCTACTGCTCCGACGTTCAGCGACCGATAACATCCATCTTTACACTGTAAACGGTAATTACATAGGTACATGCCTGGGGCAAATAACAGCGCAAATAATTGTCTATGTGCAGAGTAATAAAGGAGCAAACTTTTATATATGGGCCTGCAGTGGAAGTTATTCTTAAAAGGTGACTTTCACGAATCGTTCTGAAACTGTGCTAAATTACAGATAATTCCCATATATTTCTTGGGAGAAAATGCCCTGAAATTCTCCTTTCTCCGTTTTCGAGATATTCGAGGGCAAAGTCGTGCAGTTTTCGACTTCCAGGGGCTATAACTCGAAAACTAAAGAACGAGAATTTTTGGCACATATGGTCAATTGAATGTTTATCCCAACCCTCTCATTTGGCACTAGTTTCAGCCCGAATTGTGCAAGTCACCTAAGGTCACGAATCGTCCCGAACGTGTAGCCCAAATTGTGAAAATTTCAAACCGCTACTGCTTGCTTGTATGAGTAGGTAGCCATCTGAAACTTGGCATATATAAAGGTCATTAACATGTCTACATGCATGCACAATCTTATGTCAACTGATTGCATAACTTGCGAACTATAGGCCATCGAAATTTTTGTAAACAAAAGTTTGTGCGACTTTAGCTCCCAAACGGAATAAAAGCTAAAGCTGAAATAGCCTTCATTCTATTTCACTTATTTGTGTCTACACATGTATATGTTTTGCAGAGACTCAAAGCTCTTGAGAATGGAGAAAATGAGGTGTCAATTTTGCATTGGACCCTATGGGAAAATGCATTAAACGCCTACTGCTCCGACGTTCAGCGACCGATAACATCCATCTTTACACTGTAAACGGTAATTACATAGGTACATGCCTGGGGCAAATAACAGCGCAAATAATTGTCCATGTGCAGAGTAATAAAGGAGCAAACTTTTATATATGGGCCTGCAGTGGAAGTTATTCTTAAAAGGTGACTTTCACGAATCGTTCTGAAACTGTGCTAAATTACAGATAATTCCCATATATTTCTTGGGAGAAAATGCCCTGAAATTCTCCTTTCTCCGTTTTCGAGATATTCGAGGGCAAAGTCGTGCAGTTTTCGACTTCCAGGGGCTATAACTCGAAAACTAAAGAACGAGAATTTTTGGCACATATGGTCAATTGAATGTTTATCCCAACCCTCTCATTTGGCACTAGTTTCAGCCCGAGTTGTGCAAGTCACCTAAGGTCACGAATCGTCCCGAACGTGTAGCCCAAATTGTGAAAATTTCAAACCGCTACTGCTTGCTTGTATGAGTAGGTAGCCATCTGAAACTTGGCATATATAAAGGTCATTAACATGTCTACATGCATGCACAATCTTATGTCAACTGATTGCATAACTTGTGAACTATAGGCCATCGAAATTTTTGTAAACAAAAGTTTGTGCGACTTTAGCTCCCAAACGGAATAAAAGCTAAAGCTGAAATAGCCTTCATTCTATTTCACTTATTTGTGTCTACACATGTATATGTTTTGCAGAGACTCAAAGCTCTTGAGAATGGAGAAAATGAGGTGTCAATTTTGCATTGGACCCTATGGGAAAATGCATTAAACGCCTACTGCTCCGACGTTCAGCGACCGATAACATCCATCTTTACACTGTAAACGGTAATTACATAGGTACATGCCTGGGGCAAATAACAGCGCAAATAATTGTCCATGTGCAGAGTAATAAAGGAGCAAACTTTTATATATGGGCCTGCAGTGGAAGTTATTCTTAAAAGGTGACTTTCACGAATCGTTCTGAAACTGTGCTAAATTACAGATAATTCCCATATATTTCTTGGGAGAAAATGCCCTGAAATTCTCCTTTCTCCGTTTTCGAGATATTCGAGGGCAAAGTCGTGCAGTTTTCGACTTCCAGGGGCTATAACTCGAAAACTAAAGAACGAGAATTTTTGGCACATATGGTCAATTGAATGTTTATCCCAACCCTCTCATTTGGCACTAGTTTCAGCCCGAATTGTGCAAGTCACCTAAGGTCACGAATCGTCCCGAACGTGTAGCCCAAATTGTGAAAATTTCAAACCGCTACTGCTTGCTTGTATGAGTAGGTAGCCATCTGAAACTTGGCATATATAAAGGTCATTAACATGTCTACAGGCATGCACAATCTTATGTCAACTGATTGCATAACTTGCGAACTATAGGCCATCGAAATTTTTGTAAACAAAAGTTTGTGCGACTTTAGCTCCCAAACGGAATAAAAGCTAAAGCTGAAATAGCCTTCATTCTATTTCACTTATTTGTGTCTACACATGTATATGTTTTGCAGAGACTCAAAGCTCTTGAGAATGGAGAAAATGAGGTGTCAATTTTGCATTGGACCCTATGGGAAAATGCATTAAACGCCTACTGCTCCGACGTTCAGCGACCGATAACATCCATCTTTACACTGTAAACGGTAATTACATAGGTACATGCCTGGGGCAAATAACAGCGCAAATAATTGTCCATGTGCAGAGTAATAAAGGAGCAAACTTTTATATATGGGCCTGCAGTGGAAGTTATTCTTAAAAGGTGACTTTCACGAATCGTTCTGAAACTGTGCTAAATTACAGATAATTCCCATATATTTCTTGGGAGAAAATGCCCTGAAATTCTCCTTTCTCCGTTTTCGAGATATTCGAGGGCAAAGTCGTGCAGTTTTCGACTTCCAGGGGCTATAACTCGAAAACTAAAGAACGAGAATTTTTGGCACATATGGTCAATTGAATGTTTATCCCAACCCTCTCATTTGGCACTAGTTTCAGCCCGAATTGTGCAAGTCACCTAAGGTCACGAATCGTCCCGAACGTGTAGCCCAAATTGTGAAAATTTCAAACCGCTACTGCTTGCTTGTATGAGTAGGTAGCCATCTGAAACTTGGCATATATAAAGGTCATTAACATGTCTACATGCATGCACAATCTTATGTCAACTGATTTCATAACTTGCGAACTATAGGCCATCGAAATTTTTGTAAACAAAAGTTTGTGCGACTTTAGCTCCCAAACGGAATAAAAGCTAAAGCTGAAATAGCCTTCATTTTATTTCACTTATTTGTGTCTACACATGTATATGTTTTGCAGAGACTCAAAGCTCTTGAGAATGGAGAAAATGAGGTGTCAATTTTGCATTGGACCCTATGGGAAAATGCATTAAACGCCTACTGCTCCGACGTTCAGCGACCGATAACATCCATCTTTACACTGTAAACGGTAATTACATAGGTACATGCCTGGGGCAAATAACAGCGCAAATAATTGTCCATGTGCAGAGTAATAAAGGAGCAAACTTTTATATATGGGCCTGCAGTGGAAGTTATTCTTAAAAGGTGACTTTCACGAATCGTTCTGAAACTGTGCTAAATTACAGATAATTCCCATATATTTCTTGGGAGAAAATGCCCTGAAATTCTCCTTTCTCCGTTTTCGAGATATTCGAGGGCAAAGTCGTGCAGTTTTCGACTTCCAGGGGCTATAACTCGAAAACTAAAGAACGAGAATTTTTGGCACATATGGTCAATTGAATGTTTATCCCAACCCTCTCATTTGGCACTAGTTTCAGCCCGAATTGTGCAAGTCACCTAAGGTCACGAATCGTCCCGAACGTGTAGCCCAAATTGTGAAAATTTCAAACCGCTACTGCTTGCTTGTATGAGTAGGTAGCCATCTGAAACTTGGCATATATAAAGGTCATTAACATGTCTACATGCATGCACAATCTTATGTCAACTGATTTCATAACTTGCGAACTATAGGCCATCGAAATTTTTGTCAACAAAAGTTTGTGCGACTTTAGCTCCCAAACGGAATAAAAGCTAAAGCTGAAATAGCCTTCATTTTATTTCACTTATTTGTGTCTACACATGTATATGTTTTGCAGAGACTCAAAGCTCTTGAGAATGGAGAAAATGAGGTGTCAATTTTGCATTGGACCCTATGGGAAAATGCATTAAACGCCTACTGCTCCGACGTTCAGCGACCGATAACATCCATCTTTACACTGTAAACGGTAATTACATAGGTACATGCCTGGGGCAAATAACAGCGCAAATAATTGTCCATGTGCAGAGTAATAAAGGAGCAAACTTTTATATATGGGCCTGCAGTGGAAGTTATTCTTAAAAGGTGACTTTCACGAATCGTTCTGAAACTGTGCTAAATTACAGATAATTCCCATATATTTCTTGGGAGAAAATGCCCTGAAATTCTCCTTTCTCCGTTTTCGAGATATTCGAGGGCAAAGTCGTGCAGTTTTCGACTTCCAGGGGCTATAACTCGAAAACTAAAGAACGAGAATTTTTGGCACATATGGTCAATTGAATGTTTATCCCAACCCTCTCATTTGGCACTAGTTTCAGCCCGAATTGTGCAAGTCACCTAAGGTCACGAATCGTCCCGAACGTGTAGCCCAAATTGTGAAAATTTCAAACCGCTACTGCTTGCTTGTATGAGTAGGTAGCCATCTGAAACTTGGCATATATAAAGGTCATTAACATGTCTACATGCATGCACAATCTTATGTCAACTGATTGCATAACTTGCGAACTATAGGCCATCGAAATTTTTGTAAACAAAAGTTTGTGCGACTTTAGCTCCCAAACGGAATAAAAGCTAAAGCTGAAATAGCCTTCATTTTATTTCACTTATTTGTGTCTACACATGTATATGTTTTGCAGAGACTCAAAGCTCTTGAGAATGGAGAAAATGAGGTGTCAATTTTGCATTGGACCCTATGGGAAAATGCATTAAACGCCTACTGCTCCGACGTTCAGCGACCGATAACATCCATCTTTACACTGTAAACGGTAATTACATAGGTACATGCCTGGGGCAAATAACAGCGCAAATAATTGTCCATGTGCAGAGTAATAAAGGAGCAAACTTTTATATATGGGCCTGCAGTGGAAGTTATTCTTAAAAGGTGACTTTCACGAATCGTTCTGAAACTGTGCTAAATTACAGATAATTCCCATATATTTCTTGGGAGAAAATGCCCTGAAATTCTCCTTTCTCCGTTTTCGAGATATTCGAGGGCAAAGTCGTGCAGTTTTCGACTTCCAGGGGCTATAACTCGAAAACTAAAGAACGAGAATTTTTGGCACATATGGTCAATTGAATGTTTATCCCAACCCTCTCATTTGGCACTAGTTTCAGCCCGAATTGTGCAAGTCACCTAAGGTCACGAATCGTCCCGAACGTGTAGCCCAAATTGTGAAAATTTCAAACCGCTACTGCTTGCTTGTATGAGTAGGTAGCCATCTGAAACTTGGCATATATAAAGGTCATTAACATGTCTACATGCATGCACAATCTTATGTCAACTGATTGCATAACTTGCGAACTATAGGCCATTGAAATTTTTGTAAACAAAAGTTTGTGCGACTTTAGCTCCCAAACGGAATAAAAGCTAAAGCTGAAATAGCCTTCATTCTATTTCACTTATTTGTGTCTACACATGTATATGTTTTGCAGAGACTCAAAGCTCTTGAGAATGGAGAAAATGAGGTGTCAATTTTGCATTGGACCCTATGGGAAAATGCATTAAACGCCTACTGCTCCGACGTTCAGCGACCGATAACATCCATCTTTACACTGTAAACGGTAATTACATAGGTACATGCCTGGGGCAAATAACAGCGCAAATAATTGTCCATGTGCAGAGTAATAAAGGAGCAAACTTTTATATATGGGCCTGCAGTGGAAGTTATTCTTAAAAGGTGACTTTCACGAATCGTTCTGAAACTGTGCTAAATTACAGATAATTCCCATATATTTCTTGGGAGAAAATGCCCTGAAATTCTCCTTTCTCCGTTTTCGAGATATTCGAGGGCAAAGTCGTGCAGTTTTCGACTTCCAGGGGCTATAACTCGAAAACTAAAGAACGAGAATTTTTGGCACATATGGTCAATTGAATGTTTATCCCAACCCTCTCATTTGGCACTAGTTTCAGCCCGAATTGTGCAAGTCACCTAAGGTCACGAATCGTCCCGAACGTGTAGCCCAAATTGTGAAAATTTCAAACCGCTACTGCTTGCTTGTATGAGTAGGTAGCCATCTGAAACTTGGCATATATAAAGGTCATTAACATGTCTACATGCATGCACAATCTTATGTCAACTGATTGCATAACTTGCGAACTATAGGCCATCGAAATTTTTGTAAACAAAAGTTTGTGCGACTTTAGCTCCCAAACGGAATAAAAGCTAAAGCTGAAATAGCCTTCATTCTATTTCACTTATTTGTGTCTACACATGTATATGTTTTGCAGAGACTCAAAGCTCTTGAGAATGGAGAAAATGAGGTGTCAATTTTGCATTGGACCCTATGGGAAAATGCATTAAACGCCTACTGCTCCGACGTTCAGCGACCGATAACATCCATCTTTACACTGTAAACGGTAATTACATAGGTACATGCCTGGGGCAAATAACAGCGCAAATAATTGTCCATGTGCAGAGTAATAAAGGAGCAAACTTTTATATATGGGCCTGCAGTGGAAGTTATTCTTAAAAGGTGACTTTCACGAATCGTTCTGAAACTGTGCTAAATTACAGATAATTCCCATATATTTCTTGGGAGAAAATGCCCTGAAATTCTCCTTTCTCCGTTTTCGAGATATTCGAGGGCAAAGTCGTGCAGTTTTCGACTTCCAGGGGCTATAACTCGAAAACTAAAGAACGAGAATTTTTGGCACATATGGTCAATTGAATGTTTATCCCAACCCTCTCATTTGGCACTAGTTTCAGCCCGAATTGTGCAAGTCACCTAAGGTCACGAATCGTCCCGAACGTGTAGCCCAAATTGTGAAAATTTCAAACCGCTACTGCTTGCTTGTATGAGTAGGTAGCCATCTGAAACTTGGCATATATAAAGGTCATTAACATGTCTACATGCATGCACAATCTTATGTCAACTGATTGCATAACTTGCGAACTATAGGCCATCGAAATTTTTGTAAACAAAAGTTTGTGCGACTTTAGCTCCCAAACGGAATAAAAGCTAAAGCTGAAATAGCCTTCATTTTATTTCACTTATTTGTGTCTACACATGTATATGTTTTGCAGAGACTCAAAGCTCTTGAGAATGGAGAAAATGAGGTGTCAATTTTGCATTGGACCCTATGGGAAAATGCATTAAACGCCTACTGCTCCGACGTTCAGCGACCGATAACATCCATCTTTACACTGTAAACGGTAATTACATAGGTACATGCCTGGGGCAAATAACAGCGCAAATAATTGTCCATGTGCAGAGTAATAAAGGAGCAAACTTTTATATATGGGCCCGCAGTGGAAGTTATTCTTGAAAGGTGACTTTCACGAATCGTTCTGAAACTGTGCTAAATTACAGATAATTCCCATATATTTCTTGGGAGAAAATGCCCTGAAATTCTCCTTTCTCCGTTTTCGAGATATTCGAGGGCAAAGTCGTGCAGTTTTCGACTTCCAGGGGCTATAACTCGAAAACTAAAGAACGAGAATTTTTGGCACATATGGTCAATTGAATGTTTATCCCAACCCTCTCATTTGGCACTAGTTTCAGCCCGAATTGTGCAAGTCACCTAAGGTCACGAATCGTCCCGAACGTGTAGCCCAAATTGTGAAAATTTCAAACCGCTACTGCTTGCTTGTATGAGTAGGTAGCCATCTGAAACTTGGCATATATAAAGGTCATTAACATGTCTACATGCATGCACAATCTTATGTCAACTGATTGCATAACTTGCGAACTATAGGCCATCGAAATTTTTGTAAACAAAAGTTTGTGCGACTTTAGCTCCCAAACGGAATAAAAGCTAAAGCTGAAATAGCCTTCATTTTATTTCACTTATTTGTGTCTACACATGTATATGTTTTGCAGAGACTCAAAGCTCTTGAGAATGGAGAAAATGAGGTGTCAATTTTGCATTGGACCCTATGGGAAAATGCATTAAACGCCTACTGCTCCGACGTTCAGCGACCGATAACATCCATCTTTACACTGTAAACGGTAATTACATAGGTACATGCCTGGGGCAAATAACAGCGCAAATAATTGTCCATGTGCAGAGTAATAAAGGAGCAAACTTTTATATATGGGCCTGCAGTGGAAGTTATTCTTAAAAGGTGACTTTCACGAATCGTTCTGAAACTGTGCTAAATTACAGATAATTCCCATATATTTCTTGGGAGAAAATGCCCTGAAATTCTCCTTTCTCCGTTTTCGAGATATTCGAGGGCAAAGTCGTGCAGTTTTCGACTTCCAGGGGCTATAACTCGAAAACTAAAGAACGAGAATTTTTGGCACATATGGTCAATTGAATGTTTATCCCAACCCTCTCATTTGGCACTAGTTTCAGCCCGAATTGTGCAAGTCACCTAAGGTCACGAATCGTCCCGAACGTGTAGCCCAAATTGTGAAAATTTCAAACCGCTACTGCTTGCTTGTATGAGTAGGTAGCCATCTGAAACTTGGCATATATAAAGGTCATTAACATGTCTACATGCATGCACAATCTTATGTCAACTGATTGCATAACTTGCGAACTATAGGCCATCGAAATTTTTGTAAACAAAAGTTTGTGCGACTTTAGCTCCCAAACGGAATAAAAGCTAAAGCTGAAATAGCCTTCATTTTATTTCACTTATTTGTGTCTACACATGTATATGTTTTGCAGAGACTCAAAGCTCTTGAGAATGGAGAAAATGAGGTGTCAATTTTGCATTGGACCCTATGGGAAAATGCATTAAACGCCTACTGCTCCGACGTTCAGCGACCGATAACATCCATCTTTACACTGTAAACGGTAATTACATAGGTACATGCCTGGGGCAAATAACAGCGCAAATAATTGTCCATGTGCAGAGTAATAAAGGAGCAAACTTTTATATATGGGCCTGCAGTGGAAGTTATTCTTAAAAGGTGACTTTCACGAATCGTTCTGAAACTGTGCTAAATTACAGATAATTCCCATATATTTCTTGGGAGAAAATGCCCTGAAATTCTCCTTTCTCCGTTTTCGAGATATTCGAGGGCAAAGTCGTGCAGTTTTCGACTTCCAGGGGCTATAACTCGAAAACTAAAGAACGAGAATTTTTGGCACATATGGTCAATTGAATGTTTATCCCAACCCTCTCATTTGGCACTAGTTTCAGCCCGAATTGTGCAAGTCACCTAAGGTCACGAATCGTCCCGAACGTGTAGCCCAAATTGTGAAAATTTCAAACCGCTACTGCTTGCTTGTATGAGTAGGTAGCCATCTGAAACTTGGCATATATAAAGGTCATTAACATGTCTACATGCATGCACAATCTTATGTCAACTGATTGCATAACTTGCGAACTATAGGCCATCGAAATTTTTGTAAACAAAAGTTTGTGCGACTTTAGCTCCCAAACGGAATAAAAGCTAAAGCTGAAATAGCCTTCATTTTATTTTACTTATTTGTGTCTACACATGTATATGTTTTGCAGAGACTCAAAGCTCTTGAGAATGGAGAAAATGAGGTGTCAATTTTGCATTGGACCCTATGGGAAAATGCATTAAACGCCTACTGCTCCGACGTTCAGCGACCGATAACATCCATCTTTACACTGTAAACGGTAATTACATAGGTACATGCCTGGGGCAAATAACAGCGCAAATAATTGTCCATGTGCAGAGTAATAAAGGAGCAAACTTTTATATATGGGCCTGCAGTGGAAGTTATTCTTAAAAGGTGACTTTCACGAATCGTTCTGAAACTGTGCTAAATTACAGATAATTCCCATATATTTCTTGGGAGAAAATGCCCTGAAATTCTCCTTTCTCCGTTTTCGAGATATTCGAGGGCAAAGTCGTGCAGTTTTCGACTTCCAGGGGCTATAACTCGAAAACTAAAGAACGAGAATTTTTGGCACATATGGTCAATTGAATGTTTATCCCAACCCTCTCATTTGGCACTAGTTTCAGCCCGAATTGTGCAAGTCACCTAAGGTCACGAATCGTCCCGAATGTGTAGCCCAAATTGTGAAAATTTCAAACCGCTACTGCTTGCTTGTATGAGTAGGTAGCCATCTGAAACTTGGCATATATAAAGGTCATTAACATGTCTACATGCATGCACAATCTTATGTCAACTGATTGCATAACTTGCGAACTATTGGCCATCGAAATTTTTGTAAACAAAAGTTTGTGCGACTTTAGCTCCCAAACGGAATAAAAGCTAAAGCTGAAATAGCCTTCATTCTATTTCACTTATTTGTGTCTACACATGTATATGTTTTGCAGAGACTCAAAGCTCTTGAGAATGGAGAAAATGAGGTGTCAATTTTGCATTGGACCCTATGGGAAAATGCATTAAACGCCTACTGCTCCGACGTTCAGCGACCGATAACATCCATCTTTACACTGTAAACGGTAATTACATAGGTACATGCCTGGGGCAAATAACAGCGCAAATAATTGTCCATGTGCAGAGTAATAAAGGAGCAAACTTTTATATATGGGCCTGCAGTGGAAGTTATTCTTAAAAGGTGACTTTCACGAATCGTTCTGAAACTGTGCTAAATTACAGATAATTCCCATATATTTCTTGGGAGAAAATGCCCTGAAATTCTCCTTTCTCCGTTTTCGAGATATTCGAGGGCAAAGTCGTGCAGTTTTCGACTTCCAGGGGCTATAACTCGAAAACTAAAGAACGAGAATTTTTGGCACATATGGTCAATTGAATGTTTATCCCAACCCTCTCATTTGGCACTAGTTTCAGCCCGAATTGTGCAAGTCACCTAAGGTCACGAATCGTCCCGAACGTGTAGCCCAAATTGTGAAAATTTCAAACCGCTACTGCTTGCTTGTATGAGTAGGTAGCCATCTGAAACTTGGCATATATAAAGGTCATTAACATGTCTACATGCATGCACAATCTTATGTCAACTGATTGCATAACTTGCGAACTATAGGCCATCGAAATTTTTGTAAACAAAAGTTTGTGCGACTTTAGCTCCCAAACGGAATAAAAGCTAAAGCTGAAATAGCCTTCATTCTATTTCACTTATTTGTGTCTACACATGTATATGTTTTGCAGAGACTCAAAGCTCTTGAGAATGGAGAAAATGAGGTGTCAATTTTGCATTGGACCCTATGGGAAAATGCATTAAACGCCTACTGCTCCGACGTTCAGCGACCGATAACATCCATCTTTACACTGTAAACGGTAATTACATAGGTACATGCCTGGGGCAAATAACAGCGCAAATAATTGTCCATGTGCAGAGTAATAAAGGAGCAAACTTTTATATATGGGCCTGCAGTGGAAGTTATTCTTAAAAGGTGACTTTCACGAATCGTTCTGAAACTGTGCTAAATTACAGATAATTCCCATATATTTCTTGGGAGAAAATGCCCTGAAATTCTCCTTTCTCCGTTTTCGAGATATTCGAGGGCAAAGTCGTGCAGTTTTCGACTTCCAGGGGCTATAACTCGAAAACTAAAGAACGAGAATTTTTGGCACATATGGTCAATTGAATGTTTATCCCAACCCTCTCATTTGGCACTAGTTTCAGCCCGAATTGTGCAAGTCACCTAAGGTCACGAATCGTCCCGAACGTGTAGCCCAAATTGTGAAAATTTCAAACCGCTACTGCTTGCTTGTATGAGTAGGTAGCCATCTGAAACTTGGCATATATAAAGGTCATTAACATGTCTACATGCATGCACAATCTTATGTCAACTGATTTCATAACTTGCGAACTATAGGCCATCGAAATTTTTGTAAACAAAAGTTTGTGCGACTTTAGCTCCCAAACGGAATAAAAGCTAAAGCTGAAATAGCCTTCATTTTATTTCACTTATTTGTGTCTACACATGTATATGTTTTGCAGAGACTCAAAGCTCTTGAGAATGGAGAAAATGAGGTGTCAATTTTGCATTGGACCCTATGGGAAAATGCATTAAACGCCTACTGCTCCGACGTTCAGCGACCGATAACATCCATCTTTACACTGTAAACGGTAATTACATAGGTACATGCCTGGGGCAAATAACAGCGCAAATAATTGTCCATGTGCAGAGTAATAAAGGAGCAAACTTTTATATATGGGCCTGCAGTGGAAGTTATTCTTAAAAGGTGACTTTCACGAATCGTTCTGAAACTGTGCTAAATTACAGATAATTCCCATATATTTCTTGGGAGAAAATGCCCTGAAATTCTCCTTTCTCCGTTTTCGAGATATTCGAGGGCAAAGTCGTGCAGTTTTCGACTTCCAGGGGCTATAACTCGAAAACTAAAGAACGAGAATTTTTGGCACATATGGTCAATTGAATGTTTATCCCAACCCTCTCATTTGGCACTAGTTTCAGCCCGAATTGTGCAAGTCACCTAAGGTCACGAATCGTCCCGAACGTGTAGCCCAAATTGTGAAAATTT
This sequence comes from Ctena decussata, assembly GCA_963989385.1. NCBI lineage: Eukaryota > Metazoa > Mollusca > Bivalvia > Lucinida > Lucinidae > Ctena > Ctena decussata. The sequence continues at coordinate 1,217,663 of OZ022505.1, read as the reverse complement.
CAAACCGCTACTGCTTGCTTGTATGAGTAGGTAGCCATCTGAAACTTGGCATATATAAAGGTCATTAACATGTCTACATGCATGCACAATCTTATGTCAACTGATTTCATAACTTGCGAACTATAGGCCATCGAAATTTTTGTAAACAAAAGTTTGTGCGACTTTAGCTCCCAAACGGAATAAAAGCTAAAGCTGAAATAGCCTTCATTTTATTTCACTTATTTGTGTCTACACATGTATATGTTTTGCAGAGACTCAAAGCTCTTGAAAATGGAGAAAATGAGGTGTCAATTTTGCATTGGACCCTATGGGAAAATGCATTAAACGCCTACTGCTCCGACGTTCAGCGACCGATAACATCCATCTTTACACTGTAAACAGTAATTACATAGGTACATGCCTGGGGCAAATAACAGCGCAAATAATTGTCCATGTGCAGACTAATAAAGGAGCAAACTTTTATATATGGGCCTGCAGTGGAAGTTATTCTTAAAAGGTGACTTTCACGAATCGTTCTGAAACTGTGCTAAATTACAGATAATTCCCATATATTTCTTGGGAGAAAATGCCCTGAAATTCTCCTTTCTCCGTTTTCGAGATATTCGAGGGCAAAGTCGTGCAGTTTTCGACTTCCAGGGGCTATAACTCGAAAACTAAAGAACGAGAATTTTTGGCACATATGGTCAATTGAATGTTTATCCCAACCCTCTCATTTGGCACTAGTTTCAGCCCGAATTGTGCAAGTCACCTAAGGTCACGAATCGTCCCGAACGTGTAGCCCAAATTGTGAAAATTTCAAACCGCTACTGCTTGCTTGTATGAGTAGGTAGCCATCTGAAACTTGGCATATATAAAGGTCATTAACATGTCTACATGCATGCACAATCTTATGTCAACTGATTGCATAACTTGCGAACTATAGGCCATCGAAATTTTTGTAAACAAAAGTTTGTGCGACTTTAGCTCCCAAACGGAATAAAAGCTAAAGCTGAAATAGCCTTCATTTTATTTCACTTATTTGTGTCTACACATGTATATGTTTTGCAGAGACTCAAAGCTCTTGAGAATGGAGAAAATGAGGTGTCAATTTTGCATTGGACCCTATGGGAAAATGCATTAAACGCCTACTGCTCCGACGTTCAGCGACCGATAACATCCATCTTTACACTGTAAACGGTAATTACATAGGTACATGCCTGGGGCAAATAACAGCGCAAATAATTGTCCATGTGCAGAGTAATAAAGGAGCAAACTTTTATATATGGGCCTGCAGTGGAAGTTATTCTTAAAAGGTGACTTTCACGAATCGTTCTGAAACTGTGCTAAATTACAGATAATTCCCATATATTTCTTGGGAGAAAATGCCCTGAAATTCTCCTTTCTCCGTTTTCGAGATATTCGAGGGCAAAGTCGTGCAGTTTTCGACTTCCAGGGGCTATAACTCGAAAACTAAAGAACGAGAATTTTTGGCACATATGGTCAATTGAATGTTTATCCCAACCCTCTCATTTGGCACTAGTTTCAGCCCGAATTGTGCAAGTCACCTAAGGTCACGAATCGTCCCGAATGTGTAGCCCAAATTGTGAAAATTTCAAACCGCTACTGCTTGCTTGTATGAGTAGGTAGCCATCTGAAACTTGGCATATATAAAGGTCATTAACATGTCTACATGCATGCACAATCTTATGTCAACTGATTGCATAACTTGCGAACTATAGGCCATCGAAATTTTTGTAAACAAAAGTTTGTGCGACTTTAGCTCCCAAACGGAATAAAAGCTAAAGCTGAAATAGCCTTCATTTTATTTCACTTATTTGTGTCTACACATGTATATGTTTTGCAGAGACTCAAAGCTCTTGAGAATGGAGAAAATGAGGTGTCAATTTTGCATTGGACCCTATGGGAAAATGCATTAAACGCCTACTGCTCCGACGTTCAGCGACCGATAACATCCATCTTTACACTGTAAACGGTAATTACATAGGTACATGCCTGGGGCAAATAACAGCGCAAATAATTTTCCATGTGCAGAGTAATAAAGGAGCAAACTTTTATATATGGGCCTGCAGTGGAAGTTATTCTTAAAAGGTGACTTTCACGAATCGTTCTGAAACTGTGCTAAATTACAAATAATTCCCATATATTTCTTGGGAGAAAATGCCCTGAAATTCTCCTTTCTCCGTTTTCGAGATATTCGAGGGCAAAGTCGTGCAGTTTTCGACTTCCAGGGGCTATAACTCGAAAACTAAAGAACGAGAATTTTTGGCACATATGGTCAATTGAATGTTTATCCCAACCCTCTCATTTGGCACTAGTTTCAGCCCGAATTGTGCAAGTCACCTAAGGTCACGAATCGTCCAGAACGTGTAGCCCAAATTGTGAAAATTTCAAACTGCTACTGCTTGCTTGTATGAGTAGGTAGCCATCTGAAACTTGGCATATATAAAGGTCATTAACATGTCTACATGCATGCACAATCTTATGTCAACTGATTGCATAACTTGCGAACTATAGGCCATCGAAATTTTTGTAAACAAAAGTTTGTGCGACTTTAGCTCCCAAACGGAATAAAAGCTAAAGCTGAAATAGCCTTCATTTTATTTCACTTATTTGTGTCTACACATGTATATGTTTTGCAGAGACTCAAAGCTCTTGAGAATGGAGAAAATGAGGTGTCAATTTTGCATTGGACCCTATGGGAAAATGCATTAAACGCCTACTGCTCCGACGTTCAGCGACCGATAACATCCATCTTTACACTGTAAACGGTAATTACATAGGTACATGCCTGGGGCAAATAACAGCGCAAATAATTGTCCATGTGCAGAGTAATAAAGGAGCAAACTTTTATATATGGGCCTGCAGTGGAAGTTATTCTTAAAAGGTGACTTTCACGAATCGTTCTGAAACTGTGCTAAATTACAGATAATTCCCATATATTTCTTGGGAGAAAATGCCCTGAAATTCTCCTTTCTCCGTTTTCGAGATATTCGAGGGCAAAGTCGTGCAGTTTTCGACTTCCAGGGGCTATAACTCGAAAACTAAAGAACGAGAATTTTTGGCACATATGGTCAATTGAATGTTTATCCCAACCCTCTCATTTGGCACTAGTTTCAGCCCGAATTGTGCAAGTCACCTAAGGTCACGAATCGTCCCGAACGTGTAGCCCAAATTGTGAAAATTTCAAACCGCTACTGCTTGCTTGTATGAGTAGGTAGCCATCTGAAACTTGGCATATATAAAGGTCATTAACATGTCTACATGCATGCACAATCTTATGTCAACTGATTGCATAACTTGCGAACTATAGGCCATCGAAATTTTTGTAAACAAAAGTTTGTGCGACTTTAGCTCCCAAACGGAATAAAAGCTAAAGCTGAAATAGCCTTCATTTTATTTCACTTATTTGTGTCTACACATGTATATGTTTTGCAGAGACTCAAAGCTCTTGAGAATGGAGAAAATGAGGTGTCAATTTTGCATTGGACCCTATGGGAAAATGCATTAAACGCCTACTGCTCCGACGTTCAGCGACCGATAACATCCATCTTTACACTGTAAACGGTAATTACATAGGTACATGCCTGGGGCAAATAACAGCGCAAATAATTGTCCATGTGCAGAGTAATAAAGGAGCAAACTTTTATATATGGGCCTGCAGTGGAAGTTATTCTTAAAAGGTGACTTTCACGAATCGTTCTGAAACTGTGCTAAATTACAGATAATTCCCATATATTTCTTGGGAGAAAATGCCCTGAAATTCTCCTTTCTCCGTTTTCGAGATATTCGAGGGCAAAGTCGTGCAGTTTTCGACTTCCAGGGGCTATAACTCGAAAACTAAAGAACGAGAATTTTTGGCACATATGGTCAATTGAATGATTATCCCAACCCTCTTATTTGGCACTAGTTTCAGCCCGAATTGTGCAAGTCACCTAAGGTCACGAATCGTCCCGAACGTGTAGCCCAAATTGTGAAAATTTCAAACCGCTACTGCTTGCTTGTATGAGTAGGTAGCCATCTGAAACTTGGCATATATAAAGGTCATTAACATGTCTACATGCATGCACAATCTTATGTCAACTGATTGCATAACTTGCGAACTATAGGCCATCGAAATTTTTGTAAACAAAAGTTTGTGCGACTTTAGCTCCCAAACGGAATAAAAGCTAAAGCTGAAATAGCCTTCATTTTATTTCACTTATTTGTGTCTACACATGTATATGTTTTGCAGAGACTCAAAGCTCTTGAGAATGGAGAAAATGAGGTGTCAATTTTGCATTGGACCCTATGGGAAAATGCATTAAACGCCTACTGCTCCGACGTTCAGCGACCGATAACATCCATCTTTACACTGTAAACGGTAATTACATAGGTACATGCCTGGGGCAAATAACAGCGCAAATAATTGTCCATGTGCAGAGTAATAAAGGGGCAAACTTTTATATATGGGCCTGCAGTGGAAGTTATTCTTAAAAGGTGACTTTCACGAATCGTTCTGAAACTGTGCTAAATTACAGATAATTCCCATATATTTCTTGGGAGAAAATGCCCTGAAATTCTCCTTTCTCCGTTTTCGAGATATTCGAGGGCAAAGTCGTGCAGTTTTCGACTTCCAGGGGCTATAACTCGAAAACTAAAGAACGAGAATTTTTGGCACATATGGTCAATTGAATGATTATCCCAACCCTCTCATTTGGCACTAGTTTCAGCCCGAATTGTGCAAGTCACCTAAGGTCACGAATCGTCCCGAACGTGTAGCCCAAATTGTGAAAATTTCAAACCGCTACTGCTTGCTTGTATGAGTAGGTAGCCATCTGAAACTTGGCATATATAAAGGTCATTAACATGTCTACATGCATGCACAATCTTATGTCAACTGATTGCATAACTTGCGAACTATAGGCCATCGAAATTTTTGTAAACAAAAGTTTGTGCGACTTTAGCTCCCAAACGGAATAAAAGCTAAAGCTGAAATAGCCTTCATTTTATTTCACTTATTTGTGTCTACACATGTATATGTTTTGCAGAGACTCAAAGCTCTTGAGAATGGAGAAAATGAGGTGTCAATTTTGCATTGGACCCTATGGGAAAATGCATTAAACGCCTACTGCTCCGACGTTCAGCGACCGATAACATCCATCTTTACACTGTAAACGGTAATTACATAGGTACATGCCTGGGGCAAATAACAGCGCAAATAATTGTCCATGTGCAGAGTAATAAAGGAGCAAACTTTTATATATGGGCCTGCAGTGGAAGTTATTCTTAAAAGGTGACTTTCACGAATCGTTCTGAAACTGTGCTAAATTACAGATAATTCCCATATATTTCTTGGGAGAAAATGCCCTGAAATTCTCCTTTCTCCGTTTTCGAGATATTCGAGGGCAAAGTCGTGCAGTTTTCGACTTCCAGGGGCTATAACTCGAAAACTAAAGAACGAGAATTTTTGGCACATATGGTCAATTGAATGTTTATCCCAACCCTCTCATTTGGCACTAGTTTCAGCCCGAATTGTGCAAGTCACCTAAGGTCACGAATCGTCCCGAACGTGTAGCCCAAATTGTGAAAATTTCAAACCGCTACTGCTTGCTTGTATGAGTAGGTAGCCATCTGAAACTTGGCATATATAAAGGTCATTAACATGTCTACATGCATGCACAATCTTATGTCAACTGATTGCATAACTTGCGAACTATAGGCCATCGAAATTTTTGTAAACAAAAGTTTGTGCGACTTTAGCTCCCAAACGGAATAAAAGCTAAAGCTGAAATAGCCTTCATTTTATTTCACTTATTTGTGTCTACACATGTATATGTTTTGCAGAGACTCAAAGCTCTTGAGAATGGAGAAAATGAGGTGTCAATTTTGCATTGGACCCTATGGGAAAATGCATTAAACGCCTACTGCTCCGACGTTCAGCGACCGATAACATCCATCTTTACACTGTAAACGGTAATTACATAGGTACATGCCTGGGGCAAATAACAGCGCAAATAATTGTCCATGTGCAGAGTAATAAAGGAGCAAACTTTTATATATGGGCCTGCAGTGGAAGTTATTCTTAAAAGGTGACTTTCACGAATCGTTCTGAAACTGTGCTAAATTACAGATAATTCCCATATATTTCTTGGGAGAAAATGCCCTGAAATTCTCCTTTCTCCGTTTTCGAGATATTCGAGGGCAAAGTCGTGCAGTTTTCGACTTCCAGGGGCTATAACTCGAAAACTAAAGAACGAGAATTTTTGGCACATATGGTCAATTGAATGTTTATCCCAACCCTCTCATTTGGCACTAGTTTCAGCCCGAATTGTGCAAGTCACCTAAGGTCACGAATCGTCCCGAACGTGTAGCCCAAATTGTGAAAATTTCAAACCGCTACTGCTTGCTTGTATGAGTAGGTAGCCATCTGAAACTTGGCATATATAAAGGTCATTAACATGTCTACATGCATGCACAATCTTATGTCAACTGATTGCATAACTTGCGAACTATAGGCCATCGAAATTTTTGTAAACAAAAGTTTGTGCGACTTTAGCTCCCAAACGGAATAAAAGCTAAAGCTGAAATAGCCTTCATTTTATTTCACTTATTTGTGTCTACACATGTATATGTTTTGCAGAGACTCAAAGCTCTTGAGAATGGAGAAAATGAGGTGTCAATTTTGCATTGGACCCTATGGGAAAATGCATTAAACGCCTACTGCTCCGACGTTCAGCGACCGATAACATCCATCTTTACACTGTAAACGGTAATTACATAGGTACATGCCTGGGGCAAATAACAGCGCAAATAATTGTCCATGTGCAGAGTAATAAAGGAGCAAACTTTTATATATGGGCCTGCAGTGGAAGTTATTCTTAAAAGGTGACTTTCACGAATCGTTCTGAAACTGTGCTAAATTACAGATAATTCCCATATATTTCTTGGGAGAAAATGCCCTGAAATTCTCCTTTCTCCGTTTTCGAGATATTCGAGGGCAAAGTCGTGCAGTTTTCGACTTCCAGGGGCTATAACTCGAAAACTAAAGAACGAGAATTTTTGGCACATATGGTCAATTGAATGTTTATCCCAACCCTCTCATTTGGCACTAGTTTCAGCCCGAATTGTGCAAGTCACCTAAGGTCACGAATCGTCCCGAATGTGTAGCCCAAATTGTGAAAATTTCAAACCGCTACTGCTTGCTTGTATGAGTAGGTAGCCATCTGAAACTTGGCATATATAAAGGTCATTAACATGTCTACATGCATGCACAATCTTATGTCAACTGATTGCATAACTTGCGAACTATTGGCCATCGAAATTTTTGTAAACAAAAGTTTGTGCGACTTTAGCTCCCAAACGGAATAAAAGCTAAAGCTGAAATAGCCTTCATTCTATTTCACTTATTTGTGTCTACACATGTATATGTTTTGCAGAGACTCAAAGCTCTTGAGAATGGAGAAAATGAGGTGTCAATTTTGCATTGGACCCTATGGGAAAATGCATTAAACGCCTACTGCTCCGACGTTCAGCGACCGATAACATCCATCTTTACACTGTAAACGGTAATTACATAGGTACATGCCTGGGGCAAATAACAGCGCAAATAATTGTCCATGTGCAGAGTAATAAAGGAGCAAACTTTTATATATGGGCCTGCAGTGGAAGTTATTCTTAAAAGGTGACTTTCACGAATCGTTCTGAAACTGTGCTAAATTACAGATAATTCCCATATATTTCTTGGGAGAAAATGCCCTGAAATTCTCCTTTCTCCGTTTTCGAGATATTCGAGGGCAAAGTCGTGCAGTTTTCGACTTCCAGGGGCTATAACTCGAAAACTAAAGAACGAGAATTTTTGGCACATATGGTCAATTGAATGTTTATCCCAACCCTCTTATTTGGCACTAGTTTCAGCCCGAATTGTGCAAGTCACCTAAGGTCACGAATCGTCCCGAACGTGTAGCCCAAATTGTGAAAATTTCAAACCGCTACTGCTTGCTTGTATGAGTAGGTAGCCATCTGAAACTTGGCATATATAAAGGTCATTAACATGTCTACATGCATGCACAATCTTATGTCAACTGATTTCATAACTTGCGAACTATAGGCCATCGAAATTTTTGTAAACAAAAGTTTGTGCGACATTAGCTCCCAAACGGAATAAAAGCTAAAGCTGAAATAGCCTTCATTTTATTTCACTTATTTGTGTCTACACATGTATATGTTTTGCAGAGACTCAAAGCTCTTGAGAATGGAGAAAATGAGGTGTCAATTTTGCATTGGACCCTATGGGAAAATGCATTAAACGCCTACTGCTCCGACGTTCAGCGACCGATAACATCCATCTTTACACTGTAAACGGTAATTACATAGGTACATGCCTGGGGCAAATAACAGCGCAAATAATTGTCCATGTGCAGAGTAATAAAGGAGCAAACTTTTATATATGGGCCTGCAGTGGAAGTTATTCTTAAAAGGTGACTTTCACGAATCGTTCTGAAACTGTGCTACATTACAGATAATTCCCATATATTTCTTGGGAGAAAATGCCCTGAAATTCTCCTTTCTCCGTTTTCGAGATATTCGAGGGCAAAGTCGTGCAGTTTTCGACTTCCAGGGGCTATAACTCGAAAACTAAAGAACGAGAATTTTTGGCACATATGGTCAATTGAATGTTTATCCCAACCCTCTCATTTGGCACTAGTTTCAGCCCGAATTGTGCAAGTCACCTAAGGTCACGAATCGTCCCGAACGTGTAGCCCAAATTGTGAAAATTTCAAACCGCTACTGCTTGCTTGTATGAGTAGGTAGCCATCTGAAACTTGGCATATATAAAGGTCATTAACATGTCTACATGCATGCACAATCTTATGTCAACTGATTGCATAACTTGCGAACTATAGGCCATCGAAATTTTTGTAAACAAAAGTTTGTGCGACTTTAGCTCCCAAACGGAATAAAAGCTAAAGCTGAAATAGCCTTCATTTTATTTCACTTATTTGTGTCTACACATGTATATGTTTTGCAGAGACTCAAAGCTCTTGAGAATGGAGAAAATGAGGTGTCAATTTTGCATTGGACCCTATGGGAAAATGCATTAAACGCCTACTGCTCCGACGTTCAGCGACCGATAACATCCATCTTTACACTGTAAACGGTAATTACATAGGTACATGCCTGGGGCAAATAACAGCGCAAATAATTGTCCATGTGCAGAGTAATAAAGGAGCAAACTTTTATATATGGGCCTGCAGTGGAAGTTATTCTTAAAAGGTGACTTTCACGAATCGTTCTGAAACTGTGCTAAATTACAGATAATTCCCATATATTTCTTGGGAGAAAATGCCCTGAAATTCTCCTTTCTCCGTTTTCGAGATATTCGAGGGCAAAGTCGTGCAGTTTTCGACTTCCAGGGGCTATAACTCGAAAACTAAAGAACGAGAATTTTTGGCACATATGGTCAATTGAATGTTTATCCCAACCCTCTCATTTGGCACTAGTTTCAGCCCGAATTGTGCAAGTCACCTAAGGTCACGAATCGTCCCGAACGTGTAGCCCAAATTGTGAAAATTTCAAACCGCTACTGCTTGCTTGTATGAGTAGGTAGCCATCTGAAACTTTGCATATATAAAGGTCATTAACATGTCTACATGCATGCACAATCTTATGTCAACTGATTGCATAACTTGCGAACTATAGGCCATCGAAATTTTTGTAAACAAAAGTTTGTGCGACTTTAGCTCCCAAACGGAATAAAAGCTAAAGCTGAAATAGCCTTCATTCTATTTCACTTATTTGTGTCTACACATGTATATGTTTTGCAGAGACTCAAAGCTCTTGAGAATGGAGAAAATGAGGTGTCAATTTTGCATTGGACCCTATGGGAAAATGCATTAAACGCCTACTGCTCCGACGTTCAGCGACCGATAACATCCATCTTTACACTGTAAACGGTAATTACATAGGTACATGCCTGGGGCAAATAACAGCGCAAATAATTGTCCATGTGCAGAGTAATAAAGGAGCAAACTTTTATATATGGGCCTGCAGTGGAAGTTATTCTTAAAAGGTGACTTTCACGAATCGTTCTGAAACTGTGCTAAATTACAGATAATTTCCATATATTTCTTGGGAGAAAATGCCCTGAAATTCTCCTTTCTCCGTTTTCGAGATATTCGAGGGCAAAGTCGTGCAGTTTTCGACTTCCAGGGGCTATAACTCGAAAACTAAAGAACGAGAATTTTTGGCACATATGGTCAATTGAATGTTTATCCCAACCCTCTCATTTGGCACTAGTTTCAGCCCGAATTGTGCAAGTCACCTAAGGTCACGAATCGTCCCGAACGTGTAGCCCAAATTGTGAAAATTTCAAACCGCTACTGCTTGCTTGTATGAGTAGGTAGCCATCTGAAACTTGGCATATATAAAGGTCATTAACATGTCTACATGCATGCACAATCTTATGTCAACTGATTTCATAACTTGCGAACTATAGGCCATCGAAATTTTTGTAAACAAAAGTTTGTGCGACTTTAGCTCCCAAACGGAATAAAAGCTAAAGCTGAAATAGCCTTCATTTTATTTCACTTATTTGTGTCTACACATGTATATGTTTTGCAGAGACTCAAAGCTCTTGAGAATGGAGAAAATGAGGTGTCAATTTTGCATTGGACCCTATGGGAAAATGCATTAAACGCCTACTGCTCCGACGTTCAGCGACCGATAACATCCATCTTTACACTGTAAACGGTAATTACATAGGTACATGCCTGGGGCAAATAACAGCGCAAATAATTGTCCATGTGCAGAGTAATAAAGGAGCAAACTTTTATATATGGGCCTGCAGTGGAAGTTATTCTTAAAAGGTGACTTTCACGAATCGTTCTGAAACTGTGCTAAATTACAGATAATTCCCATATATTTCTTGGGAGAAAATGCCCTGAAATTCTCCTTTCTCCGTTTTCGAGATATTCGAGGGCAAAGTCGTGCAGTTTTCGACTTCCAGGGGCTATAACTCGAAAACTAAAGAACGAGAATTTTTGGCACATATGGTCAATTGAATGTTTATCCCAACCCTCTCATTTGGCACTAGTTTCAGCCCGAATTGTGCAAGTCACCTAAGGTCACGAATCGTCCCGAACGTGTAGCCCAAATTGTGAAAATTTCAAACCGCTACTGCTTGCTTGTATGAGTAGGTAGCCATCTGAAACTTGGCATATATAAAGGTCATTAACATGTCTACATGCATGCACAATCTAATGTCAACTGATTTCATAACTTGCGAACTATAGGCCATCGAAATTTTTGTAAACAAAAGTTTGTGCGACTTTAGCTCCCAAACGGAATAAAAGCTAAAGCTGAAATAGCCTTCATTTTATTTCACTTATTTGTGTCTACACATGTATATGTTTTGCAGAGACTCAAAGCTCTTGAGAATGGAGAAAATGAGGTGTCAATTTTGCATTGGACCCTATGGGAAAATGCATTAAACGCCTACTGCTCCGACGTTCAGCGACCGATAACATCCATCTTTACACTGTAAACGGTAATTACATAGGTACATGCCTGGGGCAAATAACAGCGCAAATAATTGTCCATGTGCAGAGTAATAAAGGAGCAAACTTTTATATATGGGCCTGCAGTGGAAGTTATTCTTAAAAGGTGACTTTCACGAATCGTTCTGAAACTGTGCTAAATTACAGATAATTCCCATATATTTCTTGGGAGAAAATGCCCTGAAATTCTCCTTTCTCCGTTTTCGAGATATTCGAGGGCAAAGTCGTGCAGTTTTCGACTTCCAGGGGCTATAACTCGAAAACTAAAGAACGAGAATTTTTGGCACATATGGTCAATTGAATGTTTATCCCAACCCTCTCATTTGGCACTAGTTTCAGCCCGAATTGTGCAAGTCACCTAAGGTCACGAATCGTCCCGAACGTGTAGCCCAAATTGTGAAAATTTCAAACCGCTACTGCTTGCTTGTATGAGTAGGTAGCCATCTGAAACTTGGCATATATAAAGGTCATTAACATGTCTACATGCATGCACAGTCTTATGTCAACTGATTGCATAACTTGCGAACTATAGGCCATCGAAATTTTTGTAAACAAAAGTTTGTGCGACTTTAGCTCCCAAACGGAATAAAAGCTAAAGCTGAAATAGCCTTCATTTTATTTCACTTATTTGTGTCTACACATGTATATGTTTTGCAGAGACTCAAAGCTCTTGAGAATGGAGAAAATGAGGTGTCAATTTTGCATTGGACCCTATGGGAAAATGCATTAAACGCCTACTGCTCCGACGTTCAGCGACCGATAACATCCATCTTTACACTGTAAACGGTAATTACATAGGTACATGCCTGGGGCAAATAACAGCGCAAATAATTGTCCATGTGCAGAGTAATAAAGGAGCAAACTTTTATATATGGGCCTGCAGTGGAAGTTATTCTTAAAAGGTGACTTTCACGAATCGTTCTGAAACTGTGCTAAATTACAGATAATTCCCATATATTTCTTGGAAGAAAATGCCCTGAAATTCTCCTTTCTCCGTTTTCGAGATATTCGAGGGCAAAGTCGTGCAGTTTTCGACTTCCAGGGGCTATAACTCGAAAACTAAAGAACGAGAATTTTTGGCACATATGGTCAATTGAATGTTTATCCCAACCCTCTCATTTGGCACTAGTTTCAGCCCGAATTGTGCAAGTCACCTAAGGTCACGAATCGTCCCGAACGTGTAGCCCAAATTGTGAAAATTTCAAACCGCTACTGCTTGCTTGTATGAGTAGGTAGCCATCTGAAACTTGGCATATATAAAGGTCATTAACATGTCTACATGCATGCACAATCTTATGTCAACTGATTGCATAACTTGCGAACTATAGGCCATCGAAATTTTTGTAAACAAAAGTTTGTGCGACTTTAGCTCCCAAACGGAATAAAAGCTAAAGCTGAAATAGCCTTCATTTTATTTCACTTATTTGTGTCTACACATGTATATGTTTTGCAGAGACTCAAAGCTCTTGAGAATGGAGAAAATGAGGTGTCAATTTTGCATTGGACCCTATGGGAAAATGCATTAAACGCCTACTGCTCCGACGTTCAGCGACCGATAACATCCATCTTTACACTGTAAACGGTAATTACATAGGTACATGCCTGGGGCAAATAACAGCGCAAATAATTGTCCATGTGCAGAGTAATAAAGGAGCAAACTTTTATATATGGGCCTGCAGTGGAAGTTATTCTTAAAAGGTGACTTTCACGAATCGTTCTGAAACTGTGCTAAATTACAGATAATTCCCATATATTTCTTGGGAGAAAATGCCCTGAAATTCTCCTTTCTCCGTTTTCGAGATATTCGAGGGCAAAGTCGTGCAGTTTTCGACTTCCAGGGGCTATAACTCGAAAACTAAAGAACGAGAATTTTTGGCACATATGGTCAATTGAATGTTTATCCCAACCCTCTCATTTGGCACTAGTTTCAGCCCGAATTGTGCAAGTCACCTAAGGTCACGAATCGTCCCGAACGTGTAGCCCAAATTGTGAAAATTTCAAACCGCTACTGCTTGCTTGTATGAGTAGGTAGCCATCTGAAACTTGGCATATATAAAGGTCATTAACATGTCTACATGCATGCACAATCTTATGTCAACTGATTGCATAACTTGCGAACTATAGGCCATCGAAATTTTTGTAAACAAAAGTTTGTGCGACTTTAGCTCCCAAACGGAATAAAAGCTAAAGCTGAAATAGCCTTCATTTTATTTCACTTATTTGTGTCTACACATGTATATGTTTTGCAGAGACTCAAAGCTCTTGAGAATGGAGAAAATGAGGTGTCAATTTTGCATTGGACCCTATGGGAAAATGCATTAAACGCCTACTGCTCCGACGTTCAGCGACCGATAACATCCATCTTTACACTGTAAACGGTAATTACATAGGTACATGCCTGGGGCAAATAACAGCGCAAATAATTGTCCATGTGCAGAGTAATAAAGGAGCAAACTTTTATATATGGGCCTGCAGTGGAAGTTATTCTTAAAAGGTGACTTTCACGAATCGTTCTGAAACTGTGCTAAATTACAGATAATTCCCATATATTTCTTGGGAGAAAATGCCCTGAAATTCTCCTTTCTCCGTTTTCGAGATATTCGAGGGCAAAGTCGTGCAGTTTTCGACTTCCAGGGGCTATAACTCGAAAACTAAAGAACGAGAATTTTTGGCACATATGGTCAATTGAATGTTTATCCCAACCCTCTCATTTGGCACTAGTTTCAGCCCGAATTGTGCAAGTCACCTAAGGTCACGAATCGTCCCGAATGTGTAGCCCAAATTGTGAAAATTTCAAACCGCTACTGCTTGCTTGTATGAGTAGGTAGCCATCTGAAACTTGGCATATATAAAGGTCATTAACATGTCTACATGCATGCACAATCTTATGTCAACTGATTGCATAACTTGCGAACTATTGGCCATCGAAATTTTTGTAAACAAAAGTTTGTGCGACTTTAGCTCCCAAACGGAATAAAAGCTAAAGCTGAAATAGCCTTCATTCTATTTCACTTATTTGTGTCTACACATGTATATGTTTTGCAGAGACTCAAAGCTCTTGAGAATGGAGAAAATGAGGTGTCAATTTTGCATTGGACCCTATGGGAAAATGCATTAAACGCCTACTGCTCCGACGTTCAGCGACCGATAACATCCATCTTTACACTGTAAACGGTAATTACATAGGTACATGCCTGGGGCAAATAACAGCGCAAATAATTGTCCATGTGCAGAGTAATAAAGGAGCAAACTTTTATATATGGGCCTGCAGTGGAAGTTATTCTTAAAAGGTGACTTTCACGAATCGTTCTGAAACTGTGCTAAATTACAGATAATTCCCATATATTTCTTGGGAGAAAATGCCCTGAAATTCTCCTTTCTCCGTTTTCGAGATATTCGAGGGCAAAGTCGTGCAGTTTTCGACTTCCAGGGGCTATAACTCGAAAACTAAAGAACGAGAATTTTTGGCACATATGGTCAATTAAATGTTTATCCCAACCCTCTTATTTGGCACTAGTTTCAGCCCGAATTGTGCAAGTCACCTAAGGTCACGAATCGTCCCGAACGTGTAGCCCAAATTGTGAAAATTTCAAACCGCTACTGCTTGCTTGTATGAGTAGGTAGCCATCTGAAACTTGGCATATATAAAGGTCATTAACATGTCTACATGCATGCACAATCTTATGTCAACTGATTTCATAACTTGCGAACTATAGGCCATCGAAATTTTTGTAAACAAAAGTTTGTGCGACATTAGCTCCCAAACGGAATAAAAGCTAAAGCTGAAATAGCCTTCATTTTATTTCACTTATTTGTGTCTACACATGTATATGTTTTGCAGAGACTCAAAGCTCTTGAGAATGGAGAAAATGAGGTGTCAATTTTGCATTGGACCCTATGGGAAAATGCATTAAACGCCTACTGCTCCGACGTTCAGCGACCGATAACATCCATCTTTACACTGTAAACGGTAATTACATAGGTACATGCCTGGGGCAAATAACAGCGCAAATAATTGTCCATGTGCAGAGTAATAAAGGAGCAAACTTTTATATATGGGCCTGCAGTGGAAGTTATTCTTAAAAGGTGACTTTCACGAATCGTTCTGAAACTGTGCTACATTACAGATAATTCCCATATATTTCTTGGGAGAAAATGCCCTGAAATTCTCCTTTCTCCGTTTTCGAGATATTCGAGGGCAAAGTCGTGCAGTTTTCGACTTCCAGGGGCTATAACTCGAAAACTAAAGAACGAGAATTTTTGGCACATATGGTCAATTGAATGTTTATCCCAACCCTCTCATTTGGCACTAGTTTCAGCCCGAATTGTGCAAGTCACCTAAGGTCACGAATCGTCCCGAACGTGTAGCCCAAATTGTGAAAATTTCAAACCGCTACTGCTTGCTTGTATGAGTAGGTAGCCATCTGAAACTTGGCATATATAAAGGTCATTAACATGTCTACATGCATGCACAATCTTATGTCAACTGATTGCATAACTTGCGAACTATAGGCCATCGAAATTTTTGTAAACAAAAGTTTGTGCGACTTTAGCTCCCAAACGGAATAAAAGCTAAAGCTGAAATAGCCTTCATTTTATTTCACTTATTTGTGTCTACACATGTATATGTTTTGCAGAGACTCAAAGCTCTTGAGAATGGAGAAAATGAGGTGTCAATTTTGCATTGGACCCTATGGGAAAATGCATTAAACGCCTACTGCTCCGACGTTCAGCGACCGATAACATCCATCTTTTCACTGTAAACGGTAATTACATAGGTACATGCCTGGGGCAAATAACAGCGCAAATAATTGTCCATGTGCAGAGTAATAAAGGAGCAAACTTTTATATATGGGCCTGCAGTGGAAGTTATTCTTAAAAGGTGACTTTCACGAATCGTTCTGAAACTGTGCTAAATTACAGATAATTCCCATATATTTCTTGGGAGAAAATGCCCTGAAATTCTCCTTTCTCCGTTTTCGAGATATTCGAGGGCAAAGTCGTGCAGTTTTCGACTTCCAGGGGCTATAACTCGAAAACTAAAGAATGAGAATTTTTGGCACATATGGTCAATTGAATGTTTATCCCAACCCTCTCATTTGGCACTAGTTTCAGCCCGAATTGTGCAAGTCACCTAAGGTCACGAATCGTCCCGAACGTGTAGCCCAAATTGTGAAAATTTCAAACCGCTACTGCTTGCTTGTATGAGTAGGTAGCCATCTGAAACTTGGCATATATAAAGGTCATTAACATGTCTACATGCATGCACAATCTTATGTCAACTGATTTCATAACTTGCGAACAATAGGCCATCGAAATTTTTGTAAACAAAAGTTTGTGCGACTTTAGCTCCCAAACGGAATAAAAGCTAAAGCTGAAATAGCCTTCATTTTATTTCACTTATTTGTGTCTACACATGTATATGTTTTGCAGAGACTCAAAGCTCTTGAGAATGGAGAAAATGAGGTGTCAATTTTGCATTGGACCCTATGGGAAAATGCATTAAACGCCTACTGCTCCGACGTTCAGCGACCGATAACATCCATCTTTACACTGTAAACGGTAATTACATAGGTACATGCCTGGGGCAAATAACAGCGCAAATAATTGTCCATGTGCAGAGTAATAAAGGAGCAAACTTTTATATATGGGCCTGCAGTGGAAGTTATTCTTAAAAGGTGACTTTCACGAATCGTTCTGAAACTGTGCTAAATTACAGATAATTCCCATATATTTCTTGGGAGAAAATGCCCTGAAATTCTCCTTTCTCCGTTTTCGAGATATTCGAGGGCAAAGTCGTGCAGTTTTCGACTTCCAGGGGCTATAACTCGAAAACTAAAGAACGAGAATTTTTGGCACATATGGTCAATTGAATGTTTATCCCAACCCTCTCATTTGGCACTAGTTTCAGCCCGAATTGTGCAAGTCACCTAAGGTCACGAATCGTCCCGAACGTGTAGCCCAAATTGTGAAAATTTCAAACCGCTACTGCTTGCTTGTATGAGTAGGTAGCCATCTGAAACTTGGCATATATAAAGGTCATTAACATGTCTACATGCATGCACAATCTTATGTCAACTGATTGCATAACTTGCGAACTATAGGCCATCGAAATTTTTGTAAACAAAAGTTTGTGCGACTTTAGCTCCCAAACGGAATAAAAGCTAAAGCTGAAATAGCCTTCATTTTATTTCACTTATTTGTGTCTACACATGTATATGTTTTGCAGAGACTCAAAGCTCTTGAGAATGGAGAAAATGAGGTGTCAATTTTGCATTGGACCCTATGGGAAAATGCATTAAACGCCTACTGCTCCGACGTTCAGCGACCGATAACATCCATCTTTACACTGTAAACGGTAATTACATAGGTACATGCCTGGGGCAAATAACAGCGCAAATAATTGTCCATGTGCAGAGTAATAAAGGAGCAAACTTTTATATATGGGCCTGCAGTGGAAGTTATTCTTAAAAGGTGATATTCACGAATCGTTCTGAAACTGTGCTAAATTACAGATAATTCCCATATATTTCTTGGGAGAAAATGCCCTGAAATTCTCCTTTCTCCGTTTTCGAGATATTCGAGGGCAAAGTCGTGCAGTTTTCGACTTCCAGGGGCTATAACTCGAAAACTAGAGAACGAGAATTTTTGGCACATATGGTCAATTGAATGTTTATCCCAACCCTCTCATTTGGCACTAGTTTCAGCCCGAATTGTGCAAGTCACCTAAGGTCACGAATCGTCCCGAACGTGTAGCCCAAATTGTGAAAATTTCAAACCGCTACTGCTTGCTTGTATGAGTAGGTAGCCATCTGAAACTTGGCATATATAAAGGTCATTAACATGTCTACATGCATGCACAATCTTATGTCAACTGATTGCATAACTTGCGAACTATAGGCCATCGAAATTTTTGTAAACAAAAGTTTGTGCGACTTTAGCTCCCAAACGGAATAAAAGCTAAAGCTGAAATAGCCTTCATTCTATTTCACTTATTTGTGTCTACACATGTATATGTTTTGCAGAGACTCAAAGCTCTTGAGAATGGAGAAAATGAGGTGTCAATTTTGCATTGGACCCTATGGGAAAATGCATTAAACGCCTACTGCTCCGACGTTCAGCGACCGATAACATCCATCTTTACACTGTAAACGGTAATTACATAGGTACATGCCTGGGGCAAATAACAGCGCAAATAATTGTCCATGTGCAGAGTAATAAAGGAGCAAACTTTTATATATGGGCCTGCAGTGGAAGTTATTCTTAAAAGGTGACTTTCACGAATCGTTCTGAAACTGTGCTAAATTACAGATATTTCCCATATATTTCTTGGGAGAAAATGCCCTGAAATTCTCCTTTCTCCGTTTTCGAGATATTCGAGGGCAAAGTCGTGCAGTTTTCGACTTCCAGGGGCTATAACTCGAAAACTAAAGAACGAGAATTTTTGGCACATATGGTCAATTGAATGTTTATCCCAACCCTCTCATTTGGCACTAGTTTCAGCCCGAATTGTGCAAGTCACCTAAGGTCACGAATCGTCCCGAACGTGTAGCCCAAATTGTGAAAATTTCAAACCGCTACTGCTTGCTTGTATGAGTAGGTAGCCATCTGAAACTTGGCATATATAAAGGTCATTAACATGTCTACATGCATGCACAATCTTATGTCAACTGATTGCATAACTTGCGAACTATAGGCCATCGAAATTTTTGTAAACAAAAGTTTGTGCGACTTTAGCTCCCAAACGGAATAAAAGCTAAAGCTGAAATAGCCTTCATTCTATTTCACTTATTTGTGTATACACATGTATATGTTTTGCAGAGACTCAAAGCTCTTGAGAATGGAGAAAATGAGGTGTCAATTTTGCATTGGACCCTATGGGAAAATGCATTAAACGCCTACTGCTCCGACGTTCAGCGACCGATAACATCCATCTTTACACTGTAAACGGTAATTACATAGGTACATGCCTGGGGCAAATAACAGCGCAAATAATTGTCCATGTGCAGAGTAATAAAGGAGCAAACTTTTATATATGGGCCTGCAGTGGAAGTTATTCTTAAAAGGTGACTTTCACGAATCGTTCTGAAACTGTGCTAAATTACAGATAATTCCCATATATTTCTTGGGAGAAAATGCCCTGAAATTCTCCTTTCTCCGTTTTCGAGATATTCGAGGGCAAAGTCGTGCAGTTTTCGACTTCCAGGGGCTATAACTCGAAAACTAAAGAACGAGAATTTTTGGCACATATGGTCAATTGAATGTTTATCCCAACCCTCTCATTTGGCACTAGTTTCAGCCCGAATTGTGCAAGTCACCTAAGGTCACGAATCGTCCCGAACGTGTAGCCCAAATTGTGAAAATTTCAAACCGCTACTGCTTGCTTGTATGAGTAGGTAGCCATCTGAAACTTGGCATATATAAAGGTCATTAACATGTCTACATGCATGCACAATCTTATGTCAACTGATTGCATAACTTGCGAACTATAGGCCATCGAAATTTTTGTAAACAAAAGTTTGTGCGACTTTAGCTCCCAAACGGAATAAAAGCTAAAGCTGAAATAGCCTTCATTTTATTTCACTTATTTGTGTCTACACATGTATATGTTTTGCAGAGACTCAAAGCTCTTGAGAATGGAGAAAATGAGGTGTCAATTTTGCATTGGACCCTATGGGAAAATGCATTAAACGCCTACTGCTCCGACGTTCAGCGACCGATAACATCCATCTTTACACTGTAAACGGTAATTACATAGGTACATGCCTGGGGCAAATAACAGCGCAAATAATTGTCCATGTGCAGAGTAATAAAGGAGCAAACTTTTATATATGGGCCTGCAGTGGAAGTTATTCTTAAAAGGTGATATTCACGAATCGTTCTGAAACTGTGCTAAATTACAGATAATTCCCATATATTTCTTGGGAGAAAATGCCCTGAAATTCTCCTTTCTCCGTTTTCGAGATATTCGAGGGCAAAGTCGTGCAGTTTTCGACTTCCAGGGGCTATAACTCGAAAACTAAAGAACGAGAATTTTTGGCACATATGGTCAATTGAATGTTTATCCCAACCCTCTCATTTGGCACTAGTTTCAGCCCGAATTGTGCAAGTCACCTAAGGTCACGAATCGTCCCGAATGTGTAGCCCAAATTGTGAAAATTTCAAACCGCTACTGCTTGCTTGTATGAGTAGGTAGCCATCTGAAACTTGGCATATATAAAGGTCATTAACATGTCTACATGCATGCACAATCTTATGTCAACTGATTGCATAACTTGCGAACTATTGGCCATCGAAATTTTTGTAAACAAAAGTTTGTGCGACTTTAGCTCCCAAACGGAATAAAAGCTAAAGCTGAAATAGCCTTCATTCTATTTCACTTATTTGTGTCTACACATGTATATGTTTTGCAGAGACTCAAAGCTCTTGAGAATGGAGAAAATGAGGTGTCAATTTTGCATTGGACCCTATGGGAAAATGCATTAAACGCCTACTGCTCCGACGTTCAGCGACCGATAACATCCATCTTTACACTGTAAACGGTAATTACATAGGTACATGCCTGGGGCAAATAACAGCGCAAATAATTGTCCATGTGCAGAGTAATAAAGGAGCAAACTTTTATATATGGGCCTGCAGTGGAAGTTATTCTTAAAAGGTGACTTTCACGAATCGTTCTGAAACTGTGCTAAATTACAGATAATTCCCATATATTTCTTGGGAGAAAATGCCCTGAAATTCTCCTTTCTCCGTTTTCGAGATATTCGAGGGCAAAGTCGTGCAGTTTTCGACTTCCAGGGGCTATAACTCGAAAACTAAAGAACGAGAATTTTTGGCACATATGGTCAATTGAATGTTTATCCCAACCCTCTTATTTGGCACTAGTTTCAGCCCGAATTGTGCAAGTCACCTAAGGTCACGAATCGTCCCGAACGTGTAGCCCAAATTGTGAAAATTTCAAACCGCTACTGCTTGCTTGTATGAGTAGGTAGCCATCTGAAACTTGGCATATATAAAGGTCATTAACATGTCTACATGCATGCACAATCTTATGTCAACTGATTTCATAACTTGCGAACTATAGGCCATCGAAATTTTTGTAAACAAAAGTTTGTGCGACATTAGCTCCCAAACGGAATAAAAGCTAAAGCTGAAATAGCCTTCATTTTATTTCACTTATTTGTGTCTACACATGTATATGTTTTGCAGAGACTCAAAGCTCTTGAGAATGGAGAAAATGAGGTGTCAATTTTGCATTGGACCCTATGGGAAAATGCATTAAACGCCTACTGCTCCGACGTTCAGCGACCGATAACATCCATCTTTACACTGTAAACGGTAATTACATAGGTACATGCCTGGGGCAAATAACAGCGCAAATAATTGTCCATGTGCAGAGTAATAAAGGAGCAAACTTTTATATATGGGCCTGCAGTGGAAGTTATTCTTAAAAGGTGACTTTCACGAATCGTTCTGAAACTGTGCTACATTACAGATAATTCCCATATATTTCTTGGGAGAAAATGCCCTGAAATTCTCCTTTCTCCGTTTTCGAGATATTCGAGGGCAAAGTCGTGCAGTTTTCGACTTCCAGGGGCTATAACTCGAAAACTAAAGAACGAGAATTTTTGGCACATATGGTCAATTGAATGTTTATCCCAACCCTCTCATTTGGCACTAGTTTCAGCCCGAATTGTGCAAGTCACCTAAGGTCACGAATCGTCCCGAACGTGTAGCCCAAATTGTGAAAATTTCAAACCGCTACTGCTTGCTTGTATGAGTAGGTAGCCATCTGAAACTTGGCATATATAAAGGTCATTAACATGTCTACATGCATGCACAATCTTATGTCAACTGATTGCATAACTTGCGAACTATAGGCCATCGAAATTTTTGTAAACAAAAGTTTGTGCGACTTTAGCTCCCAAACGGAATAAAAGCTAAAGCTGAAATAGCCTTCATTTTATTTCACTTATTTGTGTCTACACATGTATATGTTTTGCAGAGACTCAAAGCTCTTGAGAATGGAGAAAATGAGGTGTCAATTTTGCATTGGACCCTATGGGAAAATGCATTAAACGCCTACTGCTCCGACGTTCAGCGACCGATAACATCCATCTTTACACTGTAAACGGTAATTACATAGGTACATGCCTGGGGCAAATAACAGCGCAAATAATTGTCCATGTGCAGAGTAATAAAGGAGCAAACTTTTATATATGGGCCTGCAGTGGAAGTTATTCTTAAAAGGTGACTTTCACGAATCGTTCTGAAACTGTGCTAAATTACAGATAATTCCCATATATTTCTTGGGAGAAAATGCCCTGAAATTCTCCTTTCTCCGTTTTCGAGATATTCGAGGGCAAAGTCGTGCAGTTTTCGACTTCCAGGGGCTATAACTCGAAAACTAAAGAACGAGAATTTTTGGCACATATGGTCAATTGAATGTTTATCCCAACCCTCTCATTTGGCACTAGTTTCAGCCCGAATTGTGCAAGTCACCTAAGGTCACGAATCGTCCCGAACGTGTAGCCCAAATTGTGAAAATTTCAAACCGCTACTGCTTGCTTGTATGAGTAGGTAGCCATCTGAAACTTGGCATATATAAAGGTCATTAACATGTCTACATGCATGCACAATCTTATGTCAACTGATTGCATAACTTGCGAACTATAGGCCATCGAAATTTTTGTAAACAAAAGTTTGTGCGACTTTAGCTCCCAAACGGAATAAAAGCTAAAGCTGAAATAGCCTTCATTTTATTTCACTTATTTGTGTCTACACATGTATATGTTTTGCAGAGACTCAAAGCTCTTGAGAATGGAGAAAATGAGGTGTCAATTTTGCATTGGACCCTATGGGAAAATGCATTAAACGCCTACTGCTCCGACGTTCAGCGACCGATAACATCCATCTTTACACTGTAAACGGTAATTACATAGGTACATGCCTGGGGCAAATAACAGCGCAAATAATTGTCCATGTGCAGAGTAATAAAGGAGCAAACTTTTATATATGGGCCTGCAGTGGAAGTTATTCTTAAAAGGTGACTTTCACGAATCGTTCTGAAACTGTGCTAAATTACAGATAATTCCCATATATTTCTTGGGAGAAAATGCCCTGAAATTCTCCTTTCTCCGTTTTCGAGATATTCGAGGGCAAAGTCGTGCAGTTTTCGACTTCCAGGGGCTATAACTCGAAAACTAGAGAACGAGAATTTTTGGCACATATGGTCAATTGAATGTTTATCCCAACCCTCTCATTTGGCACTAGTTTCAGCCCGAATTGTGCAAGTCACCTAAGGTCACGAATCGTCCCGAACGTGTAGCCCAAATTGTGAAAATTTCAAACCGCTACTGCTTGCTTGTATGAGTAGGTAGCCATCTGAAACTTGGCATATATAAAGGTCATTAACATGTCTACATGCATGCACAATCTTATGTCAACTGATTGCATAACTTGCGAACTATAGGCCATCGAAATTTTTGTAAACAAAAGTTTGTGCGACTTTAGCTCCCAAACGGAATAAAAGCTAAAGCTGAAATAGCCTTCATTTTATTTCACTTATTTGTGTCTACACATGTATATGTTTTGCAGAGACTCAAAGCTCTTGAGAATGGAGAAAATGAGGTGTCAATTTTGCATTGGACCCTATGGGAAAATGCATTAAACGCCTACTGCTCCGACGTTCAGCGACCGATAACATCCATCTTTACACTGTAAACGGTAATTACATAGGTACATGCCTGGGGCAAATAACAGCGCAAATAATTGTCCATGTGCAGAGTAATAAAGGAGCAAACTTTTATATATGGGCCTGCAGTGGAAGTTATTCTTAAAAGGTGACTTTCACGAATCGTTCTGAAACTGTGCTAAATTACAGATAATTCCCATATATTTCTTGGGAGAAAATGCCCTGAAATTCTCCTTTCTCCGTTTTCGAGATATTCGAGGGCAAAGTCGTGCAGTTTTCGACTTCCAGGGGCTATAACTCGAAAACTAGAGAACGAGAATTTTTGGCACATATGGTCAATTGAATGTTTATCCCAACCCTCTCATTTGGCACTAGTTTCAGCCCGAATTGTGCAAGTCACCTAAGGTCACGAATCGTCCCGAACGTGTAGCCCAAATTGTGAAAATTTCAAACCGCTACTGCTTGCTTGTATGAGTAGGTAGCCATCTGAAACTTGGCATATATAAAGGTCATTAACATGTCTACATGCATGCACAATCTTATGTCAACTGATTGCATAACTTGCGAACTATAGGCCATCGAAATTTTTGTAAACAAAAGTTTGTGCGACTTTAGCTCCCAAACGGAATAAAAGCTAAAGCTGAAATAGCCTTCATTCTATTTCACTTATTTGTGTCTACACATGTATATGTTTTGCAGAGACTCAAAGCTCTTGAGAATGGAGAAAATGAGGTGTCAATTTTGCATTGGACCCTATGGGAAAATGCATTAAACGCCTACTGCTCCGACGTTCAGCGACCGATAACATCCATCTTTACACTGTAAACGGTAATTACATAGGTACATGCCTGGGGCAAATAACAGCGCAAATAATTGTCCATGTGCAGAGTAATAAAGGAGCAAACTTTTATATATGGGCCTGCAGTGGAAGTTATTCTTAAAAGGTGACTTTCACGAATCGTTCTGAAACTGTGCTAAATTACAGATAATTCCCATATATTTCTTGGGAGAAAATGCCCTGAAATTCTCCTTTCTCCGTTTTCGAGATATTCGAGGGCAAAGTCGTGCAGTTTTCGACTTCCAGGGGCTATAACTCGAAAACTAAAGAACGAGAATTTTTGGCACATATGGTCAATTGAATGTTTATCCCAACCCTCTCATTTGGCACTAGTTTCAGCCCGAATTGTGCAAGTCACCTAAGGTCACGAATCGTCCCGAACGTGTAGCCCAAATTGTGAAAATTTCAAACCGCTACTGCTTGCTTGTATGAGTAGGTAGCCATCTGAAACTTGGCATATATAAAGGTCATTAACATGTCTACATGCATGCACAATCTTATGTCAACTGATTGCATAACTTGCGAACTATAGGCCATCGAAATTTTTGTAAACAAAAGTTTGTGCGACTTTAGCTCCCAAACGGAATAAAAGCTAAAGCTGAAATAGCCTTCATTTTATTTCACTTATTTGTGTCTACACATGTATATGTTTTGCAGAGACTCAAAGCTCTTGAGAATGGAGAAAATGAGGTGTCAATTTTGCATTGGACCCTATGGGAAAATGCATTAAACGCCTACTGCTCCGACGTTCAGCGACCGATAACATCCATCTTTACACTGTAAACGGTAATTACATAGGTACATGCCTGGGGCAAATAACAGCGCAAATAATTGTCCATGTGCAGAGTAATAAAGGAGCAAACTTTTATATATGGGCCTGCAGTGGAAGTTATTCTTAAAAGGTGACTTTCACGAATCGTTCTGAAACTGTGCTAAATTACAGATAATTCCCATATATTTCTTGGGAGAAAATGCCCTGAAATTCTCCTTTCTCCGTTTTCGAGATATTCGAGGGCAAAGTCGTGCAGTTTTCGACTTCCAGGGGCTATAACTCGAAAACTAAAGAACGAGAATTTTTGGCACATATGGTCAATTGAATGTTTATCCCAACCCTCTCATTTGGCACTAGTTTCAGCCCGAATTGTGCAAGTCACCTAAGGTCACGAATCGTCCCGAACGTGTAGCCCAAATTGTGAAAATTTCAAACCGCTACTGCTTGCTTGTATGAGTAGGTAGCCATCTGAAACTTGGCATATATAAAGGTCATTAACATGTCTACATGCATGCACAATCTTATGTCAACTGATTGCATAACTTGCGAACTATAGGCCATCGAAATTTTTGTAAACAAAAGTTTGTGCGACTTTAGCTCCCAAACGGAATAAAAGCTAAAGCTGAAATAGCCTTCATTCTATTTCACTTATTTGTGTCTACACATGTATATGTTTTGCAGAGACTCAAAGCTCTTGAGAATGGAGAAAATGAGGTGTCAATTTTGCATTGGACCCTATGGGAAAATGCATTAAACGCCTACTGCTCCGACGTTCAGCGACCGATAACATCCATCTTTACACTGTAAACGGTAATTACATAGGTACATGCCTGGGGCAAATAACAGCGCAAATAATTGTCCATGTGCAGAGTAATAAAGGAGCAAACTTTTATATATGGGCCTGCAGTGGAAGTTATTCTTAAAAGGTGACTTTCACGAATCGTTCTGAAACTGTGCTAAATTACAGATAATTCCCATATATTTCTTGGGAGAAAATGCCCTGAAATTCTCCTTTCTCCGTTTTCGAGATATTCGAGGGCAAAGTCGTGCAGTTTTCGACTTCCAGGGGCTATAACTCGAAAACTAAAGAAGGAGAATTTTTGGCACATATGGTCAATTGAATGTTTATCCCAACCCTCTCATTTGGCACTAGTTTCAGCCCGAATTGTGCAAGTCACCTAAGGTCACGAATCGTCCCGAACGTGTAGCCCAAATTGTGAAAATTTCAAACCGCTACTGCTTGCTTGTATGAGTAGGTAGCCATCTGAAACTTGGCATATATAAAGGTCATTAACATGTCTACATGCATGCACAATCTTATGTCAACTGATTGCATAACTTGCGAACTATAGGCCATCGAAATTTTTGTAAACAAAAGTTTGTGCGACTTTAGCTCCCAAACGGAATAAAAGCTAAAGCTGAAATAGCCTTCATTCTATTTCACTTATTTGTGTCTACACATGTATATGTTTTGCAGAGACTCAAAGCTCTTGAGAATGGAGAAAATGAGGTGTCAATTTTGCATTGGACCCTATGGGAAAATGCATTAAACGCCTACTGCTCCGACGTTCAGCGACCGATAACATCCATCTTTACACTGTAAACGGTAATTACATAGGTACATGCCTGGGGCAAATAACAGCGCAAATAATTGTCCATGTGCAGAGTAATAAAGGAGCAAACTTTTATATATGGGCCTGCAGTGGAAGTTATTCTTAAAAGGTGACTTTCACGAATCGTTCTGAAACTGTGCTAAATTACAGATAATTCCCATATATTTCTTGGGAGAAAATGCCCTGAAATTCTCCTTTCTCCGTTTTCGAGATATTCGAGGGCAAAGTCGTGCAGTTTTCGACTTCCAGGGGCTATAACTCGAAAACTAAAGAACGAGAATTTTTGGCACATATGGTCAATTGAATGTTTATCCCAACCCTCTCATTTGGCACTAGTTTCAGCCCGAATTGTGCAAGTCACCTAAGGTCACGAATCGTCCCGAACGTGTAGCCCAAATTGTGAAAATTTCAAACCGCTACTGCTTGCTTGTATGAGTAGGTAGCCATCTGAAACTTGGCATATATAAAGGTCATTAACATGTCTACATGCATGCACAATCTTATGTCAACTGATTGCATAACTTGCGAACTATAGGCCATCGAAATTTTTGTAAACAAAAGTTTGTGCGACTTTAGCTCCCAAACGGAATAAAAGCTAAAGCTGAAATAGCCTTCATTCTATTTCACTTATTTGTGTCTACACATGTATATGTTTTGCAGAGACTCAAAGCTCTTGAGAATGGAGAAAATGAGGTGTCAATTTTGCATTGGACCCTATGGGAAAATGCATTAAACGCCTACTGCTCCGACGTTCAGCGACCGATAACATCCATCTTTACACTGTAAACGGTAATTACATAGGTACATGCCTGGGGCAAATAACAGCGCAAATAATTGTCCATGTGCAGAGTAATAAAGGAGCAAACTTTTATATATGGGCCTGCAGTGGAAGTTATTCTTAAAAGGTGACTTTCACGAATCGTTCTGAAACTGTGCTAAATTACAGATAATTCCCATATATTTCTTGGGAGAAAATGCCCTGAAATTCTCCTTTCTCCGTTTTCGAGATATTCGAGGGCAAAGTCGTGCAGTTTTCGACTTCCAGGGGCTATAACTCGAAAACTAAAGAACGAGAATTTTTGGCACATATGGTCAATTGAATGTTTATCCCAACCCTCTCATTTGGCACTAGTTTCAGCCCGAATTGTGCAAGTCACCTAAGGTCACGAATCGTCCCGAACGTGTAGCCCAAATTGTGAAAATTTCAAACCGCTACTGCTTGCTTGTATGAGTAGGTAGCCATCTGAAACTTGGCATATATAAAGGTCATTAACATGTCTACATGCATGCACAATCTTATGTCAACTGATTGCATAACTTGCGAACTATAGGCCATCGAAATTTTTGTAAACAAAAGTTTGTGCGACTTTAGCTCCCAAACGGAATAAAAGCTAAAGCTGAAATAGCCTTCATTCTATTTCACTTATTTGTGTCTACACATGTATATGTTTTGCAGAGACTCAAAGCTCTTGAGAATGGAGAAAATGAGGTGTCAATTTTGCATTGGACCCTATGGGAAAATGCATTAAACGCCTACTGCTCCGACGTTCAGCGACCGATAACATCCATCTTTACACTGTAAACGGTAATTACATAGGTACATGCCTGGGGCAAATAACAGCGCAAATAATTGTCCATGTGCAGAGTAATAAAGGAGCAAACTTTTATATATGGGCCTGCAGTGGAAGTTATTCTTAAAAGGTGACTTTCACGAATCGTTCTGAAACTGTGCTAAATTACAGATAATTCCCATATATTTCTTGGGAGAAAATGCCCTGAAATTCTCCTTTCTCCGTTTTCGAGATATTCGAGGGCAAAGTCGTGCAGTTTTCGACTTCCAGGGGCTATAACTCGAAAACTAAAGAACGAGAATTTTTGGCACATATGGTCAATTGAATGTTTATCCCAACCCTCTCATTTGGCACTAGTTTCAGCCCGAATTGTGCAAGTCACCTAAGGTCACGAATCGTCCCGAACGTGTAGCCCAAATTGTGAAAATTTCAAACCGCTACTGCTTGCTTGTATGAGTAGGTAGCCATCTGAAACTTGGCATATATAAAGGTCATTAACATGTCTACATGCATGCACAATCTTATGTCAACTGATTTCATAACTTGCGAACTATAGGCCATCGAAATTTTTGTAAACAAAAGTTTGTGCGACTTTAGCTCCCAAACGGAATAAAAGCTAAAGCTGAAATAGCCTTCATTTTATTTCACTTATTTGTGTCTACACATGTATATGTTTTGCAGAGACTCAAAGCTCTTGAGAATGGAGAAAATGAGGTGTCAATTTTGCATTGGACCCTATGGGAAAATGCATTAAACGCCTACTGCTCCGACGTTCAGCGACCGATAACATCCATCTTTACACTGTAAACGGTAATTACATAGGTACATGCCTGGGGCAAATAACAGCGCAAATAATTGTCCATGTGCAGAGTAATAAAGGAGCAAACTTTTATATATGGGCCTGCAGTGGAAGTTATTCTTAAAAGGTGACTTTCACGAATCGTTCTGAAACTGTGCTAAATTACAGATAATTCCCATATATTTCTTGGGAGAAAATGCCCTGAAATTCTCCTTTCTCCGTTTTCGAGATATTCGAGGGCAAAGTCGTGCAGTTTTCGACTTCCAGGGGCTATAACTCGAAAACTAAAGAACGAGAATTTTTGGCACATATGGTCAATTGAATGTTTATCCCAACCCTCTCATTTGGCACTAGTTTCAGCCCGAATTGTGCAAGTCACCTAAGGTCACGAATCGTCCCGAACGTGTAGCCCAAATTGTGAAAATTTCAAACCGCTACTGCTTGCGTGTATGAGTAGGTAGCCATCTGAAACTTGGCATATATAAAGGTCATTAACATGTCTACATGCATGCACAATCTTATGTCAACTGATTGCATAACTTGCGAACTATAGGCCATCGAAATTTTTGTAAACAAAAGTTTGTGCGACTTTAGCTCCCAAACGGAATAAAAGCTAAAGCTGAAATAGCCTTCATTTTATTTCACTTATTTGTGTCTACACATGTATATGTTTTGCAGAGACTCAAAGCTCTTGAGAATGGAGAAAATGAGGTGTCAATTTTGCATTGGACCCTATGGGAAAATGCATTAAACGCCTACTGCTCCGACGTTCAGCGACCGATAACATCCATCTTTACACTGTAAACGGTAATTACATAGGTACATGCCTGGGGCAAATAACAGCGCAAATAATTGTCCATGTGCAGAGTAATAAAGGAGCAAACTTTTATATATGGGCCTGCAGTGGAAGTTATTCTTAAAAGGTGACTTTCACGAATCGTTCTGAAACTGTGCTAAATTACAGATAATTCCCATATATTTCTTGGGAGAAAATGCCCTGAAATTCTCCTTTCTCCGTTTTCGAGATATTCGAGGGCAAAGTCGTGCAGTTTTCGACTTCCAGGGGCTATAACTCGAAAACTAAAGAACGAGAATTTTTGGCACATATGGTCAATTGAATGTTTATCCCAACCCTCTTATTTGGCACTAGTTTCAGCCCGAATTGTGCAAGTCACCTAAGGTCACGAATCGTCCCGAACGTGTAGCCCAAATTGTGAAAATTTCAAACCGCTACTGCTTGCTTGTATGAGTAGGTAGCCATCTGAAACTTGGCATATATAAAGGTCATTAACATGTCTACATGCATGCACAATCTTATGTCAACTGATTGCATAACTTGCGAACTATAGGCCATCGAAATTTTTGTAAACAAAAGTTTGTGCGACTTTAGCTCCCAAACGGAATAAAAGCTAAAGCTGAAATAGCCTTCATTCTATTTCACTTATTTGTGTCTACACATGTATATGTTTTGCAGAGACTCAAAGCTCTTGAGAATGGAGAAAATGAGGTGTCAATTTTGCATTGGACCCTATGGGAAAATGCATTAAACGCCTACTGCTCCGACGTTCAGCGACCGATAACATCCATCTTTACACTGTAAACGGTAATTACATAGGTACATGCCTGGGGCAAATAACAGCGCAAATAATTGTCCATGTGCAGAGTAATAAAGGAGCAAACTTTTATATATGGGCCTGCAGTGGAAGTTATTCTTAAAAGGTGACTTTCACGAATCGTTCTGAAACTGTGCTAAATTACAGATAATTCCCATATATTTCTTGGGAGAAAATGCCCTGAAATTCTCCTTTCTCCGTTTTCGAGATATTCGAGGGCAAAGTCGTGCAGTTTTCGACTTCCAGGGGCTATAACTCGAAAACTAAAGAACGAGAATTTTTGGCACATATGGTCAATTGAATGTTTATCCCAACCCTCTCATTTGGCACTAGTTTCAGCCCGAATTGTGCAAGTCACCTAAGGTCACGAATCGTCCCGAACGTGTAGCCCAAATTGTGAAAATTTCAAACCGCTACTGCTTGCTTGTATGAGTAGGTAGCCATCTGAAACTTGGCATATATAAAGGTCATTAACATGTCTACATGCATGCACAATCTTATGTCAACTGATTGCATAACTTGCGAACTATAGGCCATCGAAATTTTTGTAAACAAAAGTTTGTGCGACTTTAGCTCCCAAACGGAATAAAAGCTAAAGCTGAAATAGCCTTCATTCTATTTCACTTATTTGTGTCTACACATGTATATGTTTTGCAGAGACTCAAAGCTCTTGAGAATGGAGAAAATGAGGTGTCAATTTTGCATTGGACCCTATGGGAAAATGCATTAAACGCCTACTGCTCCGACGTTCAGCGACCGATAACATCCATCTTTACACTGTAAACGGTAATTACATAGGTACATGCCTGGGGCAAATAACAGCGCAAATAATTGTCCATGTGCAGAGTAATAAAGGAGCAAACTTTTATATATGGGCCTGCAGTGGAAGTTATTCTTAAAAGGTGACTTTCACGAATCGTTCTGAAACTGTGCTAAATTACAGATAATTCCCATATATTTCTTGGGAGAAAATGCCCTGAAATTCTCCTTTCTCCGTTTTCGAGATATTCGAGGGCAAAGTCGTGCAGTTTTCGACTTCCAGGGGCTATAACTCGAAAACTAAAGAACGAGAATTTTTGGCACATATGGTCAATTGAATGTTTATCCCAACCCTCTCATTTGGCACTAGTTTCAGCCCGAATTGTGCAAGTCACCTAAGGTCACGAATCGTCCCGAACGTGTAGCCCAAATTGTGAAAATTTCAAACCGCTACTGCTTGCTTGTATGAGTAGGTAGCCATCTGAAACTTGGCATATATAAAGGTCATTAACATGTCTACATGCATGCACAATCTTATGTCAACTGATTGCATAACTTGCGAACTATAGGCCATCGAAATTTTTGTAAACAAAAGTTTGTGCGACTTTAGCTCCCAAACGGAATAAAAGCTAAAGCTGAAATAGCCTTCATTCTATTTCACTTATTTGTGTCTACACATGTATATGTTTTGCAGAGACTCAAAGCTCTTGAGAATGGAGAAAATGAGGTGTCAATTTTGCATTGGACCCTATGGGAAAATGCATTAAACGCCTACTGCTCCGACGTTCAGCGACCGATAACATCCATCTTTACACTGTAAACGGTAATTACATAGGTACATGCCTGGGGCAAATAACAGCGCAAATAATTGTCCATGTGCAGAGTAATAAAGGAGCAAACTTTTATATATGGGCCTGCAGTGGAAGTTATTCTTAAAAGGTGACTTTCACGAATCGTTCTGAAACTGTGCTAAATTACAGATAATTCCCATATATTTCTTGGGAGAAAATGCCCTGAAATTCTCCTTTCTCCGTTTTCGAGATATTCGAGGGCAAAGTCGTGCAGTTTTCGACTTCCAGGGGCTATAACTCGAAAACTAAAGAACGAGAATTTTTGGCACATATGGTCAATTGAATGTTTATCCCAACCCTCTCATTTGGCACTAGTTTCAGCCCGAATTGTGCAAGTCACCTAAGGTCACGAATCGTCCCGAACGTGTAGCCCAAATTGTGAAAATTTCAAACCGCTACTGCTTGCTTGTATGAGTAGGTAGCCATCTGAAACTTGGCATATATAAAGGTCATTAACATGTCTACATGCATGCACAATCTTATGTCAACTGATTGCATAACTTGCGAACTATAGGCCATCGAAATTTTTGTAAACAAAAGTTTGTGCGACTTTAGCTCCCAAACGGAATAAAAGCTAAAGCTGAAATAGCCTTCATTCTATTTCACTTATTTGTGTCTACACATGTATATGTTTTGCAGAGACTCAAAGCTCTTGAGAATGGAGAAAATGAGGTGTCAATTTTGCATTGGACCCTATGGGAAAATGCATTAAACGCCTACTGCTCCGACGTTCAGCGACCGATAACATCCATCTTTACACTGTAAACGGTAATTACATAGGTACATGCCTGGGGCAAATAACAGCGCAAATAATTGTCCATGTGCAGAGTAATAAAGGAGCAAACTTTTATATATGGGCCTGCAGTGGAAGTTATTCTTAAAAGGTGACTTTCACGAATCGTTCTGAAACTGTGCTAAATTACAGATAATTCCCATATATTTCTTGGGAGAAAATGCCCTGAAATTCTCCTTTCTCCGTTTTCGAGATATTCGAGGGCAAAGTCGTGCAGTTTTCGACTTCCAGGGGCTATAACTCGAAAACTAAAGAACGAGAATTTTTGGCACATATGGTCAATTGAATGTTTATCCCAACCCTCTCATTTGGCACTAGTTTCAGCCCGAATTGTGCAAGTCACCTAAGGTCACGAATCGTCCCGAACGTGTAGCCCAAATTGTGAAAATTTCAAACCGCTACTGCTTGCTTGTATGAGTAGGTAGCCATCTGAAACTTGGCATATATAAAGGTCATTAACATGTCTACATGCATGCACAATCTTATGTCAACTGATTGCATAACTTGCGAACTATAGGCCATCGAAATTTTTGTAAACAAAAGTTTGTGCGACTTTAGCTCCCAAACGGAATAAAAGCTAAAGCTGAAATAGCCTTCATTTTATTTCACTTATTTGTGTCTACACATGTATATGTTTTGCAGAGACTCAAAGCTCTTGAGAATGGAGAAAATGAGGTGTCAATTTTGCATTGGACCCTATGGGAAAATGCATTAAACGCCTACTGCTCCGACGTTCAGCGACCGATAACATCCATCTTTACACTGTAAACGGTAATTACATAGGTACATGCCTGGGGCAAATAACAGCGCAAATAATTGTCCATGTGCAGAGTAATAAAGGAGCAAACTTTTATATATGGGCCTGCAGTGGAAGTTATTCTTAAAAGGTGACTTTCACGAATCGTTCTGAAACTGTGCTAAATTACAGATAATTCCCATATATTTCTTGGGAGAAAATGCCCTGAAATTCTCCTTTCTCCGTTTTCGAGATATTCGAGGGCAAAGTCGTGCAGTTTTCGACTTCCAGGGGCTATAACTCGAAAACTAGAGAACGAGAATTTTTGGCACATATGGTCAATTGAATGTTTATCCCAACCCTCTCATTTGGCACTAGTTTCAGCCCGAATTGTGCAAGTCACCTAAGGTCACGAATCGTCCCGAACGTGTAGCCCAAATTGTGAAAATTTCAAACCGCTACTGCTTGCTTGTATGAGTAGGTAGCCATCTGAAACTTGGCATATATAAAGGTCATTAACATGTCTACATGCATGCACAATCTTATGTCAACTGATTGCATAACTTGCGAACTATAGGCCATCGAAATTTTTGTAAACAAAAGTTTGTGCGACTTTAGCTCCCAAACGGAATAAAAGCTAAAGCTGAAATAGCCTTCATTTTATTTCACTTATTTGTGTCTACACATGTATATGTTTTGCAGAGACTCAAAGCTCTTGAGAATGGAGAAAATGAGGTGTCAATTTTGCATTGGACCCTATGGGAAAATGCATTAAACGCCTACTGCTCCGACGTTCAGCGACCGATAACATCCATCTTTACACTGTAAACGGTAATTACATAGGTACATGCCTGGGGCAAATAACAGCGCAAATAATTGTCCATGTGCAGAGTAATAAAGGAGCAAACTTTTATATATGGGCCTGCAGTGGAAGTTATTCTTAAAAGGTGACTTTCACGAATCGTTCTGAAACTGTGCTAAATTACAGATAATTCCCATATATTTCTTGGGAGAAAATGCCCTGAAATTCTCCTTTCTCCGTTTTCGAGATATTCGAGGGCAAAGTCGTGCAGTTTTCGACTTCCAGGGGCTATAACTCGAAAACTAAAGAACGAGAATTTTTGGCACATATGGTCAATTGAATGTTTATCCCAACCCTCTCATTTGGCACTAGTTTCAGCCCGAATTGTGCAAGTCACCTAAGGTCACGAATCGTCCCGAACGTGTAGCCCAAATTGTGAAAATTTCAAACCGCTACTGCTTGCTTGTATGAGTAGGTAGCCATCTGAAACTTGGCATATATAAAGGTCATTAACATGTCTACATGCATGCACAATCTTATGTCAACTGATTGCATAACTTGCGAACTATAGGCCATCGAAATTTTTGTAAACAAAAGTTTGTGCGACTTTAGCTCCCAAACGGAATAAAAGCTAAAGCTGAAATAGCCTTCATTTTATTTCACTTATTTGTGTCTACACATGTATATGTTTTGCAGAGACTCAAAGCTCTTGAGAATGGAGAAAATGAGGTGTCAATTTTGCATTGGACCCTATGGGAAAATGCATTAAACGCCTACTGCTCCGACGTTCAGCGACCGATAACATCCATCTTTACACTGTAAACGGTAATTACATAGGTACATGCCTGGGGCAAATAACAGCGCAAATAATTGTCCATGTGCAGAGTAATAAAGGAGCAAACTTTTATATATGGGCCTGCAGTGGAAGTTATTCTTAAAAGGTGACTTTCACGAATCGTTCTGAAACTGTGCTAAATTACAGATAATTCCCATATATTTCTTGGGAGAAAATGCCCTGAAATTCTCCTTTCTCCGTTTTCGAGATATTCGAGGGCAAAGTCGTGCAGTTTTCGACTTCCAGGGGCTATAACTCGAAAACTAAAGAACGAGAATTTTTGGCACATATGGTCAATTGAATGTTTATCCCAACCCTCTCATTTGGCACTAGTTTCAGCCCGAATTGTGCAAGTCACCTAAGGTCACGAATCGTCCCGAACGTGTAGCCCAAATTGTGAAAATTTCAAACCGCTACTGCTTGCTTGTATGAGTAGGTAGCCATCTGAAACTTGGCATATATAAAGGTCATTAACATGTCTACATGCATGCACAATCTTATGTCAACTGATTGCATAACTTGCGAACTATAGGCCATCGAAATTTTTGTAAACAAAAGTTTGTGCGACTTTAGCTCCCAAACGGAATAAAAGCTAAAGCTGAAATAGCCTTCATTTTATTTCACTTATTTGTGTCTACACATGTATATGTTTTGCAGAGACTCAAAGCTCTTGAGAATGGAGAAAATGAGGTGTCAATTTTGCATTGGACCCTATGGGAAAATGCATTAAACGCCTACTGCTCCGACGTTCAGCGACCGATAACATCCATCTTTACACTGTAAACGGTAATTACATAGGTACATGCCTGGGGCAAATAACAGCGCAAATAATTGTCCATGTGCAGAGTAATAAAGGAGCAAACTTTTATATATGGGCCTGCAGTGGAAGTTATTCTTAAAAGGTGACTTTCACGAATCGTTCTGAAACTGTGCTAAATTACAGATAATTCCCATATATTTCTTGGGAGAAAATGCCCTGAAATTCTCCTTTCTCCGTTTTCGAGATATTCGAGGGCAAAGTCGTGCAGTTTTCGACTTCCAGGGGCTATAACTCGAAAACTAAAGAACGAGAATTTTTGGCACATATGGTCAATTGAATGTTTATCCCAACCCTCTCATTTGGCACTAGTTTCAGCCCGAATTGTGCAAGTCACCTAAGGTCACGAATCGTCCCGAATGTGTAGCCCAAATTGTGAAAATTTCAAACCGCTACTGCTTGCTTGTATGAGTAGGTAGCCATCTGAAACTTGGCATATATAAAGGTCATTAACATGTCTACATGCATGCACAATCTTATGTCAACTGATTGCATAACTTGCGAACTATTGGCCATCGAAATTTTTGTAAACAAAAGTTTGTGCGACTTTAGCTCCCAAACGGAATAAAAGCTAAAGCTGAAATAGCCTTCATTCTATTTCACTTATTTGTGTCTACACATGTATATGTTTTGCAGAGACTCAAAGCTCTTGAGAATGGAGAAAATGAGGTGTCAATTTTGCATTGGACCCTATGGGAAAATGCATTAAACGCCTACTGCTCCGACGTTCAGCGACCGATAACATCCATCTTTACACTGTAAACGGTAATTACATAGGTACATGCCTGGGGCAAATAACAGCGCAAATAATTGTCCATGTGCAGAGTAATAAAGGAGCAAACTTTTATATATGGGCCTGCAGTGGAAGTTATTCTTAAAAGGTGACTTTCACGAATCGTTCTGAAACTGTGCTAAATTACAGATAATTCCCATATATTTCTTGGGAGAAAATGCCCTGAAATTCTCCTTTCTCCGTTTTCGAGATATTCGAGGGCAAAGTCGTGCAGTTTTCGACTTCCAGGGGCTATAACTCGAAACTAAAGAACGAGAATTTTTGGCACATATGGTCAATTGAATGTTTATCCCAACCCTCTCATTTGGCACTAGTTTCAGCCCGAATTGTGCAAGTCACCTAAGGTCACGAATCGTCCCGAACGTGTAGCCCAAATTGTGAAAATTTCAAACCGCTACTGCTTGCTTGTATGAGTAGGTAGCCATCTGAAACTTGGCATATATAAAGGTCATTAACATGTCTACATGCATGCACAATCTTATGTCAACTGATTTCATAACTTGCGAACTATAGGCCATCGAAATTTTTGTAAACAAAAGTTTGTGCGACATTAGCTCCCAAACGGAATAAAAGCTAAAGCTGAAATAGCCTTCATTTTATTTCACTTATTTGTGTCTACACATGTATATGTTTTGCAGAGACTCAAAGCTCTTGAGAATGGAGAAAATGAGGTGTCAATTTTGCATTGGACCCTATGGGAAAATGCATTAAACGCCTACTGCTCCGACGTTCAGCGACCGATAACATCCATCTTTACACTGTAAACGGTAATTACATAGGTACATGCCTGGGGCAAATAACAGCGCAAATAATTGTCCATGTGCAGAGTAATAAAGGAGCAAACTTTTATATATGGGCCTGCAGTGGAAGTTATTCTTAAAAGGTGACTTTCACGAATCGTTCTGAAACTGTGCTACATTACAGATAATTCCCATATATTTCTTGGGAGAAAATGCCCTGAAATTCTCCTTTCTCCGTTTTCGAGATATTCGAGGGCAAAGTCGTGCAGTTTTCGACTTCCAGGGGCTATAACTCGAAAACTAAAGAACGAGAATTTTTGGCACATATGGTCAATTGAATGTTTATCCCAACCCTCTCATTTGGCACTAGTTTCAGCCCGAATTGTGCAAGTCACCTAAGGTCACGAATCGTCCCGAACGTGTAGCCCAAATTGTGAAAATTTCAAACCGCTACTGCTTGCTTGTATGAGTAGGTAGCCATCTGAAACTTGGCATATATAAAGGTCATTAACATGTCTACATGCATGCACAATCTTATGTCAACTGATTGCATAACTTGCGAACTATAGGCCATCGAAATTTTTGTAAACAAAAGTTTGTGCGACTTTAGCTCCCAAACGGAATAAAAGCTAAAGCTGAAATAGCCTTCATTTTATTTCACTTATTTGTGTCTACACATGTATATGTTTTGCAGAGACTCAAAGCTCTTGAGAATGGAGAAAATGAGGTGTCAATTTTGCATTGGACCCTATGGGAAAATGCATTAAACGCCTACTGCTCCGACGTTCAGCGACCGATAACATCCATCTTTACACTGTAAACGGTAATTACATAGGTACATGCCTGGGGCAAATAACAGCGCAAATAATTGTCCATGTGCAGAGTAATAAAGGAGCAAACTTTTATATATGGGCCTGCAGTGGAAGTTATTCTTAAAAGGTGACTTTCACGAATCGTTCTGAAACTGTGCTAAATTACAGATAATTCCCATATATTTCTTGGGAGAAAATGCCCTGAAATTCTCCTTTCTCCGTTTTCGAGATATTCGAGGGCAAAGTCGTGCAGTTTTCGACTTCCAGGGGCTATAACTCGAAACTAAAGAACGAGAATTTTTGGCACATATGGTCAATTGAATGTTTATCCCAACCCTCTCATTTGGCACTAGTTTCAGCCCGAATTGTGCAAGTCACCTAAGGTCACGAATCGTCCCGAACGTGTAGCCCAAATTGTGAAAATTTCAAACCGCTACTGCTTGCTTGTATGAGTAGGTAGCCATCTGAAACTTGGCATATATAAAGGTCATTAACATGTCTACATGCATGCACAATCTTATGTCAACTGATTGCATAACTTGCGAACTATAGGCCATCGAAATTTTTGTAAACAAAAGTTTGTGCGACTTTAGCTCCCAAACGGAATAAAAGCTAAAGCTGAAATAGCCTTCATTTTATTTCACTTATTTGTGTCTACACATGTATATGTTTTGCAGAGACTCAAAGCTCTTGAGAATGGAGAAAATGAGGTGTCAATTTTGCATTGGACCCTATGGGAAAATGCATTAAACGCCTACTGCTCCGACGTTCAGAGACCGATAACATCCATCTTTACACTGTAAACGGTAATTACATAGGTACATGCCTGGGGCAAATAACAGCGCAAATAATTGTCCATGTGCAGAGTAATAAAGGAGCAAACTTTTATATATGGGCCTGCAGTGGAAGTTATTCTTAAAAGGTGACTTTCACGAATCGTTCTGAAACTGTGCTAAATTACAGATAATTCCCA
Source organism: Ctena decussata (assembly GCA_963989385.1). Taxonomy (NCBI): domain Eukaryota; kingdom Metazoa; phylum Mollusca; class Bivalvia; order Lucinida; family Lucinidae; genus Ctena; species Ctena decussata. The sequence continues at coordinate 1,177,318 of OZ022505.1, read as the reverse complement.
TATATTTCTTGGGAGAAAATGCCCTGAAATTCTCCTTTCTCCGTTTTCGAGATATTCGAGGGCAAAGTCGTGCAGTTTTCGACTTCCAGGGGCTATAACTCGAAAACTAAAGAACGAGAATTTTTGGCACATATGGTCAATTGAATGTTTATCCCAACCCTCTTATTTGGCACTAGTTTCAGCCCGAATTGTGCAAGTCACCTAAGGTCACGAATCGTCCCGAACGTGTAGCCCAAATTGTGAAAATTTCAAACCGCTACTGCTTGCTTGTATGAGTAGGTAGCCATCTGAAACTTGGCATATATAAAGGTCATTAACATGTCTACATGCATGCACAATCTTATGTCAACTGATTTCATAACTTGCGAACTATAGGCCATCGAAATTTTTGTAAACAAAAGTTTGTGCGACATTAGCTCCCAAACGGAATAAAAGCTAAAGCTGAAATAGCCTTCATTTTATTTCACTTATATGTGTCTACACATGTATATGTTTTGCAGAGACTCAAAGCTCTTGAGAATGGAGAAAATGAGGTGTCAATTTTGCATTGGACCCTATGGGAAAATGCATTAAACGCCTACTGCTCCGACGTTCAGCGACCGATAACATCCATCTTTACACTGTAAACGGTAATTACATAGGTACATGCCTGGGGCAAATAACAGCGCAAATAATTGTCCATGTGCAGAGTAATAAAGGAGCAAACTTTTATATATGGGCCTGCAGTGGAAGTTATTCTTAAAAGGTGACTTTCACGAATCGTTCTGAAACTGTGCTACATTACAGATAATTCCCATATATTTCTTGGGAGAAAATGCCCTGAAATTCTCCTTTCTCCGTTTTCGAGATATTCGAGGGCAAAGTCGTGCAGTTTTCGACTTCCAGGGGCTATAACTCGAAAACTAAAGAACGAGAATTTTTGGCACATATGGTCAATTGAATGTTTATCCCAACCCTCTCATTTGGCACTAGTTTCAGCCCGAATTGTGCAAGTCACCTAAGGTCACGAATCGTCCCGAACGTGTAGCCCAAATTGTGAAAATTTCAAACCGCTACTGCTTGCTTGTATGAGTAGGTAGCCATCTGAAACTTGGCATATATAAAGGTCATTAACATGTCTACATGCATGCACAATCTTATGTCAACTGATTGCATAACTTGCGAACTATAGGCCATCGAAATTTTTGTAAACAAAAGTTTGTGCGACTTTAGCTCCCAAACGGAATAAAAGCTAAAGCTGAAATAGCCTTCATTTTATTTCACTTATTTGTGTCTACACATGTATATGTTTTGCAGAGACTCAAAGCTCTTGAGAATGGAGAAAATGAGGTGTCAATTTTGCATTGGACCCTATGGGAAAATGCATTAAACGCCTACTGCTCCGACGTTCAGCGACCGATAACATCCATCTTTACACTGTAAACGGTAATTACATAGGTACATGCCTGGGGCAAATAACAGCGCAAATAATTGTCCATGTGCAGAGTAATAAAGGAGCAAACTTTTATATATGGGCCTGCAGTGGAAGTTATTCTTAAAAGGTGACTTTCACGAATCGTTCTGAAACTGTGCTAAATTACAGATAATTCCCATATATTTCTTGGGAGAAAATGCCCTGAAATTCTCCTTTCTCCGTTTTCGAGATATTCGAGGGCAAAGTCGTGCAGTTTTCGACTTCCAGGGGCTATAACTCGAAAACTAAAGAACGAGAATTTTTGGCACATATGGTCAATTGAATGTTTATCCCAACCCTCTCATTTGGCACTAGTTTCAGCCCGAATTGTGCAAGTCACCTAAGGTCACGAATCGTCCCGAACGTGTAGCCCAAATTGTGAAAATTTCAAACCGCTACTGCTTGCTTGTATGAGTAGGTAGCCATCTGAAACTTGGCACATATAAAGGTCATTAACATGTCTACATGCATGCACAATCTTATGTCAACTGATTGCATAACTTGCGAACTATAGGCCATCGAAATTTTTGTAAACAAAAGTTTGTGCGACTTTAGCTCCCAAACGGAATAAAAGCTAAAGCTGAAATAGCCTTCATTTTATTTCACTTATTTGTGTCTACACATGTATATGTTTTGCAGAGACTCAAAGCTCTTGAGAATGGAGAAAATGAGGTGTCAATTTTGCATTGGACCCTATGGGAAAATGCATTAAACGCCTACTGCTCCGACGTTCAGCGACCGATAACATCCATCTTTACACTGTAAACGGTAATTACATAGGTACATGCCTGGGGCAAATAACAGCGCAAATAATTGTCCATGTGCAGAGTAATAAAGGAGCAAACTTTTATATATGGGCCTGCAGTGGAAGTTATTCTTAAAAGGTGACTTTCACGAATCGTTCTGAAACTGTGCTACATTACAGATAATTCCCATATATTTCTTGGGAGAAAATGCCCTGAAATTCTCCTTTCTCCGTTTTCGAGATATTCGAGGGCAAAGTCGTGCAGTTTTCGACTTCCAGGGGCTATAACTCGAAAACTAAAGAACGAGAATTTTTGGCACATATGGTCAATTGAATGTTTATCCCAACCCTCTCATTTGGCACTAGTTTCAGCCCGAATTGTGCAAGTCACCTAAGGTCACGAATCGTCCCGAACGTGTAGCCCAAATTGTGAAAATTTCAAACCGCTACTGCTTGCTTGTATGAGTAGGTAGCCATCTGAAACTTGGCATATATAAAGGTCATTAACATGTCTACATGCATGCACAATCTTATGTCAACTGATTGCATAACTTGCGAACTATAGGCCATCGAAATTTTTGTAAACAAAAGTTTGTGCGACTTTAGCTCCCAAACGGAATAAAAGCTAAAGCTGAAATAGCCTTCATTTTATTTCACTTATTTGTGTCTACACATGTATATGTTTTGCAGAGACTCAAAGCTCTTGAGAATGGAGAAAATGAGGTGTCAATTTTGCATTGGACCCTATGGGAAAATGCATTAAACGCCTACTGCTCCGACGTTCAGCGACCGATAACATCCATCTTTACACTGTAAACGGTAATTACATAGGTACATGCCTGGGGCAAATAACAGCGCAAATAATTGTCCATGTGCAGAGTAATAAAGGAGCAAACTTTTATATATGGGCCTGCAGTGGAAGTTATTCTTAAAAGGTGACTTTCACGAATCGTTCTGAAACTGTGCTAAATTACAGATAATTCCCATATATTTCTTGGGAGAAAATGCCCTGAAATTCTCCTTTCTCCGTTTTCGAGATATTCGAGGGCAAAGTCGTGCAGTTTTCGACTTCCAGGGGCTATAACTCGAAAACTAAAGAACGAGAATTTTTGGCACATATGGTCAATTGAATGTTTATCCCAACCCTCTCATTTGGCACTAGTTTCAGCCCGAATTGTGCAAGTCACCTAAGGTCACGAATCGTCCCGAACGTGTAGCCCAAATTGTGAAAATTTCAAACCGCTACTGCTTGCTTGTATGAGTAGGTAGCCATCTGAAACTTGGCACATATAAAGGTCATTAACATGTCTACATGCATGCACAATCTTATGTCAACTGATTGCATAACTTGCGAACTATAGGCCATCGAAATTTTTGTAAACAAAAGTTTGTGCGACTTTAGCTCCCAAACGGAATAAAAGCTAAAGCTGAAATAGCCTTCATTTTATTTCACTTATTTGTGTCTACACATGTATATGTTTTGCAGAGACTCAAAGCTCTTGAGAATGGAGAAAATGAGGTGTCAATTTTGCATTGGACCCTATGGGAAAATGCATTAAACGCCTACTGCTCCGACGTTCAGCGACCGATAACATCCATCTTTACACTGTAAACGGTAATTACATAGGTACATGCCTGGGGCAAATAACAGCGCAAATAATTGTCCATGTGCAGAGTAATAAAGGAGCAAACTTTTATATATGGGCCTGCAGTGGAAGTTATTCTTAAAAGGTGACTTTCACGAATCGTTCTGAAACTGTGCTAAATTACAGATAATTCCCATATATTTCTTGGGAGAAAATGCCCTGAAATTCTCCTTTCTCCGTTTTCGAGATATTCGAGGGCAAAGTCGTGCAGTTTTCGACTTCCAGGGGCTATAACTCGAAAACTAAAGAACGAGAATTTTTGGCACATATGGTCAATTGAATGTTTATCCCAACCCTCTCATTTGGCACTAGTTTCAGCCCGAATTGTGCAAGTCACCTAAGGTCACGAATCGTCCCGAACGTGTAGCCCAAATTGTGAAAATTTCAAACCGCTACTGCTTGCTTGTATGAGTAGGTAGCCATCTGAAACTTGGCATATATAAAGGTCATTAACATGTCTACATGCATGCACAATCTTATGTCAACTGATTGCATAACTTGCGAACTATAGGCCATCGAAATTTTTGTAAACAAAAGTTTGTGCGACTTTAGCTCCCAAACGGAATAAAAGCTAAAGCTGAAATAGCCTTCATTCTATTTCACTTATTTGTGTCTACACATGTATATGTTTTGCAGAGACTCAAAGCTCTTGAGAATGGAGAAAATGAGGTGTCAATTTTGCATTGGACCCTATGGGAAAATGCATTAAACGCCTACTGCTCCGACGTTCAGCGACCGATAACATCCATCTTTACACTGTAAACGGTAATTACATAGGTACATGCCTGGGGCAAATAACAGCGCAAATAATTGTCCATGTGCAGAGTAATAAAGGAGCAAACTTTTATATATGGGCCTGCAGTGGAAGTTATTCTTAAAAGGTGACTTTCACGAATCGTTCTGAAACTGTGCTAAATTACAGATAATTCCCATATATTTCTTGGGAGAAAATGCCCTGAAATTCTCCTTTCTCCGTTTTCGAGATATTCGAGGGCAAAGTCGTGCAGTTTTCGACTTCCAGGGGCTATAACTCGAAAACTAAAGAACGAGAATTTTTGGCACATATGGTCAATTGAATGTTTATCCCAACCCTCTCATTTGGCACTAGTTTCAGCCCGAATTGTGCAAGTCACCTAAGGTCACGAATCGTCCCGAACGTGTAGCCCAAATTGTGAAAATTTCAAACCGCTACTGCTTGCTTGTATGAGTAGGTAGCCATCTGAAACTTGGCATATATAAAGGTCATTAACATGTCTACATGCATGCACAATCTTATGTCAACTGATTGCATAACTTGCGAACTATAGGCCATCGAAATTTTTGTAAACAAAAGTTTGTGCGACTTTAGCTCCCAAACGGAATAAAAGCTAAAGCTGAAATAGCCTTCATTTTATTTCACTTATTTGTGTCTACACATGTATATGTTTTGCAGAGACTCAAAGCTCTTGAGAATGGAGAAAATGAGGTGTCAATTTTGCATTGGACCCTATGGGAAAATGCATTAAACGCCTACTGCTCCGACGTTCAGCGACCGATAACATCCATCTTTACACTGTAAACGGTAATTACATAGGTACATGCCTGGGGCAAATAACAGCGCAAATAATTGTCCATGTGCAGAGTAATAAAGGAGCAAACTTTTATATATGGGCCTGCAGTGGAAGTTATTCTTAAAAGGTGACTTTCACGAATCGTTCTGAAACTGTGCTAAATTACAGATAATTCCCATATATTTCTTGGGAGAAAATGCCCTGAAATTCTCCTTTCTCCGTTTTCGAGATATTCGAGGGCAAAGTCGTGCAGTTTTCGACTTCCAGGGGCTATAACTCGAAAACTAAAGAACGAGAATTTTTGGCACATATGGTCAATTGAATGTTTATCCCAACCCTCTCATTTGGCACTAGTTTCAGCCCGAATTGTGCAAGTCACCTAAGGTCACGAATCGTCCCGAACGTGTAGCCCAAATTGTGAAAATTTCAAACCGCTACTGCTTGCTTGTATGAGTAGGTAGCCATCTGAAACTTGGCATATATAAAGGTCATTAACATGTCTACATGCATGCACAATCTTATGTCAACTGATTGCATAACTTGCGAACTATAGGCCATCGAAATTTTTGTAAACAAAAGTTTGTGCGACTTTAGCTCCCAAACGGAATAAAAGCTAAAGCTGAAATAGCCTTCATTTTATTTCACTTATTTGTGTCTACACATGTATATGTTTTGCAGAGACTCAAAGCTCTTGAGAATGGAGAAAATGAGGTGTCAATTTTGCATTGGACCCTAAGGGGAAAATGCATTAAACGCCTACTGCTCCGACGTTCAGCGACCGATAACATCCATCTTTACACTGTAAACGGTAATTACATAGGTACATGCCTGGGGCAAATAACAGCGCAAATAATTGTCCATGTGCAGAGTAATAAAGGAGCAAACTTTTATATATGGGCCTGCAGTGGAAGTTATTCTTAAAAGGTGACTTTCACGAATCGTTCTGAAACTGTGCTAAATTACAGATAATTCCCATATATTTCTTGGGAGAAAATGCCCTGAAATTCTCCTTTCTCCGTTTTCGAGATATTCGAGGGCAAAGTCGTGCAGTTTTCGACTTCCAGGGGCTATAACTCGAAAACTAAAGAACGAGAATTTTTGGCACATATGGTCAATTGAATGTTTATCCCAACCCTCTCATTTGGCACTAGTTTCAGCCCGAATTGTGCAAGTCACCTAAGGTCACGAATCGTCCCGAACGTGTAGCCCAAATTGTGAAAATTTCAAACCGCTACTGCTTGCTTGTATGAGTAGGTAGCCATCTGAAACTTGGCATATATAAAGGTCATTAACATGTCTACATGCATGCACAATCTTATGTCAACTGATTGCATAACTTGCGAACTATAGGCCATCGAAATTTTTGTAAACAAAAGTTTGTGCGACTTTAGCTCCCAAACGGAATAAAAGCTAAAGCTGAAATAGCCTTCATTCTATTTCACTTATTTGTGTCTACACATGTATATGTTTTGCAGAGACTCAAAGCTCTTGAGAATGGAGAAAATGAGGTGTCAATTTTGCATTGGACCCTATGGGAAAATGCATTAAAAGCCTACTGCTCCGACGTTCAGCGACCGATAACATCCATCTTTACACTGTAAACGGTAATTACATAGGTACATGCCTGGGGCAAATAACAGCGCAAATAATTGTCCATGTGCAGAGTAATAAAGGAGCAAACTTTTATATATGGGCCTGCAGTGGAAGTTATTCTTAAAAGGTGACTTTCACGAATCGTTCTGAAACTGTGCTAAATTACAGATAATTCCCATATATTTCTTGGGAGAAAATGCCCTGAAATTCTCCTTTCTCCGTTTTCGAGATATTCGAGGGCAAAGTCGTGCAGTTTTCGACTTCCAGGGGCTATAACTCGAAAACTAAAGAACGAGAATTTTTGGCACATATGGTCAATTGAATGTTTATCCCAACCCTCTCATTTGGCACTAGTTTCAGCCCGAATTGTGCAAGTCACCTAAGGTCACGAATCGTCCCGAACGTGTAGCCCAAATTGTGAAAATTTCAAACCGCTACTGCTTGCTTGTATGAGTAGGTAGCCATCTGAAACTTGGCATATATAAAGGTCATTAACATGTCTACATGCATGCACAATCTTATGTCAACTGATTGCATAACTTGCGAACTATAGGCCATCGAAATTTTTGTAAACAAAAGTTTGTGCGACTTTAGCTCCCAAACGGAATAAAAGCTAAAGCTGAAATAGCCTTCATTCTATTTCACTTATTTGTGTCTACACATGTATATGTTTTGCAGAGACTCAAAGCTCTTGAGAATGGAGAAAATGAGGTGTCAATTTTGCATTGGACCCTATGGGAAAATGCATTAAACGCCTACTGCTCCGACGTTCAGCGACCGATAACATCCATCTTTACACTGTAAACGGTAATTACATAGGTACATGCCTGGGGCAAATAACAGCGCAAATAATTGTCCATGTGCAGAGTAATAAAGGAGCAAACTTTTATATATGGGCCTGCAGTGGAAGTTATTCTTAAAAGGTGACTTTCACGAATCGTTCTGAAACTGTGCTAAATTACAGATAATTCCCATATATTTCTTGGGAGAAAATGCCCTGAAATTCTCCTTTCTCCGTTTTCGAGATATTCGAGGGCAAAGTCGTGCAGTTTTCGACTTCCAGGGGCTATAACTCGAAAACTAAAGAACGAGAATTTTTGGCACATATGGTCAATTGAATGTTTATCCCAACCCTCTCATTTGGCACTAGTTTCAGCCCGAATTGTGCAAGTCACCTAAGGTCACGAATCGTCCCGAACGTGTAGCCCAAATTGTGAAAATTTCAAACCGCTACTGCTTGCTTGTATGAGTAGGTAGCCATCTGAAACTTGGCATATATAAAGGTCATTAACATGTCTACATGCATGCACAATCTTATGTCAACTGATTGCATAACTTGCGAACTATAGGCCATCGAAATTTTTGTAAACAAAAGTTTGTGCGACTTTAGCTCCCAAACGGAATAAAAGCTAAAGCTGAAATAGCCTTCATTCTATTTCACTTATTTGTGTCTACACATGTATATGTTTTGCAGAGACTCAAAGCTCTTGAGAATGGAGAAAATGAGGTGTCAATTTTGCATTGGACCCTATGGGAAAATGCATTAAACGCCTACTGCTCCGACGTTCAGCGACCGATAACATCCATCTTTACACTGTAAACGGTAATTACATAGGTACATGCCTGGGGCAAATAACAGCGCAAATAATTGTCCATGTGCAGAGTAATAAAGGAGCAAACTTTTATATATGGGCCTGCAGTGGAAGTTATTCTTAAAAGGTGACTTTCACGAATCGTTCTGAAACTGTGCTAAATTACAGATAATTCCCATATATTTCTTGGGAGAAAATGCCCTGAAATTCTCCTTTCTCCGTTTTCGAGATATTCGAGGGCAAAGTCGTGCAGTTTTCGACTTCCAGGGGCTATAACTCGAAAACTAAAGAACGAGAATTTTTGGCACATATGGTCAATTGAATGTTTATCCCAACCCTCTCATTTGGCACTAGTTTCAGCCCGAATTGTGCAAGTCACCTAAGGTCACGAATCGTCCCGAACGTGTAGCCCAAATTGTGAAAATTTCAAACCGCTACTGCTTGCTTGTATGAGTAGGTAGCCATCTGAAACTTGGCATATATAAAGGTCATTAACATGTCTACATGCATGCACAATCTTATGTCAACTGATTGCATAACTTGCGAACTATAGGCCATCGAAATTTTTGTAAACAAAAGTTTGTGCGACTTTAGCTCCCAAACGGAATAAAAGCTAAAGCTGAAATAGCCTTCATTCTATTTCACTTATTTGTGTCTACACATGTATATGTTTTGCAGAGACTCAAAGCTCTTGAGAATGGAGAAAATGAGGTGTCAATTTTGCATTGGACCCTATGGGAAAATGCATTAAACGCCTACTGCTCCGACGTTCAGCGACCGATAACATCCATCTTTACACTGTAAACGGTAATTACATAGGTACATGCCTGGGGCAAATAACAGCGCAAATAATTGTCCATGTGCAGAGTAATAAAGGAGCAAACTTTTATATATGGGCCTGCAGTGGAAGTTATTCTTAAAAGGTGACTTTCACGAATCGTTCTGAAACTGTGCTAAATTACAGATAATTCCCATATATTTCTTGGGAGAAAATGCCCTGAAATTCTCCTTTCTCCGTTTTCGAGATATTCGAGGGCAAAGTCGTGCAGTTTTCGACTTCCAGGGGCTATAACTCGAAAACTAAAGAACGAGAATTTTTGGCACATATGGTCAATTGAATGTTTATCCCAACCCTCTCATTTGGCACTAGTTTCAGCCCGAATTGTGCAAGTCACCTAAGGTCACGAATCGTCCCGAACGTGTAGCCCAAATTGTGAAAATTTCAAACCGCTACTGCTTGCTTGTATGAGTAGGTAGCCATCTGAAACTTGGCATATATAAAGGTCATTAACATGTCTACATGCATGCACAATCTTATGTCAACTGATTGCATAACTTGCGAACTATAGGCCATCGAAATTTTTGTAAACAAAAGTTTGTGCGACTTTAGCTCCCAAACGGAATAAAAGCTAAAGCTGAAATAGCCTTCATTCTATTTCACTTATTTGTGTCTACACATGTATATGTTTTGCAGAGACTCAAAGCTCTTGAGAATGGAGAAAATGAGGTGTCAATTTTGCATTGGACCCTATGGGAAAATGCATTAAACGCCTACTGCTCCGACGTTCAGCGACCGATAACATCCATCTTTACACTGTAAACGGTAATTACATAGGTACATGCCTGGGGCAAATAACAGCGCAAATAATTGTCCATGTGCAGAGTAATAAAGGAGCAAACTTTTATATATGGGCCTGCAGTGGAAGTTATTCTTAAAAGGTGACTTTCACGAATCGTTCTGAAACTGTGCTAAATTACAGATAATTCCCATATATTTCTTGGGAGAAAATGCCCTGAAATTCTCCTTTCTCCGTTTTCGAGATATTCGAGGGCAAAGTCGTGCAGTTTTCGACTTCCAGGGGCTATAACTCGAAAACTAAAGAACGAGAATTTTTGGCACATATGGTCAATTGAATGTTTATCCCAACCCTCTCATTTGGCACTAGTTTCAGCCCGAATTGTGCAAGTCACCTAAGGTCACGAATCGTCCCGAACGTGTAGCCCAAATTGTGAAAATTTCAAACCGCTACTGCTTGCTTGTATGAGTAGGTAGCCATCTGAAACTTGGCATATATAAAGGTCATTAACATGTCTACATGCATGCACAATCTTATGTCAACTGATTGCATAACTTGCGAACTATAGGCCATCGAAATTTTTGTAAACAAAAGTTTGTGCGACTTTAGCTCCCAAACGGAATAAAAGCTAAAGCTGAAATAGCCTTCATTTTATTTCACTTATTTGTGTCTACACATGTATATGTTTTGCAGAGACTCAAAGCTCTTGAGAATGGAGAAAATGAGGTGTCAATTTTGCATTGGACCCTATGGGAAAATGCATTAAACGCCTACTGCTCCGACGTTCAGCGACCGATAACATCCATCTTTACACTGTAAACGGTAATTACATAGGTACATGCCTGGGGCAAATAACAGCGCAAATAATTGTCCATGTGCAGAGTAATAAAGGAGCAAACTTTTATATATGGGCCTGCAGTGGAAGTTATTCTTAAAAGGTGACTTTCACGAATCGTTCTGAAACTGTGCTAAATTACAGATAATTCCCATATATTTCTTGGGAGAAAATGCCCTGAAATTCTCCTTTCTCCGTTTTCGAGATATTCGAGGGCAAAGTCGTGCAGTTTTCGACTTCCAGGGGCTATAACTCGAAAACTAAAGAACGAGAATTTTTGGCACATATGGTCAATTGAATGTTTATCCCAACCCTCTCATTTGGCACTAGTTTCAGCCCGAATTGTGCAAGTCACCTAAGGTCACGAATCGTCCCGAACGTGTAGCCCAAATTGTGAAAATTTCAAACCGCTACTGCTTGCTTGTATGAGTAGGTAGCCATCTGAAACTTGGCATATATAAAGGTCATTAACATGTCTACATGCATGCACAATCTTATGTCAACTGATTGCATAACTTGCGAACTATAGGCCATCGAAATTTTTGTAAACAAAAGTTTGTGCGACTTTAGCTCCCAAACGGAATAAAAGCTAAAGCTGAAATAGCCTTCATTTTATTTCACTTATTTGTGTCTACACATGTATATGTTTTGCAGAGACTCAAAGCTCTTGAGAATGGAGAAAATGAGGTGTCAATTTTGCATTGGACCCTATGGGAAAATGCATTAAACGCCTACTGCTCCGACGTTCAGCGACCGATAACATCCATCTTTACACTGTAAACGGTAATTACATAGGTACATGCCTGGGGCAAATAACAGCGCAAATAATTGTCCATGTGCAGAGTAATAAAGGAGCAAACTTTTATATATGGGCCTGCAGTGGAAGTTATTCTTAAAAGGTGACTTTCACGAATCGTTCTGAAACTGTGCTAAATTACAGATAATTCCCATATATTTCTTGGGAGAAAATGCCCTGAAATTCTCCTTTCTCCGTTTTCGAGATATTCGAGGGCAAAGTCGTGCAGTTTTCGACTTCCAGGGGTTATAACTCGAAAACTAAAGAACGAGAATTTTTGGCACATATGGTCAATTGAATGTTTATCCCAACCCTCTCATTTGGCACTAGTTTCGGCCCGAATTGTGCAAGTCACCTAAGGTCACGAATCGTCCCGAACGTGTAGCCCAAATTGTGAAAATTTCAAACCGCTACTGCTTGCTTGTATGAGTAGGTAGCCATCTGAAACTTGGCATATATAAAGGTCATTAACATGTCTACATGCATGCACAATCTTATGTCAACTGATTGCATAACTTGCGAACTATAGGCCATCGAAATTTTTGTAAACAAAAGTTTGTGCGACTTTAGCTCCCAAACGGAATAAAAGCTAAAGCTGAAATAGCCTTCATTCTATTTCACTTATTTGTGTCTACACATGTATATGTTTTGCAGAGACTCAAAGCTCTTGAGAATGGAGAAAATGAGGTGTCAATTTTGCATTGGACCCTATGGGAAAATGCATTAAACGCCTACTGCTCCGACGTTCAGCGACCGATAACATCCATCTTTACACTGTAAACGGTAATTACATAGGTACATGCCTGGGGCAAATAACAGCGCAAATAATTGTCCATGTGCAGAGTAATAAAGGAGCAAACTTTTATATATGGGCCTGCAGTGGAAGTTATTCTTAAAAGGTGACTTTCACGAATCGTTCTGAAACTGTGCTAAATTACAGATAATTCCCATATATTTCTTGGGAGAAAATGCCCTGAAATTCTCCTTTCTCCGTTTTCGAGATATTCGAGGGCAAAGTCGTGCAGTTTTCGACTTCCAGGGGCTATAACTCGAAAACTAAAGAACGAGAATTTTTGGCACATATGGTCAATTGAATGTTTATCCCAACCCTCTCATTTGGCACTAGTTTCAGCCCGAATTGTGCAAGTCACCTAAGGTCACGAATCGTCCCGAACGTGTAGCCCAAATTGTGAAAATTTCAAACCGCTACTGCTTGCTTGTATGAGTAGGTAGCCATCTGAAACTTGGCATATATAAAGGTCATTAACATGTCTACATGCATGCACAATCTTATGTCAACTGATTGCATAACTTGCGAACTATAGGCCATCGAAATTTTTGTAAACAAAAGTTTGTGCGACTTTAGCTCCCAAACGGAATAAAAGCTAAAGCTGAAATAGCCTTCATTTTATTTCACTTATTTGTGTCTACACATGTATATGTTTTGCAGAGACTCAAAGCTCTTGAGAATGGAGAAAATGAGGTGTCAATTTTGCATTGGACCCTATGGGAAAATGCATTAAACGCCTACTGCTCCGACGTTCAGCGACCGATAACATCCATCTTTACACTGTAAACGGTAATTACATAGGTACATGCCTGGGGCAAATAACAGCGCAAATAATTGTCCATGTGCAGAGTAATAAAGGAGCAAACTTTTATATATGGGCCTGCAGTGGAAGTTATTCTTAAAAGGTGACTTTCACGAATCGTTCTGAAACTGTGCTAAATTACAGATAATTCCCATATATTTCTTGGGAGAAAATGCCCTGAAATTCTCCTTTCTCCGTTTTCGAGATATTCGAGGGCAAAGTCGTGCAGTTTTCGACTTCCAGGGGCTATAACTCGAAAACTAAAGAACGAGAATTTTTGGCACATATGGTCAATTGAATGTTTATCCCAACCCTCTCATTTGGCACTAGTTTCAGCCCGAATTGTGCAAGTCACCTAAGGTCACGAATCGTCCCGAACGTGTAGCCCAAATTGTGAAAATTTCAAACCGCTACTGCTTGCTTGTATGAGTAGGTAGCCATCTGAAACTTGGCATATATAAAGGTCATTAACATGTCTACATGCATGCACAATCTTATGTCAACTGATTGCATAACTTGCGAACTATAGGCCATCGAAATTTTTGTAAACAAAAGTTTGTGCGACTTTAGCTCCCAAACGGAATAAAAGCTAAAGCTGAAATAGCCTTCATTCTATTTCACTTATTTGTGTCTACACATGTATATGTTTTGCAGAGACTCAAAGCTCTTGAGAATGGAGAAAATGAGGTGTCAATTTTGCATTGGACCCTATGGGAAAATGCATTAAACGCCTACTGCTCCGACGTTCAGCGACCGATAACATCCATCTTTACACTGTAAACGGTAATTACATAGGTACATGCCTGGGGCAAATAACAGCGCAAATAATTGTCCATGTGCAGAGTAATAAAGGAGCAAACTTTTATATATGGGCCTGCAGTGGAAGTTATTCTTAAAAGGTGACTTTCACGAATCGTTCTGAAACTGTGCTAAATTACAGATAATTCCCATATATTTCTTGGGAGAAAATGCCCTGAAATTCTCCTTTCTCCGTTTTCGAGATATTCGAGGGCAAAGTCGTGCAGTTTTCGACTTCCAGGGGCTATAACTCGAAAACTAAAGAACGAGAATTTTTGGCACATATGGTCAATTGAATGTTTATCCCAACCCTCTCATTTGGCACTAGTTTCAGCCCGAATTGTGCAAGTCACCTAAGGTCACGAATCGTCCCGAACGTGTAGCCCAAATTGTGAAAATTTCAAACCGCTACTGCTTGCTTGTATGAGTAGGTAGCCATCTGAAACTTGGCATATATAAAGGTCATTAACATGTCTACATGCATGCACAATCTTATGTCAACTGATTGCATAACTTGCGAACTATAGGCCATCGAAATTTTTGTAAACAAAAGTTTGTGCGACTTTAGCTCCCAAACGGAATAAAAGCTAAAGCTGAAATAGCCTTCATTTTATTTCACTTATTTGTGTCTACACATGTATATGTTTTGCAGAGACTCAAAGCTCTTGAGAATGGAGAAAATGAGGTGTCAATTTTGCATTGGACCCTATGGGAAAATGCATTAAACGCCTACTGCTCCGACGTTCAGCGACCGATAACATCCATCTTTACACTGTAAACGGTAATTACATAGGTACATGCCTGGGGCAAATAACAGCGCAAATAATTGTCCATGTGCAGAGTAATAAAGGAGCAAACTTTTATATATGGGCCTGCAGTGGAAGTTATTCTTAAAAGGTGACTTTCACGAATCGTTCTGAAACTGTGCTAAATTACAGATAATTCCCATATATTTCTTGGGAGAAAATGCCCTGAAATTCTCCTTTCTCCGTTTTCGAGATATTCGAGGGCAAAGTCGTGCAGTTTTCGACTTCCAGGGGCTATAACTCGAAAACTAAAGAACGAGAATTTTTGGCACATATGGTCAATTGAATGTTTATCCCAACCCTCTCATTTGGCACTAGTTTCAGCCCGAATTGTGCAAGTCACCTAAGGTCACGAATCGTCCCGAACGTGTAGCCCAAATTGTGAAAATTTCAAACCGCTACTGCTTGCTTGTATGAGTAGGTAGCCATCTGAAACTTGGCATATATAAAGGTCATTAACATGTCTACATGCATGCACAATCTTATGTCAACTGATTTCATAACTTGCGAACTATAGGCCATCGAAATTTTTGTAAACAAAAGTTTGTGCGACTTTAGCTCCCAAACGGAATAAAAGCTAAAGCTGAAATAGCCTTCATTTTATTTCACTTATTTGTGTCTACACATGTATATGTTTTGCAGAGACTCAAAGCTCTTGAGAATGGAGAAAATGAGGTGTCAATTTTGCATTGGACCCTATGGGAAAATGCATTAAACGCCTACTGCTCCGACGTTCAGCGACCGATAACATCCATCTTTACACTGTAAACGGTAATTACATAGGTACATGCCTGGGGCAAATAACAGCGCAAATAATTGTCCATGTGCAGAGTAATAAAGGAGCAAACTTTTATATATGGGCCTGCAGTGGAAGTTATTCTTAAAAGGTGACTTTCACGAATCGTTCTGAAACTGTGCTAAATTACAGATAATTCCCATATATTTCTTGGGAGAAAATGCCCTGAAATTCTCCTTTCTCCGTTTTCGAGATATTCGAGGGCAAAGTCGTGCAGTTTTCGACTTCCAGGGGCTATAACTCGAAAACTAAAGAACGAGAATTTTTGGCACATATGGTCAATTGAATGTTTATCCCAACCCTCTCATTTGGCACTAGTTTCAGCCCGAATTGTGCAAGTCACCTAAGGTCACGAATCGTCCCGAACGTGTAGCCCAAATTGTGAAAATTTCAAACCGCTACTGCTTGCTTGTATGAGTAGGTAGCCATCTGAAACTTGGCATATATAAAGGTCATTAACATGTCTACATGCATGCACAATCTTATGTCAACTGATTTCATAACTTGCGAACTATAGGCCATCGAAATTTTTGTAAACAAAAGTTTGTGCGACTTTAGCTCCAAAACGGAATAAAAGCTAAAGCTGAAATAGCCTTCATTTTATTTCACTTATTTGTGTCTACACATGTATATGTTTTGCAGAGACTCAAAGCTCTTGAGAATGGAGAAAATGAGGTGTCAATTTTGCATTGGACCCTATGGGAAAATGCATTAAACGCCTACTGCTCCGACGTTCAGCGACCGATAACATCCATCTTTACACTGTAAACGGTAATTACATAGGTACATGCCTGGGGCAAATAACAGCGCAAATAATTGTCCATGTGCAGAGTAATAAAGGAGCAAACTTTTATATATGGGCCTGCAGTGGAAGTTATTCTTAAAAGGTGACTTTCACGAATCGTTCTGAAACTGTGCTAAATTACAGATAATTCCCATATATTTCTTGGGAGAAAATGCCCTGAAATTCTCCTTTCTCCGTTTTCGAGATATTCGAGGGCAAAGTCGTGCAGTTTTCGACTTCCAGGG
Organism: Ctena decussata; assembly: GCA_963989385.1. Taxonomy (NCBI): domain Eukaryota; kingdom Metazoa; phylum Mollusca; class Bivalvia; order Lucinida; family Lucinidae; genus Ctena; species Ctena decussata. The sequence continues at coordinate 1,160,510 of OZ022505.1, read as the reverse complement.
GCTATAACTCGAAAACTAAAGAACGAGAATTTTTGGCACATATGGTCAATTGAATGTTTATCCCAACCCTCTCATTTGGCACTAGTTTCAGCCCGAATTGTGCAAGTCACCTAAGGTCACGAATCGTCCCGAACGTGTAGCCCAAATTGTGAAAATTTCAAACCGCTACTGCTTGCTTGTATGAGTAGGTAGCCATCTGAAACTTGGCATATATAAAGGTCATTAACATGTCTACATGCATGCACAATCTAATGTCAACTGATTGCATAACTTGCGAACTATAGGCCATCGAAATTTTTGTAAACAAAAGTTTGTGCGACTTTAGCTCCCAAACGGAATAAAAGCTAAAGCTGATATAGCCTTCATTCTATTTCACTTATTTGTGTCTACACATGTATATGTTTTGCAGAGACTCAAAGCTCTTGAGAATGGAGAAAATGAGGTGTCAATTTTGCATTGGACCCTATGGGAAAATGCATTAAACGCCTACTGCTCCGACGTTCAGCGACCGATAACATCCATCTTTACACTGTAAACGGTAATTACATAGGTACATGCCTGGGGCAAATAACAGCGCAAATAATTGTCCATGTGCAGAGTAATAAAGGAGCAAACTTTTATATATGGGCCTGCAGTGGAAGTTATTCTTAAAAGGTGACTTTCACGAATCGTTCTGAAACTGTGCTAAATTACAGATAATTCCCATATATTTCTTGGGAGAAAATGCCCTGAAATTCTCCTTTCTCCGTTTTCGAGATATTCGAGGGCAAAGTCGTGCAGTTTTCGACTTCCAGGGGCTATAACTCGAAAACTAAAGAACGAGAATTTTTGGCACATATGGTCAATTGAATGTTTATCCCAACCCTCTCATTTGGCACTAGTTTCAGCCCGAATTGTGCAAGTCACCTAAGGTCACGAATCGTCCCGAACGTGTAGCCCAAATTGTGAAAATTTCAAACCGCTACTGCTTGCTTGTATGAGTAGGTAGCCATCTGAAACTTGGCATATATAAAGGTCATTAACATGTCTACATGCATGCACAATCTTATGTCAACTGATTGCATAACTTGCGAACTATAGGCCATCGAAATTTTTGTAAACAAAAGTTTGTGCGACTTTAGCTCCCAAACGGAATAAAAGCTAAAGCTGAAATAGCCTTCATTCTATTTCACTTATTTGTGTCTACACATGTATATGTTTTGCAGAGACTCAAAGCTCTTGAGAATGGAGAAAATGAGGTGTCAATTTTGCATTGGACCCTATGGGAAAATGCATTAAACGCCTACTGCTCCGACGTTCAGCGACCGATAACATCCATCTTTACACTGTAAACGGTAATTACATAGGCACATGCCTGGGGCAAATAACAGCGCAAATAATTGTCCATGTGCAGAGTAATAAAGGAGCAAACTTTTATATATGGGCCTGCAGTGGAAGTTATTCTTAAAAGGTGACTTTCACGAATCGTTCTGAAACTGTGCTAAATTACAGATAATTCCCATATATTTCTTGGGAGAAAATGCCCTGAAATTCTCCTTTCTCCGTTTTCGAGATATTCGAGGGCAAAGTCGTGCAGTTTTCGACTTCCAGGGGCTATAACTCGAAAACTAAAGAACGAGAATTTTTGGCACATATGGTCAATTGAATGTTTATCCCAACCCTCTCATTTGGCACTAGTTTCAGCCCGAATTGTGCAAGTCACCTAAGGTCACGAATCGTCCCGAACGTGTAGCCCAAATTGTGAAAATTTCAAACCGCTACTGCTTGCTTGTATGAGTAGGTAGCCATCTGAAACTTGGCATATATAAAGGTCATTAACATGTCTACATGCATGCACAATCTTATGTCAACTGATTGCATAACTTGCGAACTATAGGCCATCGAAATTTTTGTAAACAAAAGTTTGTGCGACTTTAGCTCCCAAACGGAATAAAAGCTAAAGCTGAAATAGCCTTCATTTTATTTCACTTATTTGTGTCTACACATGTATATGTTTTGCAGAGACTCAAAGCTCTTGAGAATGGAGAAAATGAGGTGTCAATTTTGCATTGGACCCTATGGGAAAATGCATTAAACGCCTACTGCTCCGACGTTCAGCGACCGATAACATCCATCTTTACACTGTAAACGGTAATTACATAGGTACATGCCTGGGGCAAATAACAGCGCAAATAATTGTCCATGTGCAGAGTAATAAAGGAGCAAACTTTTATATATGGGCCTGCAGTGGAAGTTATTCTTAAAAGGTGACTTTCACGAATCGTTCTGAAACTGTGCTAAATTACAGATAATTCCCATATATTTCTTGGGAGAAAATGCCCTGAAATTCTCCTTTCTCCGTTTTCGAGATATTCGAGGGCAAAGTCGTGCAGTTTTCGACTTCCAGGGGCTATAACTCGAAAACTAAAGAACGAGAATTTTTGGCACATATGGTCAATTGAATGTTTATCCCAACCCTCTCATTTGGCACTAGTTTCAGCCCGAATTGTGCAAGTCACCTAAGGTCACGAATCGTCCCGAACGTGTAGCCCAAATTGTGAAAATTTCAAACCGCTACTGCTTGCTTGTATGAGTAGGTAGCCATCTGAAACTTGGCATATATAAAGGTCATTAACATGTCTACATGCATGCACAATCTTATGTCAACTGATTGCATAACTTGCGAACTATAGGCCATCGAAATTTTTGTAAACAAAAGTTTGTGCGACTTTAGCTCCCAAACGGAATAAAAGCTAAAGCTGAAATAGCCTTCATTTTATTTCACTTATTTGTGTCTACACATGTATATGTTTTGCAGAGACTCAAAGCTCTTGAGAATGGAGAAAATGAGGTGTCAATTTTGCATTGGACCCTATGGGAAAATGCATTAAACGCCTACTGCTCCGACGTTCAGCGACCGATAACATCCATCTTTACACTGTAAACGGTAATTACATAGGTACATGCCTGGGGCAAATAACAGCGAAAATAATTGTCCATGTGCAGAGTAATAAAGGAGCAAACTTTTATATATGGGCCTGCAGTGGAAGTTATTCTTAAAAGGTGACTTTCACGAATCGTTCTGAAACTGTGCTAAATTACAGATAATTCCCATATATTTCTTGGGAGAAAATGCCCTGAAATTCTCCTTTCTCCGTTTTCGAGATATTCGAGGGCAAAGTCGTGCAGTTTTCGACTTCCAGGGGCTATAACTCGAAAACTAAAGAACGAGAATTTTTGGCACATATGGTCAATTGAATGTTTATCCCAACCCTCTCATTTGGCACTAGTTTCAGCCCGAATTGTGCAAGTCACCTAAGGTCACGAATCGTCCCGAACGTGTAGCCCAAATTGTGAAAATTTCAAACCGCTACTGCTTGCTTGTATGAGTAGGTAGCCATCTGAAACTTGGCATATATAAAGGTCATTAACATGTCTACATGCATGCACAATCTTATGTCAACTGATTGCATAACTTGCGAACTATAGGCCATCGAAATTTTTGTAAACAAAAGTTTGTGCGACTTTAGCTCCCAAACGGAATAAAAGCTAAAGCTGAAATAGCCTTCATTCTATTTCACTTATTTGTGTCTACACATGTATATGTTTTGCAGAGACTCAAAGCTCTTGAGAATGGAGAAAATGAGGTGTCAATTTTGCATTGGACCCTATGGGAAAATGCATTAAACGCCTACTGCTCCGACGTTCAGCGACCGATAACATCCATCTTTACACTGTAAACGGTAATTACATAGGTACATGCCTGGGGCAAATAACAGCGCAAATAATTGTCCATGTGCAGAGTAATAAAGGAGCAAACTTTTATATATGGGCCTGCAGTGGAAGTTATTCTTAAAAGGTGACTTTCACGAATCGTTCTGAAACTGTGCTAAATTACAGATAATTCCCATATATTTCTTGGGAGAAAATGCCCTGAAATTCTCCTTTCTCCGTTTTCGAGATATTCGAGGGCAAAGTCGTGCAGTTTTCGACTTCCAGGGGCTATAACTCGAAAACTAAAGAACGAGAATTTTTGGCACATATGGTCAATTGAATGTTTATCCCAACCCTCTCATTTGGCACTAGTTTCAGCCCGAATTGTGCAAGTCACCTAAGGTCACGAATCGTCCCGAACGTGTAGCCCAAATTGTGAAAATTTCAAACCGCTACTGCTTGCTTGTATGAGTAGGTAGCCATCTGAAACTTGGCATATATAAAGGTCATTAACATGTCTACATGCATGCACAATCTTATGTCAACTGATTGCATAACTTGCGAACTATAGGCCATCGAAATTTTTGTAAACAAAAGTTTGTGCGACTTTAGCTCCCAAACGGAATAAAAGCTAAAGCTGAAATAGCCTTCATTTTATTTCACTTATTTGTGTCTACACATGTATATGTTTTGCAGAGACTCAAAGCTCTTGAGAATGGAGAAAATGAGGTGTCAATTTTGCATTGGACCCTATGGGAAAATGCATTAAACGCCTACTGCTCCGACGTTCAGCGACCGATAACATCCATCTTTACACTGTAAACGGTAATTACATAGGTACATGCCTGGGGCAAATAACAGCGCAAATAATTGTCCATGTGCAGAGTAATAAAGGAGCAAACTTTTATATATGGGCCTGCAGTGGAAGTTATTCTTAAAAGGTGACTTTCACGAATCGTTCTGAAACTGTGCTAAATTACAGATAATTCCCATATATTTCTTGGGAGAAAATGCCCTGAAATTCTCCTTTCTCCGTTTTCGAGATATTCGAGGGCAAAGTCGTGCAGTTTTCGACTTCCAGGGGCTATAACTCGAAAACTAAAGAACGAGAATTTTTGGCACATATGGTCAATTGAATGTTTATCCCAACCCTCTCATTTGGCACTAGTTTCAGCCCGAATTGTGCAAGTCACCTAAGGTCACGAATCGTCCCGAACGTGTAGCCCAAATTGTGAAAATTTCAAACCGCTACTGCTTGCTTGTATGAGTAGGTAGCCATCTGAAACTTGGCATATATAAAGGTCATTAACATGTCTACATGCATGCACAATCTTATGTCAACTGATTGCATAACTTGCGAACTATAGGCCATCGAAATTTTTGTAAACAAAAGTTTGTGCGACTTTAGCTCCCAAACGGAATAAAAGCTAAAGCTGAAATAGCCTTCATTTTATTTCACTTATTTGTGTCTACACATGTATATGTTTTGCAGAGACTCAAAGCTCTTGAGAATGGAGAAAATGAGGTGTCAATTTTGCATTGGACCCTATGGGAAAATGCATTAAACGCCTACTGCTCCGACGTTCAGCGACCGATAACATCCATCTTTACACTGTAAACGGTAATTACATAGGTACATGCCTGGGGCAAATAACAGCGCAAATAATTGTCCATGTGCAGAGTAATAAAGGAGCAAACTTTTATATATGGGCCTGCAGTGGAAGTTATTCTTAAAAGGTGACTTTCACGAATCGTTCTGAAACTGTGCTAAATTACAGATAATTCCCATATATTTCTTGGGAGAAAATGCCCTGAAATTCTCCTTTCTCCGTTTTCGAGATATTCGAGGGCAAAGTCGTGCAGTTTTCGACTTCCAGGGGCTATAACTCGAAAACTAAAGAACGAGAATTTTTGGCACATATGGTCAATTGAATGTTTATCCCAACCCTCTCATTTGGCACTAGTTTCAGCCCGAATTGTGCAAGTCACCTAAGGTCACGAATCGTCCCGAACGTGTAGCCCAAATTGTGAAAATTTCAAACCGCTACTGCTTGCTTGTATGAGTAGGTAGCCATCTGAAACTTGGCATATATAAAGGTCATTAACATGTCTACATGCATGCACAATCTTATGTCAACTGATTGCATAACTTGCGAACTATAGGCCATCGAAATTTTTGTAAACAAAAGTTTGTGCGACTTTAGCTCCCAAACGGAATAAAAGCTAAAGCTGAAATAGCCTTCATTCTATTTCACTTATTTGTGTCTACACATGTATATGTTTTGCAGAGACTCAAAGCTCTTGAGAATGGAGAAAATGAGGTGTCAATTTTGCATTGGACCCTATGGGAAAATGCATTAAACGCCTACTGCTCCGACGTTCAGCGACCGATAACATCCATCTTTACACTGTAAACGGTAATTACATAGGTACATGCCTGGGGCAAATAACAGCGCAAATAATTGTCCATGTGCAGAGTAATAAAGGAGCAAACTTTTATATATGGGCCTGCAGTGGAAGTTATTCTTAAAAGGTGACTTTCACGAATCGTTCTGAAACTGTGCTAAATTACAGATAATTCCCATATATTTCTTGGGAGAAAATGCCCTGAAATTCTCCTTTCTCCGTTTTCGAGATATTCGAGGGCAAAGTCGTGCAGTTTTCGACTTCCAGGGGCTATAACTCGAAAACTAAAGAACGAGAATTTTTGGCACATATGGTCAATTGAATGTTTATCCCAACCCTCTCATTTGGCACTAGTTTCAGCCCGAATTGTGCAAGTCACCTAAGGTCACGAATCGTCCCGAACGTGTAGCCCAAATTGTGAAAATTTCAAACCGCTACTGCTTGCTTGTATGAGTAGGTAGCCATCTGAAACTTGGCATATATAAAGGTCATTAACATGTCTACATGCATGCACAATCTTATGTCAACTGATTGCATAACTTGCGAACTAAAGGCCATCGAAATTTTTGTAAACAAAAGTTTGTGCGACTTTAGCTCCCAAACGGAATAAAAGCTAAAGCTGAAATAGCCTTCATTTTATTTCACTTATTTGTGTCTACACATGTATATGTTTTGCAGAGACTCAAAGCTCTTGAGAATGGAGAAAATGAGGTGTCAATTTTGCATTGGACCCTATGGGAAAATGCATTAAACGCCTACTGCTCCGACGTTCAGCGACCGATAACATCCATCTTTACACTGTAAACGGTAATTACATAGGTACATGCCTGGGGCAAATAACAGCGCAAATAATTGTCCATGTGCAGAGTAATAAAGGAGCAAACTTTTATATATGGGCCTGCAGTGGAAGTTATTCTTAAAAGGTGACTTTCACGAATCGTTCTGAAACTGTGCTAAATTACAGATAATTCCCATATATTTCTTGGGAGAAAATGCCCTGAAATTCTCCTTTCTCCGTTTTCGAGATATTCGAGGGCAAAGTCGTGCAGTTTTCGACTTCCAGGGGCTATAACTCGAAAACTAAAGAACGAGAATTTTTGGCACATATGGTCAATTGAATGTTTATCCCAACCCTCTCATTTGGCACTAGTTTCAGCCCGAATTGTGCAAGTCACCTAAGGTCACGAATCGTCCCGAACGTGTAGCCCAAATTGTGAAAATTTCAAACCGCTACTGCTTGCTTGTATGAGTAGGTAGCCATCTGAAACTTGGCATATATAAAGGTCATTAACATGTCTACATGCATGCACAATCTTATGTCAACTGATTGCATAACTTGCGAACTATAGGCCATCGAAATTTTTGTAAACAAAAGTTTGTGCGACTTTAGCTCCCAAACGGAATAAAAGCTAAAGCTGAAATAGCCTTCATTTTATTTCACTTATTTGTGTCTACACATGTATATGTTTTGCAGAGACTCAAAGCTCTTGAGAATGGAGAAAATGAGGTGTCAATTTTGCATTGGACCCTATGGGAAAATGCATTAAACGCCTACTGCTCCGACGTTCAGCGACCGATAACATCCATCTTTACACTGTAAACGGTAATTACATAGGTACATGCCTGGGGCAAATAACAGCGCAAATAATTGTCCATGTGCAGAGTAATAAAGGAGCAAACTTTTATATATGGGCCTGCAGTGGAAGTTATTCTTAAAAGGTGACTTTCACGAATCGTTCTGAAACTGTGCTAAATTACAGATAATTCCCATATATTTCTTGGGAGAAAATGCCCTGAAATTCTCCTTTCTCCGTTTTCGAGATATTCGAGGGCAAAGTCGTGCAGTTTTCGACTTCCAGGGGCTATAACTCGAAAACTAAAGAACGAGAATTTTTGGCACATATGGTCAATTGAATGTTTATCCCAACCCTCTCATTTGGCACTAGTTTCAGCCCGAATTGTGCAAGTCACCTAAGGTCACGAATCGTCCCGAACGTGTAGCCCAAATTGTGAAAATTTCAAACCGCTACTGCTTGCTTGTATGAGTAGGTAGCCATCTGAAACTTGGCATATATAAAGGTCATTAACATGTCTACATGCATGCACAATTTTATGTCAACTGATTGCATAACTTGCGAACTATAGGCCATCGAAATTTTTGTAAACAAAAGTTTGTGCGACTTTAGCTCCCAAACGGAATAAAAGCTAAAGCTGAAATAGCCTTCATTCTATTTCACTTATTTGTGTCTACACATGTATATGTTTTGCAGAGACTCAAAGCTCTTGAGAATGGAGAAAATGAGGTGTCAATTTTGCATTGGACCCTATGGGAAAATGCATTAAACGCCTACTGCTCCGACGTTCAGCGACCGATAACATCCATCTTTACACTGTAAACGGTAATTACATAGGTACATGCCTGGGGCAAATAACAGCGCAAATAATTGTCCATGTGCAGAGTAATAAAGGAGCAAACTTTTATATATGGGCCTGCAGTGGAAGTTATTCTTAAAAGGTGACTTTCACGAATCGTTCTGAAACTGTGCTAAATTACAGATAATTCCCATATATTTCTTGGGAGAAAATGCCCTGAAATTCTCCTTTCTCCGTTTTCGAGATATTCGAGGGCAAAGTCGTGCAGTTTTCGACTTCCAGGGGCTATAACTCGAAAACTAAAGAACGAGAATTTTTGGCACATATGGTCAATTGAATGTTTATCCCAACCCTCTCATTTGGCACTAGTTTCAGCCCGAATTGTGCAAGTCACCTAAGGTCACGAATCGTCCCGAACGTGTAGCCCAAATTGTGAAAATTTCAAACCGCTACTGCTTGCTTGTATGAGTAGGTAGCCATCTGAAACTTGGCATATATAAAGGTCATTAACATGTCTACATGCATGCACAATTTTATGTCAACTGATTGCATAACTTGCGAACTATAGGCCATCGAAATTTTTGTAAACAAAAGTTTGTGCGACTTTAGCTCCCAAACGGAATAAAAGCTAAAGCTGAAATAGCCTTCATTCTATTTCACTTATTTGTGTCTACACATGTATATGTTTTGCAGAGACTCAAAGCTCTTGAGAATGGAGAAAATGAGGTGTCAATTTTGCATTGGACCCTATGGGAAAATGCATTAAACGCCTACTGCTCCGACGTTCAGCGACCGATAACATCCATCTTTACACTGTAAACGGTAATTACATAGGTACATGCCTGGGGCAAATAACAGCGCAAATAATTGTCCATGTGCAGAGTAATAAAGGAGCAAACTTTTATATATGGGCCTGCAGTGGAAGTTATTCTTAAAAGGTGACTTTCACGAATCGTTCTGAAACTGTGCTAAATTACAGATAATTCCCATATATTTCTTGGGAGAAAATGCCCTGAAATTCTCCTTTCTCCGTTTTCGAGATATTCGAGGGCAAAGTCGTGCAGTTTTCGACTTCCAGGGGCTATAACTCGAAAACTAAAGAACGAGAATTTTTGGCACATATGGTCAATTGAATGTTTATCCCAACCCTCTCATTTGGCACTAGTTTCAGCCCGAATTGTGCAAGTCACCTAAGGTCACGAATCGTCCCGAACGTGTAGCCCAAATTGTGAAAATTTCAAACCGCTACTGCTTGCTTGTATGAGTAGGTAGCCATCTGAAACTTGGCATATATAAAGGTTATTAACATGTCTACATGCATGCACAATCTTATGTCAACTGATTGCATAACTTGCGAACTATAGGCCATCGAAATTTTTGTAAACAAAAGTTTGTGCGACTTTAGCTCCCAAACGGAATAAAAGCTAAAGCTGAAATAGCCTTCATTTTATTTCACTTATTTGTGTCTACACATGTATATGTTTTGCAGAGACTCAAAGCTCTTGAGAATGGAGAAAATGAGGTGTCAATTTTGCATTGGACCCTATGGGAAAATGCATTAAACGCCTACTGCTCCGACGTTCAGCGACCGATAACATCCATCTTTACACTGTAAACGGTAATTACATAGGTACATGCCTGGGGCAAATAACAGCGCAAATAATTGTCCATGTGCAGAGTAATAAAGGAGCAAACTTTTATATATGGGCCTGCAGTGGAAGTTATTCTTAAACGGTGACTTTCACGAATCGTTCTGAAACTGTGCTAAATTACAGATAATTCCCATATATTTCTTGGGAGAAAATGCCCTGAAATTCTCCTTTCTCCGTTTTCGAGATATTCGAGGGCAAAGTCGTGCAGTTTTCGACTTCCAGGGGCTATAACTCGAAAACTAAAGAACGAGAATTTTTGGCACATATGGTCAATTGAATGTTTATCCCAACCCTCTCATTTGGCACTAGTTTCAGCCCGAATTGTGCAAGTCACCTAAGGTCACGAATCGTCCCGAACGTGTAGCCCAAATTGTGAAAATTTCAAACCGCTACTGCTTGCTTGTATGAGTAGGTAGCCATCTGAAACTTGGCATATATAAAGGTCATTAACATGTCTACATGCATGCACAATCTTATGTCAACTGATTGCATAACTTGCGAACTATAGGCCATCGAAATTTTTGTAAACAAAAGTTTGTGCGACTTTAGCTCCCAAACGGAATAAAAGCTAAAGCTGAAATAGCCTTCATTTTATTTCACTTATTTGTGTCTACACATGTATATGTTTTGCAGAGACTCAAAGCTCTTGAGAATGGAGAAAATGAGGTGTCAATTTTGCATTGGACCCTATGGGAAAATGCATTAAACGCCTACTGCTCCGACGTTCAGCGACCGATAACATCCATCTTTACACTGTATACGGTAATTACATAGGTACATGCCTGGGGCAAATAACAGCGCAAATAATTGTCCATGTGCAGAGTAATAAAGGAGCAAACTTTTATATATGGGCCTGCAGTGGAAGTTATTCTTAAAAGGTGACTTTCACGAATCGTTCTGAAACTGTGCTAAATTACAGATAATTCCCATATATTTCTTGGGAGAAAATGCCCTGAAATTCTCCTTTCTCCGTTTTCGAGATATTCGAGGGCAAAGTCGTGCAGTTTTCGACTTCCTGGGGCTATAACTCGAAAACTAAAGAACGAGAATTTTTGGCACATATGGTCAATTGAATGTTTATCCCAACCCTCTCATTTGGCACTAGTTTCAGCCCGAATTGTGCAAGTCACCTAAGGTCACGAATCGTCCCGAACGTGTAGCCCAAATTGTGAAAATTTCAAACCGCTACTGCTTGCTTGTATGAGTAGGTAGCCATCTGAAACTTGGCATATATAAAGGTCATTAACATGTCTACATGCATGCACAATCTTATGTCAACTGATTGCATAACTTGCGAACTATAGGCCATCGAAATTTTTGTAAACAAAAGTTTGTGCGACTTTAGCTCCCAAACGGAATAAAAGCTAAAGCTGAAATAGCCTTCATTCTATTTCACTTATTTGTGTCTACACATGTATATGTTTTGCAGAGACTCAAAGCTCTTGAGAATGGAGAAAATGAGGTGTCAATTTTGCATTGGACCCTATGGGAAAATGCATTAAACGCCTACTGCTCCGACGTTCAGCGACCGATAACATCCATCTTTACACTGTAAACGGTAATTACATAGGTACATGCCTGGGGCAAATAACAGCGCAAATAATTGTCCATGTGCAGAGTAATAAAGGAGCAAACTTTTATATATGGGCCTGCAGTGGAAGTTATTCTTAAAAGGTGACTTTCACGAATCGTTCTGAAACTGTGCTAAATTACAGATAATTCCCATATATTTCTTGGGAGAAAATGCCCTGAAATTCTCCTTTCTCCGTTTTCGAGATATTCGAGGGCAAAGTCGTGCAGTTTTCGACTTCCAGGGGCTATAACTCGAAAACTAAAGAACGAGAATTTTTGGCACATATGGTCAATTGAATGTTTATCCCAACCCTCTCATTTGGCACTAGTTTCAGCCCGAATTGTGCAAGTCACCTAAGGTCACGAATCGTCCCGAACGTGTAGCCCAAATTGTGAAAATTTCAAACCGCTACTGCTTGCTTGTATGAGTAGGTAGCCATCTGAAACTTGGCATATATAAAGGTCATTAACATGTCTACATGCATGCACAATCTTATGTCAACTGATTGCATAACTTGCGAACTATAGGCCATCGAAATTTTTGTAAACAAAAGTTTGTGCGACTTTAGCTCCCAAACGGAATAAAAGCTAAAGCTGAAATAGCCTTCATTTTATTTCACTTATTTGTGTCTACACATGTATATGTTTTGCAGAGACTCAAAGCTCTTGAGAATGGAGAAAATGAGGTGTCAATTTTGCATTGGACCCTATGGGAAAATGCATTAAACGCCTACTGCTCCGACGTTCAGCGACCGATAACATCCATCTTTACACTGTAAACGGTAATTACATAGGTACATGCCTGGGGCAAATAACAGCGCAAATAATTGTCCATGTGCAGAGTAATAAAGGAGCAAACTTTTATATATGGGCCTGCAGTGGAAGTTATTCTTAAAAGGTGACTTTCACGAATCGTTCTGAAACTGTGCTAAATTACAGATAATTCCCATATATTTCTTGGGAGAAAATGCCCTGAAATTCTCCTTTCTCCGTTTTCGAGATATTCGAGGGCAAAGTCGTGCAGTTTTCGACTTCCAGGGGCTATAACTCGAAAACTAAAGAACGAGAATTTTTGGCACATATGGTCAATTGAATGTTTATCCCAACCCTCTCATTTGGCACTAGTTTCAGCCCGAATTGTGCAAGTCACCTAAGGTCACGAATCGTCCCGAACGTGTAGCCCAAATTGTGAAAATTTCAAACCGCTACTGCTTGCTTGTATGAGTAGGTAGCCATCTGAAACTTGGCATATATAAAGGTCATTAACATGTCTACATGCATGCACAATCTTATGTCAACTGATTGCATAACTTGCGAACTATAGGCCATCGAAATTTTTGTAAACAAAAGTTTGTGCGACTTTAGCTCCCAAACGGAATAAAAGCTAAAGCTGAAATAGCCTTCATTCTATTTCACTGATTTGTGTCTACACATGTATATGTTTTGCAGAGACTCAAAGCTCTTGAGAATGGAGAAAATGAGGTGTCAATTTTGCATTGGACCCTATGGGAAAATGCATTAAACGCCTACTGCTCCGACGTTCAGCGACCGATAACATCCATCTTTACACTGTAAACGGTAATTACATAGGTACATGCCTGGGGCAAATAACAGCGCAAATAATTGTCCATGTGCAGAGTAATAAAGGAGCAAACTTTTATATATGGGCCTGCAGTGGAAGTTATTCTTAAAAGGTGACTTTCACGAATCGTTCTGAAACTGTGCTAAATTACAGATAATTCCCATATATTTCTTGGGAGAAAATGCCCTGAAATTCTCCTTTCTCCGTTTTCGAGATATTCGAGGGCAAAGTCGTGCAGTTTTCGACTTCCAGGGGCTATAACTCGAAAACTAAAGAACGAGAATTTTTGGCACATATGGTCAATTGAATGTTTATCCCAACCCTCTCATTTGGCACTAGTTTCAGCCCGAATTGTGCAAGTCACCTAAGGTCACGAATCGTCCCGAACGTGTAGCCCAAATTGTGAAAATTTCAAACCGCTACTGCTTGCTTGTATGAGTAGGTAGCCATCTGAAACTTGGCATATATAAAGGTCATTAACATGTCTACATGCATGCACAATCTTATGTCAACTGATTGCATAACTTGCGAACTATAGGCCATCGAAATTTTTGTAAACAAAAGTTTGTGCGACTTTAGCTCCCAAACGGAATAAAAGCTAAAGCTGAAATAGCCTTCATTCTATTTCACTTATTTGTGTCTACACATGTATATGTTTTGCAGAGACTCAAAGCTCTTGAGAATGGAGAAAATGAGGTGTCAATTTTGCATTGGACCCTATGGGAAAATGCATTAAACGCCTACTGCTCCGACGTTCAGCGACCGATAACATCCATCTTTACACTGTAAACGGTAATTACATAGGTACATGCCTGGGGCAAATAACAGCGCAAATAATTGTCCATGTGCAGAGTAATAAAGGAGCAAACTTTTATATATGGGCCTGCAGTGGAAGTTATTCTTAAAAGGTGACTTTCACGAATCGTTCTGAAACTGTGCTAAATTACAGATAATTCCCATATATTTCTTGGGAGAAAATGCCCTGAAATTCTCCTTTCTCCGTTTTCGAGATATTCGAGGGCAAAGTCGTGCAGTTTTCGACTTCCAGGGGCTATAACTCGAAACTAAAGAACGAGAATTTTTGGCACATATGGTCAATTGAATGTTTATCCCAACCCTCTCATTTGGCACTAGTTTCAGCCCGAATTGTGCAAGTCACCTAAGGTCACGAATCGTCCCGAACGTGTAGCCCAAATTGTGAAAATTTCAAACCGCTACTGCTTGCTTGTATGAGTAGGTAGCCATCTGAAACTTGGCATATATAAAGGTCATTAACATGTCTACATGCATGCACAATCTTATGTCAACTGATTGCATAACTTGCGAACTATAGGCCATCGAAATTTTTGTAAACAAAAGTTTGTGCGACTTTAGCTCCCAAACGGAATAAAAGCTAAAGCTGAAATAGCCTTCATTTTATTTCACTTATTTGTGTCTACACATGTATATGTTTTGCAGAGACTCAAAGCTCTTGAGAATGGAGAAAATGAGGTGTCAATTTTGCATTGGACCCTATGGGAAAATGCATTAAACGCCTACTGCTCCGACGTTCAGCGACCGATAACATCCATCTTTACACTGTATACGGTAATTACATAGGTACATGCCTGGGGCAAATAACAGCGCAAATAATTGTCCATGTGCAGAGTAATAAAGGAGCAAACTTTTATATATGGGCCTGCAGTGGAAGTTATTCTTAAAAGGTGACTTTCACGAATCGTTCTGAAACTGTGCTAAATTACAGATAATTCCCATATATTTCTTGGGAGAAAATGCCCTGAAATTCTCCTTTCTCCGTTTTCGAGATATTCGAGGGCAAAGTCGTGCAGTTTTCGACTTCCTGGGGCTATAACTCGAAAACTAAAGAACGAGAATTTTTGGCACATATGGTCAATTGAATGTTTATCCCAACCCTCTCATTTGGCACTAGTTTCAGCCCGAATTGTGCAAGTCACCTAAGGTCACGAATCGTCCCGAACGTGTAGCCCAAATTGTGAAAATTTCAAACCGCTACTGCTTGCTTGTATGAGTAGGTAGCCATCTGAAACTTGGCATATATAAAGGTCATTAACATGTCTACATGCATGCACAATCTTATGTCAACTGATTGCATAACTTGCGAACTATAGGCCATCGAAATTTTTGTAAACAAAAGTTTGTGCGACTTTAGCTCCCAAACGGAATAAAAGCTAAAGCTGAAATAGCCTTCATTCTATTTCACTTATTTGTGTCTACACATGTATATGTTTTGCAGAGACTCAAAGCTCTTGAGAATGGAGAAAATGAGGTGTCAATTTTGCATTGGACCCTATGGGAAAATGCATTAAACGCCTACTGCTCCGACGTTCAGCGACCGATAACATCCATCTTTACACTGTAAACGGTAATTACATAGGTACATGCCTGGGGCAAATAACAGCGCAAATAATTGTCCATGTGCAGAGTAATAAAGGAGCAAACTTTTATATATGGGCCTGCAGTGGAAGTTATTCTTAAAAGGTGACTTTCACGAATCGTTCTGAAACTGTGCTAAATTACAGATAATTCCCATATATTTCTTGGGAGAAAATGCCCTGAAATTCTCCTTTCTCCGTTTTCGAGATATTCGAGGGCAAAGTCGTGCAGTTTTCGACTTCCAGGGGCTATAACTCGAAAACTAAAGAACGAGAATTTTTGGCACATATGGTCAATTGAATGTTTATCCCAACCCTCTCATTTGGCACTAGTTTCAGCCCGAATTGTGCAAGTCACCTAAGGTCACGAATCGTCCCGAACGTGTAGCCCAAATTGTGAAAATTTCAAACCGCTACTGCTTGCTTGTATGAGTAGGTAGCCATCTGAAACTTGGCATATATAAAGGTCATTAACATGTCTACATGCATGCACAATCTTATGTCAACTGATTGCATAACTTGCGAACTATAGGCCATCGAAATTTTTGTAAACAAAAGTTTGTGCGACTTTAGCTCCCAAACGGAATAAAAGCTAAAGCTGAAATAGCCTTCATTTTATTTCACTTATTTGTGTCTACACATGTATATGTTTTGCAGAGACTCAAAGCTCTTGAGAATGGAGAAAATGAGGTGTCAATTTTGCATTGGACCCTATGGGAAAATGCATTAAACGCCTACTGCTCCGACGTTCAGCGACCGATAACATCCATCTTTACACTGTAAACGGTAATTACATAGGTACATGCCTGGGGCAAATAACAGCGCAAATAATTGTCCATGTGCAGAGTAATAAAGGAGCAAACTTTTATATATGGGCCTGCAGTGGAAGTTATTCTTAAAAGGTGACTTTCACGAATCGTTCTGAAACTGTGCTAAATTACAGATAATTCCCATATATTTCTTGGGAGAAAATGCCCTGAAATTCTCCTTTCTCCGTTTTCGAGATATTCGAGGGCAAAGTCGTGCAGTTTTCGACTTCCAGGGGCTATAACTCGAAAACTAAAGAACGAGAATTTTTGGCACATATGGTCAATTGAATGTTTATCCCAACCCTCTCATTTGGCACTAGTTTCAGCCCGAATTGTGCAAGTCACCTAAGGTCACGAATCGTCCCGAACGTGTAGCCCAAATTGTGAAAATTTCAAACCGCTACTGCTTGCTTGTATGAGTAGGTAGCCATCTGAAACTTGGCATATATAAAGGTCATTAACATGTCTACATGCATGCACAATCTTATGTCAACTGATTGCATAACTTGCGAACTATAGGCCATCGAAATTTTTGTAAACAAAAGTTTGTGCGACTTTAGCTCCCAAACGGAATAAAAGCTAAAGCTGAAATAGCCTTCATTCTATTTCACTGATTTGTGTCTACACATGTATATGTTTTGCAGAGACTCAAAGCTCTTGAGAATGGAGAAAATGAGGTGTCAATTTTGCATTGGACCCTATGGGAAAATGCATTAAACGCCTACTGCTCCGACGTTCAGCGACCGATAACATCCATCTTTACACTGTAAACGGTAATTACATAGGTACATGCCTGGGGCAAATAACAGCGCAAATAATTGTCCATGTGCAGAGTAATAAAGGAGCAAACTTTTATATATGGGCCTGCAGTGGAAGTTATTCTTAAAAGGTGACTTTCACGAATCGTTCTGAAACTGTGCTAAATTACAGATAATTCCCATATATTTCTTGGGAGAAAATGCCCTGAAATTCTCCTTTCTCCGTTTTCGAGATATTCGAGGGCAAAGTCGTGCAGTTTTCGACTTCCAGGGGCTATAACTCGAAAACTAAAGAACGAGAATTTTTGGCACATATGGTCAATTGAATGTTTATCCCAACCCTCTCATTTGGCACTAGTTTCAGCCCGAATTGTGCAAGTCACCTAAGGTCACGAATCGTCCCGAACGTGTAGCCCAAATTGTGAAAATTTCAAACCGCTACTGCTTGCTTGTATGAGTAGGTAGCCATCTGAAACTTGGCATATATAAAGGTCATTAACATGTCTACATGCATGCACAATCTTATGTCAACTGATTGCATAACTTGCGAACTATAGGCCATCGAAATTTTTGTAAACAAAAGTTTGTGCGACTTTAGCTCCCAAACGGAATAAAAGCTAAAGCTGAAATAGCCTTCATTCTATTTCACTTATTTGTGTCTACACATGTATATGTTTTGCAGAGACTCAAAGCTCTTGAGAATGGAGAAAATGAGGTGTCAATTTTGCATTGGACCCTATGGGAAAATGCATTAAACGCCTACTGCTCCGACGTTCAGCGACCGATAACATCCATCTTTACACTGTAAACGGTAATTACATAGGTACATGCCTGGGGCAAATAACAGCGCAAATAATTGTCCATGTGCAGAGTAATAAAGGAGCAAACTTTTATATATGGGCCTGCAGTGGAAGTTATTCTTAAAAGGTGACTTTCACGAATCGTTCTGAAACTGTGCTAAATTACAGATAATTCCCATATATTTCTTGGGAGAAAATGCCCTGAAATTCTCCTTTCTCCGTTTTCGAGATATTCGAGGGCAAAGTCGTGCAGTTTTCGACTTCCAGGGGCTATAACTCGAAAACTAAAGAACGAGAATTTTTGGCACATATGGTCAATTGAATGTTTATCCCAACCCTCTCATTTGGCACTAGTTTCAGCCCGAATTGTGCAAGTCACCTAAGGTCACGAATCGTCCCGAACGTGTAGCCCAAATTGTGAAAATTTCAAACCGCTACTGCTTGCTTGTATGAGTAGGTAGCCATCTGAAACTTGGCATATATAAAGGTCATTAACATGTCTACATGCATGCACAATCTTATGTCAACTGATTTCATAACTTGCGAACTATAGGCCATCGAAATTTTTGTAAACAAAAGTTTGTGCGACTTTAGCTCCCAAACGGAATAAAAGCTAAAGCTGAAATAGCCTTCATTTTATTTCACTTATTTGTGTCTACACATGTATATGTTTTGCAGAGACTCAAAGCTCTTGAGAATGGAGAAAATGAGGTGTCAATTTTGCATTGGACCCTATGGGAAAATGCATTAAACGCCTACTGCTCCGACGTTCAGCGACCGATAACATCCATCTTTACACTGTAAACGGTAATTACATAGGTACATGCCTGGGGCAAATAACAGCGCAAATAATTGTCCATGTGCAGAGTAATAAAGGAGCAAACTTTTATATATGGGCCTGCAGTGGAAGTTATTCTTAAAAGGTGACTTTCACGAATCGTTCTGAAACTGTGCTAAATTACAGATAATTCCCATATATTTCTTGGGAGAAAATGCCCTGAAATTCTCCTTTCTCCGTTTTCGAGATATTCGAGGGCAAAGTCGTGCAGTTTTCGACTTCCAGGGGCTATAACTCGAAAACTAAAGAACGAGAATTTTTGGCACATATGGTCAATTGAATGTTTATCCCAACCCTCTCATTTGGCACTAGTTTCAGCCCGAATTGTGCAAGTCACCTAAGGTCACGAATCGTCCCGAACGTGTAGCCCAAATTGTGAAAATTTCAAACCGCTACTGCTTGCTTGTATGAGTAGGTAGCCATCTGAAACTTGGCATATATAAAGGTCATTAACATGTCTACATGCATGCACAATCTTATGTCAACTGATTTCATAACTTGCGAACTATAGGCCATCGAAATTTTTGTAAACAAAAGTTTGTGCGACTTTAGCTCCCAAACGGAATAAAAGCTAAAGCTGAAATAGCCTTCATTTTATTTCACTTATTTGTGTCTACACATGTATATGTTTTGCAGAGACTCAAAGCTCTTGAGAATGGAGAAAATGAGGTGTCAATTTTGCATTGGACCCTATGGGAAAATGCATTAAACGCCTACTGCTCCGACGTTCAGCGACCGATAACATCCATCTTTACACTGTAAACGGTAATTACATAGGTACATGCCTGGGGCAAATAACAGCGCAAATAATTGTCCATGTGCAGAGTAATAAAGGAGCAAACTTTTATATATGGGCCTGCAGTGGAAGTTATTCTTAAAAGGTGACTTTCACGAATCGTTCTGAAACTGTGCTAAATTACAGATAATTCCCATATATTTCTTGGGAGAAAATGCCCTGAAATTCTCCTTTCTCCGTTTTCGAGATATCCGAGGGCAAAGTCGTGCAGTTTTCGACTTCCAGGGGCTATAACTCGAAAACTAAAAAACGAGAATTTTTGGCACATATGGTCAATTGAATGTTTATCCCAACCCTCTCATTTGGCACTAGTTTCAGCCCGAATTGTGCAAGTCACCTAAGGTCACGAATCGTCCCGAACGTGTAGCCCAAATTGTGAAAATTTCAAACCGCTACTGCTTGCTTGTATGAGTAGGTAGCCATCTGAAACTTGGCATATATAAAGGTCATTAACATGTCTACATGCATGCACAATCTAATGTCAACTGATTGCATAACTTGCGAACTATAGGCCATCGAAATTTTTGTAAACAAAAGTTTGTGCGACTTTAGCTCCCAAACGGAATAAAAGCTAAAGCTGAAATAGCCTTCATTCTATTTCACTTATTTGTGTCTACACATGTATATGTTTTGCAGAGACTCAAAGCTCTTGAGAATGGAGAAAATGAGGTGTCAATTTTGCATTGGACCCTATGGGAAAATGCATTAAACGCCTACTGCTCCGACGTTAAGCGACCGATAACATCCATCTTTACACTGTAAACGGTAATTACATAGGTACATGCCTGGGGCAAATAACAGCGCAAATAATTGTCCATGTGCAGAGTAATAAAGGAGCAAACTTTTATATATGGGCCTGCAGTGGAAGTTATTCTTAAAAGGTGACTTTCACGAATCGTTCTGAAACTGTGCTAAATTACAGATAATTCCCATATATTTCTTGGGAGAAAATGCCCTGAAATTCTCCTTTCTCCGTTTTCGAGATATTCGAGGGCAAAGTCGTGCAGTTTTCGACTTCCAGGGGCTATAACTCGAAAACTAAAGAACGAGAATTTTTGGCACATATGGTCAATTGAATGTTTATCCCAACCCTCTCATTTGGCACTAGTTTCAGCCCGAATTGTGCAAGTCACCTAAGGTCACGAATCGTCCCGAACGTGTAGCCCAAATTGTGAAAATTTCAAACCGCTACTGCTTGCTTGTATGAGTAGGTAGCCATCTGAAACTTGGCATATATAAAGGTCATTAACATGTCTACATGCATGCACAATCTTATGTCAACTGATTGCATAACTTGCGAACTATAGGCCATCGAAATTTTTGTAAACAAAAGTTTGTGCGACTTTAGCTCCCAAACGGAATAAAAGCTAAAGCTGAAATAGCCTTCATTCTATTTCACTTATTTGTGTCTACACATGTATATGTTTTGCAGAGACTCAAAGCTCTTGAGAATGGAGAAAATGAGGTGTCAATTTTGCATTGGACCCTATGGGAAAATGCATTAAACGCCTACTGCTCCGACGTTCAGCGACCGATAACATCCATCTTTACACTGTAAACGGTAATTACATAGGTACATGCCTGGGGCAAATAACAGCGCAAATAATTGTCCATGTGCAGAGTAATAAAGGAGCAAACTTTTATATATGGGCCTGCAGTGGAAGTTATTCTTAAAAGGTGACTTTCACGAATCGTTCTAAAACTGTGCTAAATTACAGATAATTCCCATATATTTCTTGGGAGAAAATGCCCTGAAATTCTCCTTTCTCCGTTTTCGAGATATTCGAGGGCAAAGTCGTGCAGTTTTCGACTTCCAGGGGCTATAACTCGAAAACTAAAGAACGAGAATTTTTGGCACATATGGTCAATTGAATGTTTATCCCAACCCTCTCATTTGGCACTAGTTTCAGCCCGAATTGTGCAAGTCACCTAAGGTCACGAATCGTCCCGAACGTGTAGCCCAAATTGTGAAAATTTCAAACCGCTACTGCTTGCTTGTATGAGTAGGTAGCCATCTGAAACTTGGCATATATAAAGGTCATTAACATGTCTACATGCATGCACAATCTTATGTCAACTGATTGCATAACTTGCGAACTATAGGCCATCGAAATTTTTGTAAACAAAAGTTTGTGCGACTTTAGCTCCCAAACGGAATAAAAGCTAAAGCTGAAATAGCCTTCATTCTATTTCACTTATTTGTGTCTACACATGTATATGTTTTGCAGAGACTCAAAGCTCTTTAGAATGGAGAAAATGAGGTGTCAATTTTGCATTGGACCCTATGGGAAAATGCATTAAACGCCTACTGCTCCGACGTTCAGCGACCGATAACATCCATCTTTACACTGTAAACGGTAATTACATAGGTACATGCCTGGGGCAAATAACAGCGCAAATAATTGTCCATGTGCAGAGTAATAAAGGAGCAAACTTTTATATATGGGCCTGCAGTGGAAGCTATTCTTAAAAGGTGACTTTCACGAATCGTTCTGAAACTGTGCTAAATTACAGATAATTCCCATATATTTCTTGGGAGAAAATGCCCTGAAATTCTCCTTTCTCCGTTTTCGAGATATTCGAGGGCAAAGTCGTGCAGTTTTCGACTTCCAGGGGCTATAACTCGAAAACTAAAGAACGAGAATTTTTGGCACATATGGTCAATTGAATGTTTATCCCAACCCTCTCATTTGGCACTAGTTTCAGCCCGAATTGTGCAAGTCACCTAAGGTCACGAATCGTCCCGAACGTGTAGCCCAAATTGTGAAAATTTCAAACCGCTACTGCTTGCTTGTATGAGTAGGTAGCCATCTGAAACTTGGCATATATAAAGGTCATTAACATGTCTACATGCATGCACAATCTTATGTCAACTGATTGCATAACTTGCGAACTATAGGCCATCGAAATTTTTGTAAACAAAAGTTTGTGCGACTTTAGCTCCCAAACGGAATAAAAGCTAAAGCTGAAATAGCCTTCATTCTATTTCACATATTTGTGTCTACACATGTATATGTTTTGCAGAGACTCAAAGCTCTTGAGAATGGAGAAAATGAGGTGTCAATTTTGCATTGGACCCTATGGGAAAATGCATTAAACGCCTACTGCTCCGACGTTCAGCGACCGATAACATCCATCTTTACACTGTAAACGGTAATTACATAGGTACATGCCTGGGGCAAATAACAGCGCAAATAATTGTCCATGTGCAGAGTAATAAAGGAGCAAACTTTTATATATGGGCCTGCAGTGGAAGTTATTCTTAAAAGGTGACTTTCACGAATCGTTCTGAAACTGTGCTAAATTACAGATAATTCCCATATATTTCTTGGGAGAAAATGCCCTGAAATTCTCCTTTCTCCGTTTTCGAGATATTCGAGGGCAAAGTCGTGCAGTTTTCGACTTCCAGGGGCTATAACTCGAAAACTAAAGAACGAGAATTTTTGGCACATATGGTCAATTGAATGTTTATCCCAACCCTCTCATTTGGCACTAGTTTCAGCTCGAATTGTGCAAGTCACCTAAGGTCACGAATCGTCCCGAACGTGTAGCCCAAATTGTGAAAATTTCAAACCGCTACTGCTTGCTTGTATGAGTAGGTAGCCATCTGAAACTTGGCATATATAAAGGTCATTAACATGTCTACATGCATGCACAATCTTATGTCAACTGATTGCATAACTTGCGAACTATAGGCCATCGAAATTTTTGTAAACAAAAGTTTGTGCGACTTTAGCTCCCAAACGGAATAAAAGCTAAAGCTGAAATAGCCTTCATTCTATTTCACTTATTTGTGTCTACACATGTATATGTTTTGCAGAGACTCAAAGCTCTTGAGAATGGAGAAAATGAGGTGTCAATTTTGCATTAGACCCTATGGGAAAATGCATTAAACGCCTACTGCTCCGACGTTCAGCGACCGATAACATCCATCTTTACACTGTAAACGGTAATTACATAGGTACATGCCTGGGGCAAATAACAGCGCAAATAATTGTCCATGTGCAGAGTAATAAAGGAGCAAACTTTTATATATGGGCCTGCAGTGGAAGTTATTCTTAAAAGGTGACTTTCACGAATCGTTCTGAAACTGTGCTAAATTACAGATAATTCCCATATATTTCTTGGGAGAAAATGCCCTGAAATTCTCCTTTCTCCGTTTTCGAGATATTCGAGGGCAAAGTCGTGCAGTTTTCGACTTCCAGGGGCTATAACTCGAAAACTAAAGAACGAGAATTTTTGGCACATATGGTCAATTGAATGTTTATCCCAACCCTCTCATTTGGCACTAGTTTCAGCCCGAATTGTGCAAGTCACCTAAGGTCACGAATCGTCCCGAACGTGTAGCCCAAATTGTGAAAATTTCAAACCGCTACTGCTTGCTTGTATGAGTAGGTAGCCATCTGAAACTTGGCATATATAAAGGTCATTAACATGTCTACATGCATGCACAATCTTATGTCAACTGATTGCATAACTTGCGAACTATAGGCCATCGAAATTTTTGTAAACAAAAGTTTGTGCGACTTTAGCTCCCAAACGGAATAAAAGCTAAAGCTGAAATAGCCTTCTTTCTATTTCACTTATTTGTGTCTACACATGTATATGTTTTGCAGAGACTCAAAGCTCTTGAGAATGGAGAAAATGAGGTGTCAATTTTGCATTGGACCCTATGGGAAAATGCATTAAACGCCTACTGCTCCGACGTTCAGCGACCGATAATATCCATCTTTACACTGTAAACGGTAATTACATAGGTACATGCCTGGGGCAAATAACAGCGCAAATAATTGTCCATGTGCAGAGTAATAAAGGAGCAAACTTTTATATATGGGCCTGCAGTGGAAGTTATTCTTAAAAGGTGACTTTCACGAATCGTTCTGAAACTGTGCTAAATTACAGATAATTCCCATATATTTCTTGGGAGAAAATGCCCTGAAATTCTCCTTTCTCCGTTTTCGAGATATTCGAGGGCAAAGTCGTGCAGTTTTCGACTTCCAGGGGCTATAACTCGAAAACTAAAGAACGAGAATTTTTGGCACATATGGTCAATTGAATGTTTATCCCAACCCTCTCATTTGGCACTAGTTTCAGCCCGAATTGTGCAAGTCACCTAAGGTCACGAATCGTCCCGAACGTGTAGCCCAAATTGTGAAAATTTCAAACCGCTACTGCTTGCTTGTATGAGTAGGTAGCCATCTGAAACTTGGCATATATAAAGGTCATTAACATGTCTACATGCATGCACAATCTTATGTCAACTGATTGCATAACTTGCGAACTATAGGCCATCGAAATTTTTGTAAACAAAAGTTTGTGCGACTTTAGCTCCCAAACGGAATAAAAGCTAAAGCTGAAATAGCCTTCATTTTATTTCACTTATTTGTGTCTACACATGTATATGTTTTGCAGAGACTCAAAGCTCTTGAGAATGGAGAAAATGAGGTGTCAATTTTGCATTGGACCCTATGGGAAAATGCATTAAACGCCTACTGCTCCGACGTTCAGCGACCGATAACATCCATCTTTACACTGTAAACGGTAATTACATAGGTACATGCCTGGGGCAAATAACAGCGCAAATAATTGTCCATGTGCAGAGTAATAAAGGAGCAAACTTTTATATATGGGCCTGCAGTGGAAGTTATTCTTAAAAGGTGACTTTCACGAATCGTTCTGAAACTGTGCTAAATTACAGATAATTCCCATATATTTCTTGGGAGAAAATGCCCTGAAATTCTCCTTTCTCCGTTTTCGAGATATTCGAGGGCAAAGTCGTGCAGTTTTCGACTTCCAGGGGCTATAACTCGAAAACTAAAGAACGAGAATTTTTGGCACATATGGTCAATTGAATGTTTATCCCAACCCTCTCATTTGGCACTAGTTTCAGCCCGAATTGTGCAAGTCACCTAAGGTCACGAATCGTCCCGAACGTGTAGCCCAAATTGTGAAAATTTCAAACCGCTACTGCTTGCTTGTATGAGTAGGTAGCCATCTGAAACTTGGCATATATAAAGGTCATTAACATGTCTACATGCATGCACAATCTTATGTCAACTGATTGCATAACTTGCGAACTATAGGCCATCGAAATTTTTGTAAACAAAAGTTTGTGCGACTTTAGCTCCCAAACGGAATAAAAGCTAAAGCTGAAATAGCCTTCATTCTATTTCACTTATTTGTGTCTACACATGTATATGTTTTGCAGAGACTCAAAGCTCTTTAGAATGGAGAAAATGAGGTGTCAATTTTGCATTGGACCCTATGGGAAAATGCATTAAACGCCTACTGCTCCGACGTTCAGCGACCGATAACATCCATCTTTACACTGTAAACGGTAATTACATAGGTACATGCCTGGGGCAAATAACAGCGCAAATAATTGTCCATGTGCAGAGTAATAAAGGAGCAAACTTTTATATATGGGCCTGCAGTGGAAGTTATTCTTAAAAGGTGATTTTCACGAATCGTTCTGAAACTGTGCTAAATTACAGATAATTCCCATATATTTCTTGGGAGAAAATGCCCTGAAATTCTCCTTTCTCCGTTTTCGAGATATTCGAGGGCAAAGTCGTGCAGTTTTCGACTTCCAGGGGCTATAACTCGAAAACTAAAGAACGAGAATTTTTGGCACATATGGTCAATTGAATGTTTATCCCAACCCTCTCATTTGGCACTAGTTTCAGCCCGAATTGTGCAAGTCACCTAAGGTCACGAATCGTCCCGAACGTGTAGCCCAAATTGTGAAAATTTCAAACCGCTACTGCTTGCTTGTATGAGTAGGTAGCCATCTGAAACTTGGCATATATAAAGGTCATTAACATGTCTACATGCATGCACAATCTTATGTCAACTGATTGCATAACTTGCGAACTATAGGCCATCGAAATTTTTGTAAACAAAAGTTTGTGCGACTTTAGCTCCCAAACGGAATAAAAGCTAAAGCTGAAATAGCCTTCATTCTATTTCACTTATTTGTGTCTACACATGTATATGTTTTGCAGAGACTCAAAGCTCTTGAGAATGGAGAAAATGAGGTGTCAATTTTGCATTGGACCCTATGGGAAAATGCATTAAACGCCTACTGCTCCGACGTTCAGCGACCGATAACATCCATCTTTACACTGTAAACGGTAATTACATAGGTACATGCCTGGGGCAAATAACAGCGCAAATAATTGTCCATGTGCAGAGTAATAAAGGAGCAAACTTTTATATATGGGCCTGCAGTGGAAGTTATTCTTAAAAGGTGACTTTCACGAATCGTTCTGAAACTGTGCTAAATTACAGATAATTCCCATATATTTCTTGGGAGAAAATGCCCTGAAATTCTCCTTTCTCCGTTTTCGAGATATTCGAGGGCAAAGTCGTGCAGTTTTCGACTTCCAGGGGCTATAACTCGAAAACTAAAGAACGAGAATTTTTGGCACATATGGTCAATTGAATGTTTATCCCAACCCTCTCATTTGGCACTAGTTTCAGCTCGAATTGTGCAAGTCACCTAAGGTCACGAATCGTCCCGAACGTGTAGCCCAAATTGTGAAAATTTCAAACCGCTACTGCTTGCTTGTATGAGTAGGTAGCCATCTGAAACTTGGCATATATAAAGGTCATTAACATGTCTACATGCATGCACAATCTTATGTCAACTGATTGCATAACTTGCGAACTATAGGCCATCGAAATTTTTGTAAACAAAAGTTTGTGCGACTTTAGCTCCCAAACGGAATAAAAGCTAAAGCTGAAATAGCCTTCATTCTATTTCACTTATTTGTGTCTACACATGTATATGTTTTGCAGAGACTCAAAGCTCTTGAGAATGGAGAAAATGAGGTGTCAATTTTGCATTGGACCCTATGGGAAAATGCATTAAACGCCTACTGCTCCGACGTTCAGCGACCGATAACATCCATCTTTACACTGTAAACGGTAATTACATAGGTACATGCCTGGGGCAAATAACAGCGCAAATAATTGTCCATGTGCAGAGTAATAAAGGAGCAAACTTTTATATATGGGCCTGCAGTGGAAGTTATTCTTAAAAGGTGACTTTCACGAATCGTTCTGAAACTGTGCTAAATTACAGATAATTCCCATATATTTCTTGGGAGAAAATGCCCTGAAATTCTCCTTTCTCCGTTTTCGAGATATTCGAGGGCAAAGTCGTGCAGTTTTCGACTTCCAGGGGCTATAACTCGAAAACTAAAGAACGAGAATTTTTGGCACATATGGTCAATTGAATGTTTATCCCAACCCTCTCATTTGGCACTAGTTTCAGCCCGAATTGTGCAAGTCACCTAAGGTCACGAATCGTCCCGAACGTGTAGCCCAAATTGTGAAAATTTCAAACCGCTACTGCTTGCTTGTATGAGTAGGTAGCCATCTGAAACTTGGCATATATAAAGGTCATTAACATGTCTACATGCATGCACAATCTTATGTCAACTGATTGCATAACTTGCGAACTATAGGCCATCGAAATTTTTGTAAACAAAAGTTTGTGCGACTTTAGCTCCCAAACGGAATAAAAGCTAAAGCTGAAATAGCCTTCATTTTATTTCACTTATTTGTGTCTACACATGTATATGTTTTGCAGAGACTCAAAGCTCTTGAGAATGGAGAAAATGAGGTGTCAATTTTGCATTGGACCCTATGGGAAAATGCATTAAACGCCTACTGCTCCGACGTTCAGCGACCGATAACATCCATCTTTACACTGTAAACGGTAATTACATAGGTACATGCCTGGGGCAAATAACAGCGCAAATAATTGTCCATGTGCAGAGTAATAAAGGAGCAAACTTTTATATATGGGCCTGCAGTGGAAGTTATTCTTAAAAGGTGACTTTCACGAATCGTTCTGAAACTGTGCTAAATTACAGATAATTCCCATATATTTCTTGGGAGAAAATGCCCTGAAATTCTCCTTTCTCCGTTTTCGAGATATTCGAGGGCAAAGTCGTGCAGTTTTCGACTTCCAGGGGCTATAACTCGAAAACTAAAGAACGAGAATTTTTGGCACATATGGTCAATTGAATGTTTATCCCAACCCTCTCATTTGGCACTAGTTTCAGCCCGAATTGTGCAAGTCACCTAAGGTCACGAATCGTCCCGAACGTGTAGCCCAAATTGTGAAAATTTCAAACCGCTACTGCTTGCTTGTATGAGTAGGTAGCCATCTGAAACTTGGCATATATAAAGGTCATTAACATGTCTACATGCATGCACAATCTTATGTCAACTGATTGCATAACTTGCGAACTATAGGCCATCGAAATTTTTGTAAACAAAAGTTTGTTCGACTTTAGCTCCCAAACGGAATAAAAGCTAAAGCTGAAATAGCCTTCATTCTATTTCACTTATTTGTGTCTACACATGTATATGTTTTGCAGAGACACAAAGCTCTTGAGAATGGAGAAAATGAGGTGTCAATTTTGCATTGGACCCTATGGGAAAATGCATTAAACGCCTACTGCTCCGACGTTCAGCGACCGATAACATCCATCTTTACACTGTAAACGGTAATTACATAGGTACATGCCTGGGGCAAATAACAGCGAAAATAATTGTCCATGTGCAGAATAATAAAGGAGCAAACTTTTATATATGGGCCTGCAGTGGAAGTTATTCTTAAAAGGTGACTTTCACGAATCGTTCTGAAACTGTGCTAAATTACAGATAATTCCCATATATTTCTTGGGAGAAAATGCCCTGAAATTCTCCTTTCTCCGTTTTCGAGATATCCGAGGGCAAAGTCGTGCAGTTTTCGACTTCCAGGGGCTATAACTCGAAAACTAAAAAACCAGAATTTTTGGCACATATGGTCAATTGAATGTTTATCCCAACCCTCTCATTTGGCACTAGTTTCAGCCCGAATTGTGCAAGTCACCTAAGGTCACGAATCGTCCCGAACGTGTAGCCCAAATTGTGAAAATTTCAAACCGCTACTGCTTGCTTGTATGAGTAGGTAGCCATCTGAAACTTGGCATATATAAAGGTCATTAACATGTCTACATGCATGCACAATCTAATGTCAACTGATTGCATAACTTGCGAACTGTAGGCCATCGAAATTTTTGTAAACAAAAGTTTGTGCGACTTTAGCTCCCAAACGGAATAAAAGCTAAAGCTGAAATAGCCTTCATTCTATTTCACTTATTTGTGTCTACACATGTATATGTTTTGCAGAGACACAAAGCTCTTGAGAAT
Organism: Ctena decussata; assembly: GCA_963989385.1. Lineage (NCBI taxonomy): Eukaryota > Metazoa > Mollusca > Bivalvia > Lucinida > Lucinidae > Ctena > Ctena decussata. The sequence goes on along the minus strand of OZ022505.1, from coordinate 1,130,629 downwards.
GGAGAAAATGAGGTGTCAATTTTGCATTGGACCCTATGGGAAAATGCATTAAACGCCTACTGCTCCGACGTTCAGCGACCGATAACATCCATCTTTACACTGTAAACGGTAATTACATAGGTACATGCCTGGGGCAAATAACAGCGCAAATAATTGTCCATGTGCAGAGTAATAAAGGAGCAAACTTTTATATATGGGCCTGCAGTGGAAGTTATTCTTAAAAGGTGACTTTCACGAATCGTTCTGAAACTGTGCTAAATTACAGATAATTCCCATATATTTCTTGGGAGAAAATGCCCTGAAATTCTCCTTTCTCCGTTTTCGAGATATTCGAGGGCAAAGTCGTGCAGTTTTCGACTTCCAGGGGCTATAACTCGAAAACTAAAGAACGAGAATTTTTGGCACATATGGTCAATTGAATGTTTATCCCAACCCTCTCATTTGGCACTAGTTTTAGCCCGAATTGTGCAAGTCACCTAAGGTCACGAATCGTCCCGAACGTGTAGCCCAAATTGTGAAAATTTCAAACCGCTACTGCTTGCTTGTATGAGTAGGTAGCCATCTGAAACTTGGCATATATAAAGGTCATTAACATGTCTACATGCATGCACAATCTTATGTCAACTGATTGCATAACTTGCGAACTATAGGCCATCGAAATTTTTGTAAACAAAAGTTTGTGCGACTTTAGCTCCCAAACGGAATAAAAGCTAAAGCTGAAATAGCCTTCATTCTATTTCACTTATTTGTGTCTACACATGTATATGTTTTGCAGAGACTCAAAGCTCTTGAGAATGGAGAAAATGAGGTGTCAATTTTGCATTGGACCCTATGGGAAAATGCATTAAACGCCTACTGCTCCGACGTTCAGCGACCGATAACATCCATCTTTACACTGTAAACGGTAATTACATAGGTACATGCCTGGGGCAAATAACAGCGCAAATAATTGTCCATGTGCAGAGTAATAAAGGAGCAAACTTTTATATATGGGCCTGCAGTGGAAGTTATTCTTAAAAGGTGACTTTCACGAATCGTTCTGAAACTGTGCTAAATTACAGATAATTCCCATATATTTCTTGGGAGAAAATGCCCTGAAATTCTCCTTTCTCCGTTTTCGAGATATTCGAGGGCAAAGTCGTGCAGTTTTCGACTTCCAGGGGCTATAACTCGAAAACTAAAGAACGAGAATTTTTGGCACATATGGTCAATTGAATGTTTATCCCAACCCTCTCATTTGGCACTAGTTTCAGCCCGAATTGTGCAAGTCACCTAAGGTCACGAATCGTCCCGAACGTGTAGCCCAAATTGTGAAAATTTCAAACCGCTACTGCTTGCTTGTATGAGTAGGTAGCCATCTGAAACTTGGCATATATAAAGGTCATTAACATGTCTACATGCATGCACAATCTTATGTCAACTGATTGCATAACTTGCGAACTATAGGCCATCGAAATTTTTGTAAACAAAAGTTTGTGCGACTTTAGCTCCCAAACGGAATAAAAGCTAAAGCTGAAATAGCCTTCATTCTATTTCACTTATTTGTGTCTACACATGTATATGTTTTGCAGAGACTCAAAGCTCTTGAGAATGGAGAAAATGAGGTGTCAATTTTGCATTGGACCCTATGGGAAAATGCATTAAACGCCTACTGCTCCGACGTTCAGCGACCGATAACATCCATCTTTACACTGTAAACGGTAATTACATAGGTACATGCCTGGGGCAAATAACAGCGCAAATAATTGTCCATGTGCAGAGTAATAAAGGAGCAAACTTTTATATATGGGCCTGCAGTGGAAGTTATTCTTAAAAGGTGACTTTCACGAATCGTTCTGAAACTGTGCTAAATTACAGATAATTCCCATATATTTCTTGGGAGAAAATGCCCTGAAATTCTCCTTTCTCCGTTTTCGAGATATTCGAGGGCAAAGTCGTGCAGTTTTCGACTTCCAGGGGCTATAACTCGAAAACTAAAGAACGAGAATTTTTGGCACATATGGTCAATTGAATGTTTATCCCAACCCTCTCATTTGGCACTAGTTTCAGCCCGAATTGTGCAAGTCACCTAAGGTCACGAATCGTCCCGAACGTGTAGCCCAAATTGTGAAAATTTCAAACCGCTACTGCTTGCTTGTATGAGTAGGTAGCCATCTGAAACTTGGCATATATAAAGGTCATTAACATGTCTACATGCATGCACAATCTTATGTCAACTGATTGCATAACTTGCGAACTATAGGCCATCGAAATTTTTGTAAACAAAAGTTTGTGCGACTTTAGCTCCCAAACGGAATAAAAGCTAAAGCTGAAATAGCCTTCATTCTATTTCACTTATTTGTGTCTACACATGTATATGTTTTGCAGAGACTCAAAGCTCTTGAGAATGGAGAAAATGAGGTGTCAATTTTGCATTGGACCCTATGGGAAAATGCATTAAACGCCTACTGCTCCGACGTTCAGCGACCGATAACATCCATCTTTACACTGTAAACGGTAATTACATAGGTACATGCCTGGGGCAAATAACAGCGCAAATAATTGTCCATGTGCAGAGTAATAAAGGAGCAAACTTTTATATATGGGCCTGCAGTGGAAGTTATTCTTAAAAGGTGACTTTCACGAATCGTTCTGAAACTGTGCTAAATTACAGATAATTCCCATATATTTCTTGGGAGAAAATGCCCTGAAATTCTCCTTTCTCCGTTTTCGAGATATTCGAGGGCAAGGTCGTGCAGTTTTCGACTTCCAGGGGCTATAACTCGAAAACTAAAGAACGAGAATTTTTGGCACATATGGTCAATTGAATGTTTATCCCAACCCTCTCATTTGGCACTAGTTTCAGCCCGAATTGTGCAAGTCACCTAAGGTCACGAATCGTCCCGAACGTGTAGCCCAAATTGTGAAAATTTCAAACCGCTACTGCTTGCTTGTATGAGTAGGTAGCCATCTGAAACTTGGCATATATAAAGGTCATTTACATGTCTACATGCATGCACAATCTTATGTCAACTGATTGCATAACTTGCGAACTATAGGCCATCGAAATTTTTGTAAACAAAAGTTTGTGCGACTTTAGCTCCCAAACGGAATAAAAGCTAAAGCTGAAATAGCCTTCATTTTATTTCACTTATTTGTGTCTACACATGTATATGTTTTGCAGAGACTCAAAGCTCTTGAGAATGGAGAAAATGAGGTGTCAATTTTGCATTGGACCCTATGGGAAAATGCATTAAACGCCTACTGCTCCGACGTTCAGCGACCGATAACATCCATCTTTACACTGTAAACGGTAATTACATAGGTACATGCCTGGGGCAAATAACAGCGCAAATAATTGTCCATGTGCAGAGTAATAAAGGAGCAAACTTTTATATATGGGCCTGCAGTGGAAGTTATTCTTAAAAGGTGACTTTCACGAATCGTTCTGAAACTGTGCTAAATTACAGATAATTCCCATATATTTCTTGGGAGAAAATGCCCTGAAATTCTCCTTTCTCCGTTTTCGAGATATTCGAGGGCAAAGTCGTGCAGTTTTCGACTTCCAGGGGCTATAACTCGAAAACTAAAGAACGAGAATTTTTGGCACATATGGTCAATTGAATGTTTATCCCAACCCTCTCATTTGGCACTAGTTTCAGCCCGAATTGTGCAAGTCACCTAAGGTCACGAATCGTCCCGAACGTGTAGCCCAAATTGTGAAAATTTCAAACCGCTACTGCTTGCTTGTATGAGTAGGTAGCCATCTGAAACTTGGCATATATAAAGGTCATTAACATGTCTACATGCATGCACAATCTTATGTCAACTGATTGCATAACTTGCGAACTATAGGCCATCGAAATTTTTGTAAACAAAAGTTTGTGCGACTTTAGCTCCCAAACGGAATAAAAGCTAAAGCTGAAATAGCCTTCATTCTATTTCACTTATTTGTGTCTACACATGTATATGTTTTGCAGAGACTCAAAGCTCTTGAGAATGGAGAAAATGAGGTGTCAATTTTGCATTGGACCCTATGGGAAAATGCATTAAACGCCTACTGCTCCGACGTTCAGCGACCGATAACATCCATCTTTACACTGTAAACGGTAATTACATAGGTACATGCCTGGGGCAAATAACAGCGCAAATAATTGTCCATGTGCAGAGTAATAAAGGAGCAAACTTTTATATATGGGCCTGCAGTGGAAGTTATTCTTAAAAGGTGACTTTCACGAATCGTTCTGAAACTGTGCTAAATTACAGATAATTCCAATATATTTCTTGGGAGAAAATGCCCTGAAATTCTCCTTTCTCCGTTTTCGAGATATTCGAGGGCAAAGTCGTGCAGTTTTCGACTTCCAGGGGCTATAACTCGAAAACTAAAGAACGAGAATTTTTGGCACATATGGTCAATTGAATGTTTATCCCAACCCTCTCATTTGGCACTAGTTTCAGCCCGAATTGTGCAAGTCACCTAAGGTCACGAATCGTCCCGAACGTGTAGCCCAAATTGTGAAAATTTCAAACCGCTACTACTTGCTTGTATGAGTAGGTAGCCATCTGAAACTTGGCATATATAAAGGTCATTAACATGTCTACATGCATGCACAATCTTATGTCAACTGATTGCATAACTTGCAAACTATAGGCCATCGAAATTTTTGTAAACAAAAGTTTGTGCGACTTTAGCTCCCAAACGGAATAAAAGCTAAAGCTGAAATAGCCTTCATTTTATTTCACTTATTTGTGTCTACACATGTATATGTTTTGCAGAGACTCAAAGCTCTTGAGAATGGAGAAAATGAGGTGTCAATTTTGCATTGGACCCTATGGGAAAATGCATTAAACGCCTACTGCTCCGACGTTCAGCGACCGATAACATCCATCTTTACACTGTAAACGGTAATTACATAGGTACATGCCTGGGGCAAATAACAGCGCAAATAATTGTCCATGTGCAGAGTAATAAAGGAGCAAACTTTTATATATGGGCCTGCAGTGGAAGTTATTCTTAAAAGGTGACTTTCACGAATCGTTCTGAAACTGTGCTAAATTACAGATAATTCCCATATATTTCTTGGGAGAAAATGCCCTGAAATTCTCCTTTCTCCGTTTTCGAGATATTCGAGGGCAAAGTCGTGCAGTTTTCGACTTCCAGGGGCTATAACTCGAAAACTAAAGAACGAGAATTTTTGGCACATATGGTCAATTGAATTTTTATCCCAACCCTCTCATTTGGCACTAGTTTCAGCCCGAATTGTGCAAGTCACCTAAGGTCACGAATCGTCCCGAACGTGTAGCCCAAATTGTGAAAATTTCAAACCGCTACTGCTTGCTTGTATGAGTAGGTAGCCATCTGAAACTTGGCATATATAAAGGTCATTAACATGTCTACATGCATGCACAATCTTATGTCAACTGATTGCATAACTTGCGAACTATAGGCCATCGAAATTTTTGTAAACAAAAGTTTGTGCGACTTTAGCTCCCAAACGGAATAAAAGCTAAAGCTGAAATAGCCTTCATTTTATTTCACTTATTTGTGTCTACACATGTATATGTTTTGCAGAGACTCAAAGCTCTTGAGAATGGAGAAAATGAGGTGTCAATTTTGCATTGGACCCTATGGGAAAATGCATTAAACGCCTACTGCTCCGACGTTCAGCGACCGATAACATCCATCTTTACACTGTAAACGGTAATTACATAGGTACATGCCTGGGGCAAATAACAGCGCAAATAATTGTCCATGTGCAGAGTAATAAAGGAGCAAACTTTTATATATGGGCCTGCAGTGGAAGTTATTCTTAAAAGGTGACTTTCACGAATCGTTCTGAAACTGTGCTAAATTACAGATAATTCCCATATATTTCTTGGGAGAAAATGCCCTGAAATTCTCCTTTCTCCGTTTTCGAGATATTCGAGGGCAAAGTCGTGCAGTTTTCGACTTCCAGGGGCTATAACTCGAAAACTAAAGAACGAGAATTTTTGGCACATATGGTCAATTGAATGTTTATCCCAACCCTCTCATTTGGCACTAGTTTCAGCCCGAATTGTGCATGTCACCTAAGGTCACGAATCGTCCCGAACGTGTAGCCCAAATTGTGAAAATTTCAAACCGCTACTGCTTGCTTGTATGAGTAGGTAGCCATCTGAAACTTGGCATATATAAAGGTCATTAACATGTCTACATGCATGCACAATCTTATGTCAACTGATTGCATAACTTGCGAACTATAGGCCATCGAAATTTTTGTAAACAAAAGTTTGTGCGACTTTAGCTCCCAAACGGAATAAAAGCTAAAGCTGAAATAGCCTTCATTCTATTTCACTTATTTGTGTCTACACATGTATATGTTTTGCAGAGACTCAAAGCTCTTGAGAATGGAGAAAATGAGGTGTCAATTTTGCATTGGACCCTATGGGAAAATGCATTAAACGCCTACTGCTCCGACGTTCAGCGACCGATAACATCCATCTTTACACTGTAAACGGTAATTACATAGGTACATGCCTGGGGCAAATAACAGCGCAAATAATTGTCCATGTGCAGAGTAATAAAGGAGAAACTTTTATATATGGGCCTGCAGTGGAAGTTATTCTTAAAAGGTGACTTTCACGAATCGTTCTGAAACTGTGCTAAATTACAGATAATTCCCATATATTTCTTGGGAGAAAATGCCCTGAAATTCTCCTTTCTCCGTTTTCGAGATATTCGAGGGCAAAGTCGTGCAGTTTTCGACTTCCAGGGGCTATAACTCGAAAACTAAAGAACGAGAATTTTTGGCACATATGGTCAATTGAATGTTTATCCCAACCCTCTCATTTGGCACTAGTTTCAGCCCGAATTGTGCAAGTCACCTAAGGCCACGAATCGTCCCGAACGTGTAGCCCAAATTGTGAAAATTTCAAACCGCTACTGCTTGCTTGTATGAGTAGGTAGCCATCTGAAACTTGGCATATATAAAGGTCATTAACATGTCTACATGCATGCACAATCTTATGTCAACTGATTGCATAACTTGCGAACTATAGGCCATCGAAATTTTTGTAAACAAAAGTTTGTGCGACTTTAGCTCCCAAACGGAATAAAAGCTAAAGCTGAAATAGCCTTCATTCTATTTCACTTATTTGTGTCTACACATGTATATGTTTTGCAGAGACTCAAAGCTCTTGAGAATGGAGAAAATGAGGTGTCAATTTTGCATTGGACCCTATGGGAAAATGCATTAAACGCCTACTGCTCCGACGTTCAGCGACCGATAACATCCATCTTTACACTGTAAACGGTAATTACATAGGTACATGCCTGGGGCAAATAACAGCGCAAATAATTGTCCATGTGCAGAGTAATAAAGGAGCAAACTTTTATATATGGGCCTGCAGTGGAAGTTATTCTTAAAAGGTGACTTTCACGAATCGTTCTGAAACTGTGCTAAATTACAGATAATTCCCATATATTTCTTGGGAGAAAATGCCCTGAAATTCTCCTTTCTCCGTTTTCGAGATATTCGAGGGCAAAGTCGTGCAGTTTTCGACTTCCAGGGGCTATAACTCGAAAACTAAAGAACGAGAATTTTTGGCACATATGGTCAATTGAATGTTTATCCCAACCCTCTCATTTGGCACTAGTTTCAGCCCGAATTGTGCAAGTCACCTAAGGTCACGAATCGTCCCGAACGTGTAGCCCAAATTGTGAAAATTTCAAACCGCTACTGCTTGCTTGTATGAGTAGGTAGCCATCTGAAACTTGGCATATATAAAGGTCATTAACATGTCTACATGCATGCACAATCTTATGTCAACTGATTGCATAACTTGCGAACTATAGGCCATCGAAATTTTTGTAAACAAAAGTTTGTGCGACTTTAGCTCCCAAACGGAATAAAAGCTAAAGCTGAAATAGCCTTCATTCTATTTCACTTATTTGTGTCTACACATGTATATGTTTTGCAGAGACTCAAAGCTCTTGAGAATGGAGAAAATGAGGTGTCAATTTTGCATTGGACCCTATGGGAAAATGCATTAAACGCCTACTGCTCCGACGTTCAGCGACCGATAACATCCATCTTTACACTGTAAACGGTAATTACATAGGTACATGCCTGGGGCAAATAACAGCGCAAATAATTGTCCATGTGCAGAGTAATAAAGGAGCAAACTTTTATATATGGGCCTGCAGTGGAAGTTATTCTTAAAAGGTGACTTTCACGAATCGTTCTGAAACTGTGCTAAATTACAGATAATTCCCATATATTTCTTGGGAGAAAATGCCCTGAAATTCTCCTTTCTCCGTTTTCGAGATATTCGAGGGCAAAGTCGTGCAGTTTTCGACTTCCAGGGGCTATAACTCGAAAACTAAAGAACGAGAATTTTTGGCACATATGGTCAATTGAATGTTTATCCCAACCCTCTCATTTGGCACTAGTTTCAGCCCGAATTGTGCAAGTCACCTAAGGTCACGAATCGTCCCGAACGTGTAGCCCAAATTGTGAAAATTTCAAACCGCTACTGCTTGCTTGTATGAGTAGGTACCCATCTGAAACTTGGCATATATAAAGGTCATTAACATGTCTACATGCATGCACAATCTTATGTCAACTGATTGCATAACTTACGAACTATAGGCCATCGAAATTTTTGTAAACAAAAGTTTGTGCGACTTTAGCTCCCAAACGGAATAAAAGCTAAAGCTGAAATAGCCTTCATTCTATTTCACTTATTTGTGTCTACGCATGTATATGTTTTGCAGAGACTCAAAGCTCTTGAGAATGGAGAAAATGAGGTGTCAATTTTGCATTGGACCCTATGGGAAAATGCATTAAACGCCTACTGCTCCGACGTTCAGCGACCGATAACATCCATCTTTACACTGTAAACGGTAATTACATAGGTACATGCCTGGGGCAAATAACAGCGCAAATAATTGTCCATGTGCAGAGTAATAAAGGAGCAAACTTTTATATATGGGCCTGCAGTGGAAGTTATTCTTAAAAGGTGACTTTCACGAATCGTTCTGAAACTGTGCTAAATTACAGATAATTCCCATATATTTCTTGGGAGAAAATGCCCTGAAATTCTCCTTTCTCCGTTTTCGAGATATTCGAGGGCAAAGTCGTGCAGTTTTCGACTTCCAGGGGCTATAACTCGAAAACTAAAGAACGAGAATTTTTGGCACATATGGTCAATTGAATGTTTATCCCAACCCTCTCATTTGGCACTAGTTTCAGCCCGAATTGTGCAAGTCACCTAAGGTCACGAATCGTCCCGAACGTGTAGCCCAAATTGTGAAAATTTCAAACCGCTACTGCTTGCTTGTATGAGTAGGTAGCCATCTGAAACTTGGCATATATAAAGGTCATTAACATGTCTACATGCATGCACAATCTTATGTCAACTGATTGCATAACTTGCGAACTATAGGCCATCGAAATTTTTGTAAACAAAAGTTTGTGCGACTTTAGCTCCCAAACGGAATAAAAGCTAAAGCTGAAATAGCCTTCATTCTATTTCACTTATTTGTGTCTACACATGTATATGTTTTGCAGAGACTCAAAGCTCTTGAGAATGGAGAAAATGAGGTGTCAATTTTGCATTGGACCCTATGGGAAAATGCATTAAACGCCTACTGCTCCGACGTTCAGCGACCGATAACATCCATCTTTACACTGTAAACGGTAATTACATAGGTACATGCCTGGGGCAAATAACAGCGCAAATAATTGTCCATGTGCAGAGTAATAAAGGAGCAAACTTTTATATATGGGCCTGCAGTGGAAGTTATTCTTAAAAGGTGACTTTCACGAATCGTTCTGAAACTGTGCTAAATTACAGATAATTCCCATATATTTCTTGGGAGAAAATGCTCTGATATTCTCCTTTCTCCGTTTTCGAGATATTCGAGGGCAAAGTCGTGCAGTTTTCGACTTCCAGGGGCTATAACTCGAAAACTAAAGAACGAGAATTTTTGGCACATATGGTCAATTGAATGTTTATCACAACCCTCTCATTTGTCACTAGTTTCAGCCCGAATTGTGCAAGTCACCTAAGGTCACGAATCGTCCCGAACGTGTAGCCCAAATTGTGAAAATTTCAAACCGCTACTGCTTGCTTGTATGAGTAGGTAGCCATCTGAAACTTGGCATATATAAAGGTCATTAACATGTCTACATGCATGCACAATCTTATGTCAACTGATTGCATAACTTGCGAACTATAGGCCATCGAAATTTTTGTAAACAAAAGTTTGTGCGACTTTAGCTCCCAAACGGAATAAAAGCTAAAGCTGAAATAGCCTTCATTCTATTTCACTTATTTGTGTCTACACATGTATATGTTTTGCAGAGACTCAAAGCTCTTGAGAATGGAGAAAATGAGGTGTCAATTTTGCATTGGACCCTATGGGAAAATGCATTAAACGCCTACTGCTCCGACGTTCAGCGACCGATAACATCCATCTTTACACTGTAAACGGTAATTACATAGGTACATGCCTGGGGCAAATAACAGCGCAAATAATTGTCCATGTGCAGAGTAATAAAGGAGCAAACTTTTATATATGGGCCTGCAGTGGAAGTTATTCTTAAAAGGTGACTTTCACGAATCGTTCTGAAACTGTGCTAAATTACAGATAATTCCCATATATTTCTTGGGAGAAAATGCCCTGAAATTCTCCTTTCTCCGTTTTCGAGATATTCGAGGGCAAAGTCGTGCAGTTTTCGACTTCCAGGGGCTATAACTCGAAAACTAAAGAACGAGAATTTTTGGCACATATGGTCAATTGAATGTTTATCCCAACCCTCTCATTTGGCACTAGTTTCAGCCCGAATTGTGCAAGTCACCTAAGGTCACGAATCGTCCCGAACGTGTAGCCCAAATTGTGAAAATTTCAAACCGCTACTGCTTGCTTGTATGAGTAGGTAGCCATCTGAAACTTGGCATATATAAAGGTCATTAACATGTCTACATGCATGCACAATCTTATGTCAACTGATTTCATAACTTGCGAACTATAGGCCATCGAAATTTTTGTAAACAAAAGTTTGTGCGACTTTAGCTCCCAAACGGAATAAAAGCTAAAGCTGAAATAGCCTTCATTTTATTTCACTTATTTGTGTCTACACATGTATATGTTTTGCAGAGACTCAAAGCTCTTGAGAATGGAGAAAATGAGGTGTCAATTTTGCATTGGACCCTATGGGAAAATGCATTAAACGCCTACTGCTCCGACGTTCAGCGACCGATAACATCCATCTTTACACTGTAAACGGTAATTACATAGGTACATGCCTGGGGCAAATAACAGCGCAAATAATTGTCCATGTGCAGAGTAATAAAGGAGCAAACTTTTATATATGGGCCTGCAGTGGAAGTTATTCTTAAAAGGTGACTTTCACGAATCGTTCTGAAACTGTGCTAAATTACAGATAATTCCCATATATTTCTTGGGAGAAAATGCCCTGAAATTCTCCTTTCTCCGTTTTCGAGATATTCGAGGGCAAAGTCGTGCAGTTTTCGACTTCCAGGGGCTATAACTCGAAAACTAAAGAACGAGAATTTTTGGCACATATGGTCAATTGAATGTTTATCCCAACCCTCTCATTTGGCACTAGTTTCAGCCCGAATTGTGCAAGTCACCTAAGGTCACGAATCGTCCCGAACGTGTAGCCCAAATTGTGAAAATTTCAAACCGCTACTGCTTGCTTGTATGAGTAGGTAGCCATCTGAAACTTGGCATATATAAAGGTCATTAACATGTCTACATGCATGCACAATCTTATGTCAACTGATTTCATAACTTGCGAACTATAGGCCATCGAAATTTTTGTAAACAAAAGTTTGTGCGACTTTAGCTCCCAAACGGAATAAAAGCTAAAGCTGAAATAGCCTTCATTTTATTTCACTTATTTGTGTCTACACATGTATATGTTTTGCAGAGACTCAAAGCTCTTGAGAATGGAGAAAATGAGGTGTCAATTTTGCATTGGACCCTATGGGAAAATGCATTAAACGCCTACTGCTCCGACGTTAAGCGACCGATAACATCCATCTTTACACTGTAAACGGTAATTACATAGGTACATGCCTGGGGCAAATAACAGCGCAAATAATTGTCCATGTGCAGAGTAATAAAGGAGCAAACTTTTATATATGGGCCTGCAGTGGAAGTTATTCTTAAAAGGTGACTTTCACGAATCGTTCTGAAACTGTGCTAAATTACAGATAATTCCCATATATTTCTTGGGAGAAAATGCCCTGAAATTCTCCTTTCTCCGTTTTCGAGATATCCGAGGGCAAAGTCGTGCAGTTTTCGACTTCCAGGGGCTATAACTCGAAAACTAAAAAAACAGAATTTTTGGCACATATGGTCAATTGAATGTTTATCCCAACCCTCTCATTTGGCACTAGTTTCAGCCCGAATTGTGCAAGTCACCTAAGGTCACGAATCGTCCCGAACGTGTAGCCCAAATTGTGAAAATTTCAAACCGCTACTGCTTGCTTGTATGAGTAGGTAGCCATCTGAAACTTGGCATATATAAAGGTCATTAACATGTCTACATGCATGCACAATCTAATGTCAACTGATTGCATAACTTGCGAACTATAGGCCATCGAAATTTTTGTAAACAAAAGTTTGTGCGACTTTAGCTCCCAAACGGAATAAAAGCTAAAGCTGAAATAGCCTTCATTCTATTTCACTTATTTGTGTCTACACATGTATATGTTTTGCAGAGACTCAAAGCTCTTGAGAATGGAGAAAATGAGGTGTCAATTTTGCATTGGACCCTATGGGAAAATGCATTAAACGCCTACTGCTCCGACGTTCAGCGACCGATAACATCCATCTTTACACTGTAAACGGTAATTACATAGGTACATGCCTGGGGCAAATAACAGCGCAAATAATTGTCCATGTGCAGAGTAATAAAGGAGCAAACTTTTATATATGGGCCTGCAGTGGAAGTTATTCTTAAAAGGTGACTTTCACGAATCGTTCTGAAACTGTGCTAAATTACAGATAATTCCCATATATTTCTTGGGAGAAAATGCCCTGAAATTCTCCTTTCTCCGTTTTCGAGATATTCGAGGGCAAAGTCGTGCAGTTTTCGACTTCCAGGGGCTATAACTCGAAAACTAAAGAACGAGAATTTTTGGCACATATGGTCAATTGAATGTTTATCCCAACCCTCTCATTTGGCACTAGTTTCAGCCCGAATTGTGCAAGTCACCTAAGGTCACGAATCGTCCCGAACGTGTAGCCCAAATTGTGAAAATTTCAAACCGCTACTGCTTGCTTGTATGAGTAGGTAGCCATCTGAAACTTGGCATATATAAAGGTCATTAACATGTCTACATGCATGCACAATCTTATGTCAACTGATTGCATAACTTGCGAACTATAGGCCATCGAAATTTTTGTAAACAAAAGTTTGTGCGACTTTAGCTCCCAAACGGAATAAAAGCTAAAGCTGAAATAGCCTTCATTCTATTTCACTTATTTGTGTCTACACATGTATATGTTTTGCAGAGACTCAAAGCTCTTGAGAATGGAGAAAATGAGGTGTCAATTTTGCATTGGACCCTATGGGAAAATGCATTAAACGCCTACTGCTCCGACGTTCAGCGACCGATAACATCCATCTTTACACTGTAAACGGTAATTACATAGGTACATGCCTTGGGCAAATAACAGCGCAAATAATTGTCCATGTGCAGAGTAATAAAGGAGCAAACTTTTATATATGGGCCTGCAGTGGAAGTTATTCTTAAAAGGTGACTTTCACGAATCGTTCTGAAACTGTGCTAAATTACAGATAATTCCCATATATTTCTTGGGAGAAAATGCCCTGAAATTCTCCTTTCTCCGTTTTCGAGATATTCGAGGGCAAAGTCGTGCAGTTTTCGACTTCCAGGGGCTATAACTCGAAAACTAAAGAACGAGAATTTTTGGCACATATGGTCAATTGAATGTTTATCCCAACCCTCTCATTTGGCACTAGTTTCAGCCCGAATTGTGCAAGTCACCTAAGGTCACGAATCGTCCCGAACGTGTAGCCCAAATTGTGAAAATTTCAAACCGCTACTGCTTGCTTGTATAAGTAGGTAGCCATCTGAAACTTGGCATATATAAAGGTCATTAACATGTCTACATGCATGCACAATCTTATGTCAACTGATTGCATAACTTGCGAACTATAGGCCATCGAAATTTTTGTAAACAAAAGTTTGTGCGACTTTAGCTCCCAAACGGAATAAAAGCTAAAGCTGAAATAGCCTTCATTCTATTTCACTTATTTGTGTCTACACATGTATATGTTTTGCAGAGACTCAAAGCTCTTGAGAATGGAGAAAATGAGGTGTCAATTTTGCATTGGACCCTATGGGAAAATGCATTAAACGCCTACTGCTCCGACGTTCAGCGACCGATAACATCCATCTTTACACTGTAAACGGTAATTACATAGGTACATGCCTGGGGCAAATAACAGCGCAAATAATTGTCCATGTGCAGAGTAATAAAGGAGCAAACTTTTATATATGGGCCTGCAGTGGAAGTTATTCTTAAAAGGTGACTTTCACGAATCGTTCTGAAACTGTGCTAAATTACAGATAATTCCCATATATTTCTTGGGAGAAAATGCCCTGAAATTCTCCTTTCTCCGTTTTCGAGATATTCGAGGGCAAAGTCGTGCAGTTTTCGACTTCCAGGGGCTATAACTCGAAAACTAAAGAACGAGAATTTTTGGCACATATGGTCAATTGAATGTTTATCCCAACCCTCTCATTTGGCACTAGTTTCAGCCCGAATTGTGCAAGTCACCTAAGGTCACGAATCGTCCCGAACGTGTAGCCCAAATTGTGAAAATTTCAAACCGCTACTGCTTGCTTGTATGAGTAGGTAGCCATCTGAAACTTGGCATATATAAAGGTCATTAACATGTCTACATGCATGCACAATCTTATGTCAACTGATTGCATAACTTGCGAACTATAGGCCATCGAAATTTTTGTAAACAAAAGTTTGTGCGACTTTAGCTCCCAAACGGAATAAAAGCTAAAGCTGAAATAGCCTTCATTTTATTTCACTTATTTGTGTCTACACATGTATATGTTTTGCAGAGACTCAAAGCTCTTGAGAATGGAGAAAATGAGGTGTCAATTTTGCATTGGACCCTATGGGAAAATGCATTAAACGCCTACTGCTCCGACGTTCAGCGACCGATAACATCCATCTTTACACTGTAAACGGTAATTACATAGGTACATGCCTGGGGCAAATAACAGCGCAAATAATTGTCCATGTGCAGAGTAATAAAGGAGCAAACTTTTATATATGGGCCTGCAGTGGAAGTTATTCTTAAAAGGTGACTTTCACGAATCGTTCTGAAACTGTGCTAAATTACAGATAATTCCCATATATTTCTTGGGAGAAAATGCCCTGAAATTCTCCTTTCTCCGTTTTCGAGATATTCGAGGGCAAAGTCGTGCAGTTTTCGACTTCCAGGGGCTATAACTCGAAAACTAAAGAACGAGAATTTTTGGCACATATGGTCAATTGAATGTTTATCCCAACCCTCTCATTTGGCACTAGTTTCAGCCCGAATTGTGCAAGTCACCTAAGGTCACGAATCGTCCCGAACGTGTAGCCCAAATTGTGAAAATTTCAAACCGCTACTGCTTGCTTGTATGAGTAGGTAGCCATCTGAAACTTGGCATATATAAAGGTCATTAACATGTCTACATGCATGCACAATCTTATGTCAACTGATTGCATAACTTGCGAACTATAGGCCATCGAAATTTTTGTAAACAAAAGTTTGTGCGACTTTAGCTCCCAAACGGAATAAAAGCTAAAGCTGAAATAGCCTTCATTCTATTTCACTTATTTGTGTCTACACATGTATATGTTTTGCAGAGACTCAAAGCTCTTGAGAATGGAGAAAATGAGGTGTCAATTTTGCATTGGACCCTAAGGGAAAATGCATTAAACGCCTACTGCTCCGACGTTCAGCGACCGATAACATCCATCTTTACACTGTAAACGGTAATTACATAGGTACATGCCTGGGGCAAATAACAGCGCAAATAATTGTCCATGTGCAGAGTAATAAAGGAGCAAACTTTTATATATGGGCCTGCAGTGGAAGTTATTCTTAAAAGGTGACTTTCACGAATCGTTCTGAAACTGTGCTAAATTACAGATAATTCCCATATATTTCTTGGGAGAAAATGCCCTGAAATTCTCCTTTCTCCGTTTTCGAGATATTCGAGGGCAAAGTCGTGCAGTTTTCGACTTCCAGGGGCTATAACTCGAAAACTAAAGAACGAGAATTTTTGGCACATATGGTCAATTGAATGTTTATCCCAACCCTCTCATTTGGCACTAGTTTCAGCCCGAATTGTGCAAGTCACCTAAGGTCACGAATCGTCCCGAACGTGTAGCCCAAATTGTGAAAATTTCAAACCGCTACTACTTGCTTGTATGAGTAGGTAGCCATCTGAAACTTGGCATATATAAAGGTCATTAACATGTCTACATGCATGCACAATCTTATGTCAACTGATTGCATAACTTGCAAACTATAGGCCATCGAAATTTTTGTAAACAAAAGTTTGTGCGACTTTAGCTCCCAAACGGAATAAAAGCTAAAGCTGAAATAGCCTTCATTTTATTTCACTTATTTGTGTCTACACATGTATATGTTTTGCAGAGACTCAAAGCTCTTGAGAATGGAGAAAATGAGGTGTCAATTTTGCATTGGACCCTATGGGAAAATGCATTAAACGCCTACTGCTCCGACGTTCAGCGACCGATAACATCCATCTTTACACTGTAAACGGTAATTACATAGGTACATGCCTGGGGCAAATCACAGCGCAAATAATTGTCCATGTGCAGAGTAATAAAGGAGCAAACTTTTATATATGGGCCTGCAGTGGAAGTTATTCTTAAAAGGTGACTTTCACGAATCGTTCTGAAACTGTGCTAAATTACAGATAATTCCCATATATTTCTTGGGAGAAAATGCCCTGAAATTCTCCTTTCTCCGTTTTCGAGATATTCGAGGGCAAAGTCGTGCAGTTTTCGACTTCCAGGGGCTATAACTCGAAAACTAAAGAACGAGAATTTTTGGCACATATGGTCAATTGAATGTTTATCCCAACCCTCTCATTTGGCACTAGTTTCAGCCCGAATTGTGCAAGTCACCTAAGGTCACGAATCGTCCCGAACGTGTAGCCCAAATTGTGAAAATTTCAAACCGCTACTGCTTGCTTGTATGAGTAGGTAGCCATCTGAAACTTGGCATATATAAAGGTCATTAACATGTCTACATGCATGCACAATCTTATGTCAACTGATTGCATAACTTGCGAACTATAGGCCATCGAAATTTTTGTAAACAAAAGTTTGTGCGACTTTAGCTCCCAAACGGAATAAAAGCTAAAGCTGAAATAGCCTTCATTTTATTTCACTTATTTGTGTCTACACATGTATATGTTTTGCAGAGACTCAAAGCTCTTGAGAATGGAGAAAATGAGGTGTCAATTTTGCATTGGACCCTATGGGAAAATGCATTAAACGCCTACTGCTCCGACGTTCAGCGACCGATAACATCCATCTTTACACTGT
This sequence comes from Ctena decussata, assembly GCA_963989385.1. NCBI lineage: Eukaryota > Metazoa > Mollusca > Bivalvia > Lucinida > Lucinidae > Ctena > Ctena decussata. Next base: position 1,113,015 of record OZ022505.1, on the reverse strand, counting down.
AAACGGTAATTACATAGGTACATGCCTGGGGCAAATAACAGCGCAAATAATTGTCCATGTGCAGAGTAATAAAGGAGCAAACTTTTATATATGGGCCTGCAGTGGAAGTTATTCTTAAAAGGTGACTTTCACGAATCGTTCTGAAACTGTGCTAAATTACAGATAATTCCCATATATTTCTTGGGAGAAAATGCCCTGAAATTCTCCTTTCTCCGTTTTCGAGATATTCGAGGGCAAAGTCGTGCAGTTTTCGACTTCCAGGGGCTATAACTCGAAAACTAAAGAACGAGAATTTTTGGCACATATGGTCAATTGAATGTTTATCCCAACCCTCTCATTTGGCACTAGTTTCAGCCCGAATTGTGCATGTCACCTAAGGTCACGAATCGTCCCGAACGTGTAGCCCAAATTGTGAAAATTTCAAACCGCTACTGCTTGCTTGTATGAGTAGGTAGCCATCTGAAACTTGGCATATATAAAGGTCATTAACATGTCTACATGCATGCACAATCTTATGTCAACTGATTGCATAACTTGCGAACTATAGGCCATCGAAATTTTTGTAAACAAAAGTTTGTGCGACTTTAGCTCCCAAACGGAATAAAAGCTAAAGCTGAAATAGCCTTCATTCTATTTCACTTATTTGTGTCTACACATGTATATGTTTTGCAGAGACTCAAAGCTCTTGAGAATGGAGAAAATGAGGTGTCAATTTTGCATTGGACCCTATGGGAAAATGCATTAAACGCCTACTGCTCCGACGTTCAGCGACCGATAACATCCATCTTTACACTGTAAACGGTAATTACATAGGTACATGCCTGGGGCAAATAACAGCGCAAATAATTGTCCATGTGCAGAGTAATAAAGGAGCAAACTTTTATATATGGGCCTGCAGTGGAAGTTATTCTTAAAAGGTGACTTTCACGAATCGTTCTGAAACTGTGCTAAATTACAGATAATTCCCATATATTTCTTGGGAGAAAATGCCCTGAAATTCTCCTTTCTCCGTTTTCGAGATATTCGAGGGCAAAGTCGTGCAGTTTTCGACTTCCAGGGGCTATAACTCGAAAACTAAAGAACGAGAATTTTTGGCACATATGGTCAATTGAATGTTTATCCCAACCCTCTCATTTGGCACTAGTTTCAGCCCGAATTGTGCAAGTCACCTAAGGTCACGAATCGTCCCGAACGTGTAGCCCAAATTGTGAAAATTTCAAACCGCTACTGCTTGCTTGTATGAGTAGGTAGCCATCTGAAACTTGGCATATATAAAGGTCATTAACATGTCTACATGCATGCACAATCTTATGTCAACTGATTGCATAACTTGCGAACTATAGGCCATCGAAATTTTTGTAAACAAAAGTTTGTGCGACTTTAGCTCCCAAACGGAATAAAAGCTAAAGCTGAAATAGCCTTCATTCTATTTCACTTATTTGTGTCTACACATGTATATGTTTTGCAGAGACTCAAAGCTCTTGAGAATGGAGAAAATGAGGTGTCAATTTTGCATTGGAACTTATGGGAAAATGCATTAAACGCCTACTGCTCCGACGTTCAGCGACCGATAACATCCATCTTTACACTGTAAACGGTAATTACATAGGTACATGCCTTGGGCAAATAACAGCGCAAATAATTGTCCATGTGCAGAGTAATAAAGGAGCAAACTTTTATATATGGGCCTGCAGTGGAAGTTATTCTTAAAAGGTGACTTTCACGAATCGTTCTGAAACTGTGCTAAATTACAGATAATTCCCATATATTTCTTGGGAGAAAATGCCCTGAAATTCTCCTTTCTCCGTTTTCGAGATATTCGAGGGCAAAGTCGTGCAGTTTTCGACTTCCAGGGGCTATAACTCGAAAACTAAAGAACGAGAATTTTTGGCACATATGGTCAATTGAATGTTTATCCCAACCCTCTCATTTGGCACTAGTTTCAGCCCGAATTGTGCAAGTCACCTAAGGTCACGAATCGTCCCGAACGTGTAGCCCAAATTGTGAAAATTTCAAACCGCTACTGCTTGCTTGTATGAGTAGGTAGCCATCTGAAACTTGGCATATATAAAGGTCATTAACATGTCTACATGCATGCACAATCTTATGTCAACTGATTGCATAACTTGCGAACTATAGGCCATCGAAATTTTTGTAAACAAAAGTTTGTGCGACTTTAGCTCCCAAACGGAATAAAAGCTAAAGCTGAAATAGCCTTCATTCTATTTCACTTATTTGTGTCTACACATGTATATGTTTTGCAGAGACTCAAAGCTCTTGAGAATGGAGAAAATGAGGTGTCAATTTTGCATTGGACCCTATGGGAAAATGCATTAAACGCCTACTGCTCCGACGTTCAGCGACCGATAACATCCATCTTTACACTGTAAACGGTAATTACATAGGTACATGCCTGGGGCAAATAACAGCGCAAATAATTGTCCATGTGCAGAGTAATAAAGGAGCAAACTTTTATATATGGGCCTGCAGTGGAAGTTATTCTTAAAAGGTGACTTTCACGAATCGTTCTGAAACTGTGCTAAATTACAGATAATTCCCATATATTTCTTGGGAGAAAATGCCCTGAAATTCTCCTTTCTCCGTTTTCGAGATATTCGAGGGCAAAGTCGTGCAGTTTTCGACTTCCAGGGGCTATAACTCGAAAACTAAAGAACGAGAATTTTTGGCACATATGGTCAATTGAATGTTTATCCCAACCCTCTCATTTGGCACTAGTTTCAGCCCGAATTGTGCAAGTCACCTAAGGTCACGAATCGTCCCGAACGTGTAGCCCAAATTGTGAAAATTTCAAACCGCTACTGCTTGCTTGTATGAGTAGGTAGCCATCTGAAACTTGGCATATATAAAGGTCATTAACATGTCTACATGCATGCACAATCTTATGTCAACTGATTGCATAACTTGCGAACTATAGGC